>OU343216.1:69262152-69299065 GCA_910596185.1 Chrysanthemum makinoi | reverse complement strand
AAAGTGTCTTTGATCACTTTCGCTGAATTGAGGTACACGCCCACGGTTCCCCTGATCAAGCATAATCGCTCGTGATCGTATAATTCAAGAATTTCTTGACAGGTTTCTCAAGTACTGCCTAGTCAAGCTTTCAAACCGAACATCTCAAAGAAGACAACACGGAGTGAGTGAACCAGCTAATTTGAGTCAATCGATTGATGAAAGATATTTGAAAACAATCGAGTATTGCTCAATAGAAATTGTTTTTGCAATATAACTAAGGTTTTAATGAAAATCAATTATCAATCATAAAACACCTTTTGATTTGAAATATCCAGTACGGGTCGAGCTAAAGAAAAAGAGTTTTAAGCACAAAGACCGTTTTTCAAAGGTATCCACAATCCATAACTCGAACCGTGATTGATTCAAGAAATTGAATCGCCCCATTGTTTCTGCTCAGTTGTCACATGGTTGATCCATATAATAGATCTCACATGCCACCTACCAGGAGCTTGTTAGATGTTGGCTCCGTAGGCTTTCCATCTTCATTGTGAATGTGTAAACACATCACTCGATGTTCGCAATACCACAAGGATAATGCGTAGGACTCAAGATATAATCTCTCTTTCCACATGTGTGAAACAGAGAGTCTTCATTGAAAGTGTCCTAATGAGATTTATTGATGATCTCGTGGCTCTAGACTCAATTTGTGCATATTTGGATCCTATATTGGAGACTTGGGAGAGGGTCTCGTTCTTCAATATCAACAATCTCTAAGAGAAAGTCGATAGATAAATGTCGGTTCCCCGTGAGAATGAAACAAGTCCTTTTAAGAGGAACTTGAGTGGTTTGGGAAGTTGAAGTGCAGTGCGTCACTGGGTCCATGACGTCTTGTCTTCAATACCGATGTTACCATCAGTAGCATATGAATTGAACCCGTTTCTGCCCTAAGGTTGAATAAATGGAGGGCTATTTGTTTTCACCCTTTTCTCATTCAATTCTTTTTTTTTCTTCAACCCCTTCAAGCTACCGAGACTTCATAACTAGAACCTTGTTGGGTTTATTCCAAAGACTCAGCTCACCCCACTCTTCCCATATCTCATTTTTCTCCTTTTATCATCATACCTAAGAACTCTACACTAACTAGTGGATAGTTCATGGGTAGATCCCTCCGTCTCGGATCTGGGAACAATACCTAACCTTATCATCCTTATATCACCATACATAAAGTAAAGTTGGTCGGTCTATTTGGTATTGTTCATCTGCGTTGGAACCAATTGAAAACCATTTGAAAATCAATCGTATACTTGTGATATATTATCAAAGCATTTTGTACCTCAATTGTTTTTGATATTTTTAGAACGAGAACTCCCCCTCAACATGTGCATCAAGTATTTGAGAAATGTTTTGCACACGGAGGCAAGAGAAAGAATTAACTTCTTTGATTACCATTTTCTAAAAGATATCAACATCACCTCCCAAATCGAATCAAGTAGATAAAGCATTTTGGGGAAGGATGAGATTTTGCTCCCCCTCAATATGTGCCTCGAGGTTTGAAAGGAGTTTTGCACATACTAGAGGGAACCTGCACATTGAGATAAATGATCACGCTTCAAATCATAGGTTTAAGATAGATGCTCCCCCTCAACATGTGCATTGAAAAATTTGAAATCATTTGTCACATGCGGGAGGACATCATGTACATTCTTATAAAACCATTTACCGAATTATCAGTTTAAATCCAATTTAAATCACACATTCTCCCCGATCACAATTATCAAATCATTTGAGATTTGTGATCTCTTATAGATTTAAATTGATTTTGAAAGCTTTTAAGGAGAATTGTGACTTTGATTATGAAAGCGCTTAACCGATAAGGATCGGATTTTAAGACTTTAAACTCCATTGATAAACATGCATGTACATCTTTTGAAAACAATTTAATGCCAAATAACTTTTTAATTTAATTGAAATCATTCTCCCCCTCAATCAATGACATAGGTTGTTGATTGAGAGATGGAGATTTTGACAAATAAGTCCTGATGATTATCAAAAATAGAGACCAAGTTATTTTTCAAAGCATTTAGTTTTCAGCAGATAAATGTTTATAGAATCGGAGCATGGAATTTGAAAACATGGTAAAACATGGCTCGTTTTCTTTAAAACGGTTATTGCCTAAAATGACAATAAACCATAGTTTCTTTCTCCAAAATATATATATATATATATATATATATTATATTTTTTTTATTTTTTTTATTTTTTTTTTATTGAACAACATCTAAAGTCCCGTGTCATTCTTTGAATGACAAACAAAGACCGTATATTATCGAACCAAAAAAACATGACAAATTGACAATATTTTTGAAGATTTTTCAATTTTCTATTTTTATGGATTTGAATTTTTATAATTTTCTATTTGATTTTTGAGGTTTTATAATTTTGTATTTTTATTTTCGAATAAATATTTACAAGAGATAGATGAAGATAGACCTTTAATCCTCGTCTTCCTCCTCAAGACGCTTTGAGAGTATTCGTTGAAGGCTTTTCAAGCCAAGACGCGGGAAGAATAAACTCAAACGCTCTTGGAAGAGCTGGTGAAGATGTCCGCTAACCGATATTCAGACCTCACAAAATATAGTTCCACCACACCTTTTTCCACTTGTTCCCCGATGAAATGATGTCGAATGTCGATATGCTTTGCTCTTGAGTGTTGAACGTTGTTGCATGAGAGAGCAATATCACTTTTATTATCACAAGATGAGGATTTTGTTGAATACAAAGCCATAATCAGATAATTGAGATCTCATCCATAAGATTTGAGCACAACAGATGACATGGCTATGTATTCAGCCTCTGTAGAGGAAATAGAAGTACTCATTTGCTTCTTTGAAGACCGGCTTACAAGCTTATCACCCAAAAACTGAAAGCACCTCCGGATGTACTTCGACGTATCTTGACAACCCGCATGATCGCAGATCTCCGTGATAGGCCGTTAGTGACATACCGGTGTCCTTCGGGTACCATAGTCCCATATTGATATTTCCTTGGAGATACCGAAGACCCGCTTAACCTCAAGGTGCTTTTAGTAGGCTTAGCCCGTATCTAGCACACATGCAAACAAATAACAAGATGTCGGTCTACTAGCTGTGAGGTACATCATGGATCCAATCATACTACGATATTTCGTTTGGTCAATCATGATCCCCGAGTGGTCCTCATCTAGTTTGGTTCGATCAATCATGGGAGTGTCAACGGGGTCACTTGAATCAAATCCAAATTTCTTTAAAATCTCTGCTGCATATTTAGATTGATTTATGAAAATGCCTCCGGGACTTTGCGAAATTTGTAATCCCAAGAAAATGACATTTGTCCCATCATTGACATTTGAAACTTTGAACTCATTTCATTTGAAAACGATCACATTCCATTGGGTCTCTCGAGGCAAAAATAATATCATCAACATAAATTTGAACATGAGTTAAATGTTTGCTTGACTTCCTGGTGAACAATGTAGGATCAATCTGCTCCTTTGCTAATCCGTAGATAGAAGAAACTTTGACAATGTATCATACCATGCCCTTGGAGCTTGCTTTAAACCGTAAAGAGCCTTCTTCAGACGATAAACGTGAGTAGGATGCTCTTGATTCACAAATCCTTCAGTTGGCTGACGTAGACGACTTCTTTAAGATCTCCGCTCGTAAATGCCGCTCTTCACATCCATCGATAGACTACCATGTTCTTACTAGCAGATTAGCCGAAGATTCCGATTGCTCGATTCGAGCAAAGGAGCAAAAGATTCTTCAAAATCAATACCCTCCTCTTGACGGTATCCTTTAGCAACTAATCGAGCCTTGTTCTTCAACACATCACCATGCTCATCAAGTTTCACTTTGAAGATCCATTTTAGAGAAATAATCATAGCACAATTGGAGCGTGTACTAACTCCCATACATCAAGTCGATCAAACTCATGAATTTCATCTTGCATGGCATTGAACCAGCTATCTTCATTCATGGCGGTTTTAACATCTTTTGGTTCGATCTTAGATAGTAAGGAGTTGAAGAAACACCATAAGGCATCGGTTGCAAGTTGTTTCCGGTTGATACAGACGAGAGGGATTTCCAATGATGTTGTCTAATGGATGATCGTGAGTCCATTTTCTAAGGTGTTCATGTGGCTGTTGTTGAGGAACTGAGGTAGTCGAGTGATGTCTTCAAGAAGATGGTTCGATGATGATTCAGAGTAGCAAATATGTTTTCAAATGGAGCATCTTCAGGAGTAGCAAAGGGATTAACTTCATCATTGATGTCAAAAACATTTCCATGATGTACATTTGAAGAATGATGATTTGTTGATGAGACTTAAGGATCAGCAGCAGTTTCTTGACTTAAAGATATTGAGATGAAGGATTGACTTCATTCAGGAATATGAGCATCTTCTTGTAGGGATCAAACCTCATTAGTAATTGAATCATACAGTTCATCAAACATAGGATCAAACAATTTCTTTAAATCATCTTCCGATGGAGGTACATATGGAGTTTCTTGAGAAGAGTTTGGAACAAGAGATGAACCAATGGGACTATTTTGAAGTGCGGGTCCTAGCCTGGAGTGTCCAGAGCCATTTGACCGGTCAGCCCATCAAACGTAACGTGAATGGTTTCCATGATATTTCGGGTTCTTTTGTTATAGATTCGGTATCCCTTTTGTTTGGTGCATATCCTACAAATACTCCAATGTCAGCTTTAGCCCTAAGTTTCCCTAAGTCTTGACCCTCATTAGTTGGATATCACAATGCACCAAACACACGAAGGAAAGAGAGATTAGGTTTTCTATTGTGGACAAGTTCATATGGTGTCTTTCCATGAACAGTGTGAATCAGGGAACGATTGTGTGTGTAGCATGCATGGATAGCTTCAAATTCGAGAAACATTGGAACTTTGAGTAAATCAAGATTGTTCGAGCGGCTTCACAAGAGTTCGATTGCCTTTCAACTACACCGCTCGTTGAGGAGTTCGTGGAACACTTCTTTGATGGCTGATTCCAATGCTTTCATAGAATTCACTAAGTTGTTTGTTAACAAACTCAGTTCCATTGTCCGTCCGGATAATTCTGACGGTTTTGTTAAGTCGAACTCCTGCACTGCTTGATAAGTTTGATGATGATATCTGGAGTTTCATCCTTTGTCCTTAAGAACTTGACCCCGGTGAATCTAGAGTAATCATCAACCACAACTAACACATATTTCTTCCCAAAGATATTCTGCACTCATTGGTCCACATAAATCCATATGAATTGTACGAAGAACTTCTGTGACAGAGTTAGTAGGTTTGGGTTTATGGGCATACTTCTTGCTTTTTCCCAATTGACATGCCGAACAAAGATGATCCTTTTCATACTTTAGTCGAGGTAAACCTACAACTAAGTCCTTTCTGGAGAGATCATTGATGGTGCCCAAGTTCAAGTGATTGAGACGTCGATGCCATAACCATGACTTTGTTTTAGAAGCCTTTGACAAGCAAATTGAGAAGACTTCATCATATCTTCTATGGAGATGGTGTAAAGATTAGAGCCACGAGTTCCTTTTAAAAGTTCCTTGCCATTAAGATCTCTAACAAAGCAGGTATGTTTTCTGAAGGCTACTTCTAGATCAATCACGAATTGACCAACAGAGAACAGATTATGACCCAAACCTTCCACATAGTATACTCTAGAGATAACACTATCACCAACATAATCACCATAACCCTTAATTGCACCGAAATGATCATCAATCTAATAAATCCCATGAATTTGCTCACGGTTCATGAGCAGCGACCGTCTCCAAATATATGCTTGGAATGTACTGAGTCCGGTACCATTGAACGATTTGAATGATCTGCAGCTTGAACACGCACAAGAATGGATAATCGATAATTGGGATCCCCATGCAAGAATGGGTTCCACTTGGTTAGTAACAATGATTGGAACACCCACATCGTAAACGAAACATCCATATCGAAGTAGAAGCAATGGAATCATTGGGAATAGATGCAATGTCGGTGTCCAGATTTGACCTATTCAAAGTATGTTTACTTCTTAAGGGAATAGTTCTACCAGTAGGCATCCATTTTCTAGTGGCATAATCTTAGCAGTTTGAGAACAAACTGATTATTCTTATGGCCAAAAGGTATCCAATAATAACCTATCTTTATAATGTTCTTCCTGTGGTTTCCACCGCTTTCAACTTCTTCGCTTTTGCCTTTTGCCTTATTTGCACGATTATTAGCATTAACAATTTTAATCGGCATTTGACAAGATTAGACAAAGCATTCACACCACATTCATGATTAGCAATAGAATTCAAGAAGACAGCATTACAAGGTTTGCAGATAGTATCGAATTCAATTAATTACAAGACTTAAGGCTAATACTAGAATCAACACGATTCGTTTTATTCAACTCAAGCTTAAAGTTCCTAGATTGGTCTTCTACTCTCTTCCAATGCACATTCTTAGCTTGCAAGGTCCTATCATTCCTTGTATTGTCTTGAGACTTTGACCTATTCGCTTTAAAGTCACCGACACTCTGAGAGGGAATGGGAACATTAGTTGGTTGATCTAATTTTTGCATTCCCGAACTTGATGTGCAAGGATCTGAAGTACTAGAAGGCACATTAGTGTATACTTTAAGACTGTGATTTGAGCTTTTTGCAGGCACACTAAAGTTCATTTTCATAGCACTAACATATCCGAATCAACTACTTGAAGGCACATTAGTGTTTCCTTTTTAAGATGGGCATAGAACGGATTTCCTGCTTGGCACTAGGCATAGAACAAGGCATCACAGCTTTGCCTTTGCACCTAAGGTTAAGGATTTGGGACATGTGGCAATTACACATTCTAGCAACTCTTGAGATCGTTTGGCCTGGAGGCAAGCAAACCTAATTTCACTATCAAGAGGTTTGTTAATGAAATCCTCTTCGACAATCTCACGGAGACATTCTAGACTATCCTTAAGGTGAGCACAGTATTCATGAAAAGCATGTTCATTATTCCTAAGATGAGGAGGAATATATTTAACTGCCACAAAGTATTTTGCATCTAAGTGACTTTGAGACAACATTCTTATTGAAAACAAGTGGCGCTTTCCATTTCCTCGACTTCTCAGATTCTCAATTTCCTTTTGTAAAGACGTTATTTTTCGTTGTTTTGGTCACGGGTGACTTTTATTGAATCATATAACTCTTTAAAATGTCGTTTAACTTTTTCATTTTCTTCTAGAAAACTCTCGTTTTCCTTTTGTAAGGCATCAACTAAGTTTTGAAGGTGAAAAGTTTGAGAATTCTGAAAATCTAAAGGAGGAGGGATTTGGGAGCCTGTCATATTGTTCGTTTGACCCTTTAATTTAGAGATTTGGGCTTTCAACCATCGTGTTGCACTGAGCTTGAATCGTTCATCACGCTTGTTAATTTGAAAATCTGATCAAACTTGAGCATCCGACGATGTCTTGATATTTGAAGTTTTAACATTTTCTTTAAGATGTTGATATTTTAGTTGTAAATTAAAATGCTCAACTTCCAGTTTAGAAAAATGTTTAACCAAATTGTCGTGATCTTCCAGTTCAATTTTCTTTAGTTTAGAATTAGTTTTTTCAAGCTCAATGACACGATCATGGGAGACTTTTAGGGCCACAGATAGTTCATGAAATTTGGAAGCATTAATAGAGCAATTTGAAGCAGTGAAAAAGATATCTTGAGCAACACATTCAGGAATAAGAGTCTCATTTAAGGTATGCAAGTTCTTCCTCTCAATCTCATTATATTTTAGTGCACGCCCATAATCACTAACTTCAACTACCATTGCATCAAATTCCTTTTCCATTCCCTTGATGTCATTTTCTATCCCCTTTTAAGACTCTCAAAGTGATCTTTCAGAAGTTTAAAGAAAGGCATGACCTCCGTTAAATAACATTCTTTCATTTGCTCAAAACCCCTTTCTCCTTCCGTTATACCACTGGGTGTGATCCTTTTCTTGCAAGTTTTCTCAAAATCAACAAATAGTTGAAATATAACATATTGGCTAATTAAGGTCTTGCTTTTAGTGGCAATTTTTCTAGGAACAAGATGCATTGGTGTATTAGGAGGATACACAGTCGCTTTAGGCATTTTCCATAGGGGAGGGTTTGTTTCAACAATATTATCACTTTTGCTTATCTAAATCCTTTTTCGAGAAAACTTGTTCGGGAGTCAACAATGTCTGAGGCTTAAACATGTTCAAGGAAATCCAGCTTTTGTAGTCATGGGGAGTGATAATTATTTTTTTCTCTTTGCATTTAGGATCATCTAATTTTTGTTCATCCTTTCCCTAGTGACTTCATCTGATTTCTTATCCTCCCTGCACTCAACAACTAGGTTTTCTGTCTAGGTTTAAGAATCTCATTGCCATCATAGATCACACTTTGCTTTGCTTTTGCTATCTTCCGACTCGTGGTTGGGTTTATCTATAATGGGAACACTATGCTTATCGCTTAGGACTCTATGTTGAGTGACCATGTGAGCAAATTGAATGGTGTTTCCTTGTATGTACAACTTGTTTTCAAGTTTGTTTTTCAAAGTTTTCTGATTAGAAAAATCTCTCAAGAGTTTTGATTCCTTTGCATTAAATTCTTGCTTAAGCATTTTCACATTTTCTTTATGTTCTTGTTTTTGCTTAAGCTTTTAGAAAGTTTTTCTTGCAAGGAATTTAATTCTTGTTTCAATACTTCTTTTCTAAAATTACTTTTTCTAATGACTGTACGCACTTGGTCATCCATTTCCGCCACGAGTGGTCAACTCAAATTTTGCACGTTGTTCATAAATAGCAACACGTTCATTATAGGCATTTAGTTGAAATTACGAATCATCAGGGCACATGCAAGTATTCATCAAAAACATAGTCATTGTTGAATGCAGAAGATGCATCACTTGGTACACCTTCACTTTCACTTTGTTTCACGTATTGATCATATGGGATAATATCGATATTACCCATATTTTCAACATTTGATTCAATAGTTTCAATTGATTGTACTTTGTCATGCATCATTTGCACATCAAGATTATCGTATAGTTTTAATACCTCCGAGATGAGTTTGTCTGGGATGGGCCACTAGTGGTGAAGAAGAGACCTTGGGAGAAACCATTGGAGAAATGCTAGCCATAACAATTGTGTGTGCAGTAGGTCCATCATCCACATCGAGTCGTATGCATCACAATCACTTGAAAGGCATTCGATGATTGTGACCTATCTCCTGAATAGGTCGCCATCCACATCTCGCATCATAGGTCTTGGCATTGCCCTCACTAGAAAAAAGAATTCCTCTTCATCCAAAGCAGACCATTGTCCCGAGCTTGTACCAGCAGATCTTATCTCCAAGTAATCAGATTCTCTGGGACGCTTTGGAGATGTACAGCCTCTTGCAATGTGTCCCTCACCACCACACTTATAACATTTGATTGGCTTAGCTTGACCTTGGTTACCATTCCTTCCTCGATTCTGGTTGTCAACATAACCTCTACAGACCCACCTCTTCCCCGATCATACTGTCTTTCCTGAACTGGTTGCACCACGATCCTTCCATCTTTAACAAAGGGCTTGATTGTGTGGGTTAGATGTCGCTCGAGGTTGTTGTTGGTTTGTGGGAGAGAATTCATGTTTTGACTAATCAGGAGAGCTAGTTGATAAATGAAGTTACCCACGGTGGATCAAAGATCGCTTGTTTGAACATAGGATCCGGAATGAGTTTGTGATTACCATTACCCAAGGGTATGACTTGTGATGCTTTGGTTGTGATTCCGATGTTTGAGTAGAAGGCAGTTGAGTCATTTGACGAGCTTGTCTCTCCCGTTGGTTTTGAACCTGATTGAGAATCAATTTTTCAAACATAGCATGTCTCTCATTCTCAAGGAGGAAGGCATAGAGTTGCTCATAGTTTGTATTCTTCAATCCTTTAGTGAGCTTCACAGCCGTGACAAACTTGTGCCATTCGGGATTCATGTTGTTCACAAATTTTGAGTTCAAATGAATGTTAGGCATAGTCATTCCGATGTTCCTCATGTCATTCACTAACTTATGAAATCTCACATAGTACTCATAGACACTCTCATCTTGTTTCATCTTGAAGTGTTCAAATTCGTCATAGAGTTGTGATTCTCTGTCTTCCATAGTTAATTCGAACCCAGAGAAGCATCTTAACATTATCCCATACTGCCTTTGCATCCGTGTTATGATTGATCAGCTTGTAGATGTCTTTAGGAAGACCTTGAAGAACAATGTTTGAAGCCCCGATATCTGCATCGAATCTCTTTTTCTCCTTATCCTCAAGCTCATCATACATTTTAGGTCGGTCCATTCCGTAAACAGGAGTACCATCTTCATTAGTATCAAGTATGTCTCTAGTCGCCTCAACTCGATATGGTCCTTCATCAATGGATTTGAGAATGTTGACACCATTTTCCTTTCCAAGGCAATACAATCTGATTCGTTGAGCCCAAGAATCGTAGTCGGCCATAAGCATGGGTGGACGAGTATCCGAGCCACCGCTTGAACATCCTCGGCAATGTGGAGATGATGTAGGAACGTTGGTAGACATGTTTATAGTTTATACGGGATTTTATAACTCTATGATTAAACCGGGAAATAGATTCTTTCACCGGATTTTACTAAATCAAGAGAAAACCGTAAACAATCACCCAAGTCGCTAGAAGATAATGCACCAAGTCGCTAGAAGATAATGCACTAAGTCGCTAACGCTTAATTCGCTACACCACTAAGTCGCTAGAGTCCCAAGTCGCTAGACAAATGCAAGTCGCTAGGTAGTAACTCGCTAAGCCTCAAGTCGCTAGCAAAATTTTGGCAGGAATTCGCTACTCAAGTCGCTAAAGATACAAGTCGCTAAAGAGCAACTCGCTACCGACCAAGTCGCTATCACCAAGTCGCTACCCGTAGTGGCGAGTCCACTACTTGTAATCAAACGCTAGATCTAAGTCGCTAGGTTTAGAACTGTAACTCGCTACAAATTTGTAAAGCAAGTCGCTACTAAGAAACTAATCCGTGAAGTAAGTCGCTAGCATGAAAAAACCACATAAACATCACTTTTCAATCCAAAAACAACCCAACCAAGAGGATTTAAGCTTACCAAACCTACACACTTGTGATGATTCTAAACATAAAAGTACTAACAAAATCCAACTTTAACACAGAAATCAACCAAATGATGCAAAACCCACTAAACTTTTTCAAACTCAAAAACCACCTAAAACCACTATCCAAAGATGTGCAAGATATGATCTAACCATGGCTCTTGATACCAATTGTAAGATATAACTTTTCACATACACATCAAACCATAACACAAAGTAGCATATAGATGGAATTCTAGAGAGAAAGTTAGAGGTTTAGGGAACTTAGTGAGAGAAAGTGAAAGATATTATTATGAGCTCCAACTCTACCTTGGGAGGTAGAGAGTATTTATAGTCTTACATAAATCACACAACGGGTCGTGGATCGTGCATACAAGGGGTAAAGACCCGTCCGTCCTCCACGGTGTTACTTAACTAAATACTACTTAACTTAAAATAACTATGACTACGAGCTTTCTAATGATTACATATACTTGAGGTGACCGACTCTTTAATACCCGGAATTTCTAATTCCTAACAAAGAACGAGGAGGAGACCTTTGTTGAGCAGAGGCCTGGGGAGGTGGGTGTGCATGGAAGATGATTCACCGTGACTTCTTCCGTCGCTTAGCTTCATAATTTTATCTCCGATCCTTATCTTCATCGCCTCTGGACTTAGACCTTCTACCGACCTGATAAGCTTCTTTATTGGTAGTCCAAAGAATGCTTGAAACAAATTTTCCTTTCGAAGTAAATGTCCCAGTCGTTTAAACATTTGTGTGACAAGCTTGGCCACCAATTCATTATCGAGAAAACTACAGGTCGGATGGATTGATTGTGGACTTAGCGGGTGTTGATCTTATAGTTTGCTTGGCTATCTGCATAAGATTCGGATATAGTTGTCCGGTAAACATCTCCTTTGTGACTTTAGGAACGATATCCAGAAGGTACTTGTGAGTGTAGCCTTCGATCATTCTCTCCATTTTCCCTTGTAGATCATCCCCGCATGAGCCGTGATGTATTCCCTTTCATTACGCATCTTGTCATTCTCATCATGTAGATACCGCATTTGGTCAAATCGACACCAGCTTTCTATAGAGCATGTCCTTCTTTCGACTTGTTGGGCTGACAAATTTTCACAATTCTTTCATGAGTATGAGAAATCCAAGATCGAGGTGGCTTCTTCAATCGATCACGGATGATGATTTGGTTGATCTTTTTGATGGTGGTGGTGAAGGGTGAGAAGAAGAATCTGATGATGATGAGATGTGAGGAGACTCTGGGTCCTTTGGTGGTTCGAAGTTTCTTCCTTTGATCGTCGGGACTATCTAGAAGAAGCGTATCATACTCAACATCTTCTTCATTGCGATCTTAGCTTGTTCATCAGCTTTGGCTTTGACTGCGACTTCTTCATCGACTTTTACCTTCTAGCTTCTCGATTCTGGTTACGGTTCTTCAAAATCATACCCAATAGTGTCTTCAACACGTGTTTGTTGTTGTACCAAAGTGGTGGCACGGATCCCCTTATCGGGTTGATTAACACGCTCGAGGATCCGGTGAAGGTTGAGTCACCACTTGACCCTCTGGGGCCACCCATTTGTTCTTGAGAAAATTGTTGTGCAACGTGTTGAAGTTGAACGAATTTGAACTTCTTCCGTATGATTTATCCTAGTTGCTCTTCATCACTTTCTCGAAGCTTTCATCATATGGCACAATACAGGAGTCTTTCCTTTTGACATGTTGACTATTGGACTAGGAGGTTTTGGTACCTTGATGGAGAGTCATCCTTTGTAGCTTTTAGAGTAGTGGACCTCCTCGCCCCGATTGTGTATCTTCAGAGCTTTAGTGGCCCATTAGTTTTCAAGGTTTGTGGTTGGTGTAGGTATAGGGCAGCAAAATTCCTTGGAGGGAACTTTCTTCCTTGGAGTAGGTTTCCTCTTTGGGACCTCCTTGACTCTCTCTCGTGCTTATTGCACTTCCAGCACTTCCTCTTACGGTTCTCCGAAGTAGGAGTTCGAAGAAGGCTTTTCATCGAGATGACCAACTTTGCCTTCTCGTCAAGCTACATGATACCTTTGTATGTTTCAAGCTTTTGATTTCATTAGTCGAGAAGGTGATCAGCAAACCTACCTTGTTTCTTTGTTTTCGATTCCTTGATTCTGATAGAAAGGATAGGTTCGGACAACACGTCATGATTGTCGTGGTCATTGAGCGCTTGGAATATCGGGGTTAAGTCCAAGTGCTCTCTGGATCCAAAGCTTTGTGTATCGACATAGGGAATCTTTGAGCCAAGTTTCTTGTGAAATGTCATCATGTCATCCCATATCAATGCTTCGATTTCAATGTCCTTCTTGTTGATCAATGACTAAGACTTTGCAGTTCCATGAGCTTGGGATGCTCATAGCCCATCCGCCACGACCGCAGATAGACTTGGTGATGATGATGTAGAGTGTTCTCCACGGTTGAGGAATGTTCTTAAGCTCCACGTGAGAGTGCTTGTTAATAATTCCTGACGCTTCATCATAGCCAATCTTAAGTAGAAATTGCGAGCTGTCTCTTGAGTAGGTGTGGCAAAGAAGTCGGTTGGCACGATGTCCGGAATGAGGGTAAGTCAGCCCGTAAGTCTGCAGGAGTGATAGTGACTTGTTTGTGATTAGAGTCCTGTCATCCTTTGCACTTTGACTAGTGATCCTCTCTGCATTGAATTCGAATTGCCGAATGTAGATTCGATGCTGGCGTAGTAGAGTGTGAGAGCATGTTACGGTAGGGATGATTCCTTAGAATATCCACAAAGCAATGAGACAAGAAGATTCTCGAGCATGTGAGGGTGTCAAAGTCAACCTAAGGTTGTTCTTTCCAATCTTTCTCGGATAGCCATTGGGGAAGATGATATCGGCAATTGTGAGAACTTCGGTGCATCCACATTCATTTGTTGCAAAGCCATGTGCGTGATCTGAAATAACATTAGCCAAAAGAACCAACATATCGAAAGACATAATGTTAGTCAACAGAAGGTTTTATTGCCTAGTTATTGAATGTACAGTCTTGCTAATGATTATTTACGAGTCCTAAGTCACTTGTTTGTCTAATAGTCCAATGATGTCGAAACGTTTAGTGAGTTAGTTAACTTTAAGTTTTAAAGTTTATTTTATCACTTATAGTTCACAACATATCAAGCGTTTAAGTTTATTAGTGACATTATTGGTTTCGTTGATCTATATGAATGGTTTATTTACAAGTTTGTACAGCGTAACAATTCATAATGAAGGTCAATCAAGGCTTAAGTAGTTTTGGCAAAGTTAAGCGAAATAAAGTAATAACATACGCGTGATCTAAAGCTTATGCGAAGGATCTAACTTACGCGTAAGAAATGTTACAGCGTAGGGAAAATGGGACCTTATGCGTAGAGCTTCCGCGTAGGCGTATATAAACCTTGGCGTAAGGCTTACTCGTGAAGAGTAGACCTTATGCGTAGGAGTCCTTGTTCACGCATATCCTTCACGGGATACGCGTAGTCCCATTGTAGAACCTTATGCGTAATACGCTTACGCGTAAGATTTACTCTTACGCGATAACCTTCTACGGCGTAAGGTGATCCTATCGTAGAAATTCAATGACCTTGATTACGAGTTTTCACGAGTAGCAAGCCCGAAATAAAAACATCATAACATCAATCTTAACACATATATTCATTCTAAAATCAAATCATGGCATGAAAGCTTGTTAAACATTTATGCGAAGAAACACTTATGCGTAAAGTCAAAACCCAAGGGTTATGAATTACGCATAAGAGTTTCTAGCCATAGGATTAGCACCAATTCATTCGGTAGGTCATGGATGTTATGAGAGTCTAATAACGGAGTTATAACATCTAAATCGTGGTGAATCAAAAATACCAAAACTCAAGAACTTTAAACCCTAACATCCAATTTTTAATTAATGAGAGTTTCTGGGTGGTTATAGAGCTGAAATCATTAATTCAACATGATATGAGTATCACACAACAATCTTTTTGACCAAAAACAATCACATTTGAAAATACCCAATTCGACTCATAAACCCTAATTTTGAAAAACCTTCAATTCGTGTTTCTGGGTGGATTTAGAGGGTAAAATTAGTATCATTGATGTTAAATACATGTTTTGACACACTCTTTTTAACCACAAACACCCATTCTTGATTGGGTGTTCATACACATATGCGTAGACCCCCAAATCAATCATAGACAAAAATTTGACCGTTGGATTCGTGTAAAAATCAAAACCTATGTTTGTAAACATGTTAAGATCATGAAACAACTAACAAATTGATGATCAAAACAGATTTGTCAAATGATTCTTAGTAGGATCTTTTGTGTAAGTAATAAATGTGATGAAATAGTTAGGTGGGAGGTGTTTTTATTAAAAATAACTTTAAACTTTTGGCAGTTTTGGTCCCTCCACCTTTTCCTTTTTCATACAAAGCCATTTAACTTCCATTTTGGTTACCAAACGAAGACTTTAAGAAAGAAACTTGTGACACATTAATTCCCCTTGACTTAAGAAAATAATGAAAGGTTATAAATTTTAGTCCGAGGAGTGTCATTGAACGTAAAAGTTTACCACCATTGATAAAAGAAACAACCGGGATATGACAACATGCAAGTACACGGATGTTTTGGAAGCGGTTAAGTATTTATTTTCTCCCCTCAACACTTGATCGGAAAAATATTGAATTTTGAAAGATTAGAGTGTTGATGGAAGAAATGTACTTGCCATGTTGAAAGAAAAATAGATAGAAGAATATTTTTGTTGTTTTATCGGGTTTTATATTTTTGTATTTTGTTTTTGAAAAATATTTACAAAAGAGATTTTGGTGTTTGATGGTTTTAAGACTATTTTAGGAGGTCATCCAATTCCTCTTGAGTCAAACACCTCATACCAATCGGTGGACCAACTCATTAAACCTAGCGGGAGGCAAGGCTTTGGTGAGAAGGTTTGCCAATTGGTATTCGTACTCCACAAAATATAATTCAACAAAGACTGTTCCACGTGATCCTTGATGAAATGATATCGAAGATCGATGTGCTTTGATTTCGAGTGCTAACAGAAGTTGCACGAGATCGCAATGGCACTCCGATTGTCGCAGTACATCGGGATTCTGTCAAATACGTAACCATAGTCTTTGAGTTGTGTTCTCATCCAAATGACTTGAGCACAACACGCCGACATGGCTACATATTCTTCTTCGGTTGAGGACAGCGATGTACAATCCTACTTCTTCGATTGCCATGACACTAGTTTATCACCAAGAAATTGTAAAGCTCCTGAAGTACTTTTCCGTGAGTCTAAGTATCATGCGTGGTTAGCGTCGAAAGCGATTAGTTCAAAACCGAATCCTTCGGATACGGATCCCCAAGTTAATGGTTCCCTTTATGTATCGGAGGATTCTTTTAGCCTCGAGAGAGTGGGTTTCAGTTGGTCGCGATCCGATACGAGAGCAAAGATATACGGCAAAGACAATATCGTGCGCTGGTTGTTAGATACATGAGAGACCCAATAATACTACGGTATTTTGTAGGGTCCACCAATTTCCCATGTAAATCAGCGTCTAGCTTCTTGGTATGAGCCATTTGTGTGGCATAGGTGTCCGAGTTTTCATTCCAAATTTGTTTAACAATTCAAGGGCATATTTGGGCTGACTCAAGAAAATACCACGGGGTGATTGATGAACTTGCGGTCCGAGAAAGAACGTGAGTTCACCCATCATGGACATTTCAAAATTTTTCTTCATTAGTTTTGCAAAAGCGATTGAAAACTTTTTATGTGTAGACCCAAAATGATGTCATCCACGTAAATTTGAACAATTAAGATATGTGCCCCCATGATATTGTATAAAAAGAGTTGGGTCAACCGAACCTTTGGTGAAATTATTAGCAATGAGGAAAGATGATAGCTTATCGTACCATGCCGAGGAGCTTGTTTGAGACCATACTGAGCTTTGTTCAGGTTTGTAGACGTGATTAGGAAGCTCGGGATCAACGAATCCATCCGGTTGGCTGACATAAACCGTTTCTTTAAGTTGTCCATTGAAGCGGTTTTGACATCCATCGATAGACCGTCATATTCATATGAGCATGACGCTAGAAATATCGAGCGACCTCAAGACGCAGCAACGAGCAAAAGATTCTTCAAAGTCAATACCCTCTTCACGACGATAACCCTTAGCCACGGGCGTGACTTATTTCGATAACATTTCCTTCAGACATCAATTTGTTTTTCCAAATCCATTTGAGACCAATGCGTAGACCCCTGTTGGTCTTTCAACCAGTTCCCATACTTCAAGGCGTTTGAATTGGTTGAGTTCTTCTTGCATGGATTCAATCCAGTTGTCTTTGTCATTGCGTCTTTGATGTTTTTAGGTTCAGATTGGCAGACGGTGAGTGCATAAATGCAATGTTCACCGTCTGTGTGAAGACGTTGTCTCGTAACGACCGGTTGATTCGGGTTGCCAATAATGTTTTTCGAAGGATGGTCTTTTGTCCATCTATGTGTGGAGGGTTGATGTTGGTATACATTGTGCAGATTCTGAGGATTCAAATTGCTTGTTGAAGATTCGCGACATCAGTGCAGCGATCTCATTAGCAAGCGGGTTAAAGAACGATTTGGATCAAAATCTGCGGTGGGGGGTACTTCATTGAGAACATCATCAGCCGGTTCATCATTGTTGGAAGCGGTTTGTTCAACTCTTGTGTTGGAGTCAACGGTGGTGCTTCACCGTAGTTGTTGTAGGTGTATCGGGTATAAGAGTATTATCGGGTTGGCGTGAGCAGCGGATACACCGAGCACGTTCATCAATATCGTCAGCGAGCGGAGGAGCAAATAACCTTTCCATTTGTTGGCGAGTAAGCGGGGGCTTTGTTCGGTGATGATGGGGTTTGGGGAAGTTTAAGCGTTGTGACCGGGTTCCAAGTCAAGTTATACTCGAAGCCATTTCCGTAAGTTCATCAAAATGAGCATGAATCGTTTCCATAACCTCCTTTGTTCGACGATTCCAGATTCGAAAACCTTTAGAATTATCACAATATCCTATAAAGACTCCAATGTCAACTTTGGCTTTGAGCTTTCCAAAGTCATCACGATCATTATTCGGATAGCAAAGAGATCCAAATACATGAAAGTGTTTGAGATTCGGGTTTTTGTTGTGGACAAGCTCAAAAGGTGTTTTGTTGTGGCGTTTTGTAATCATAGAACGGTTTTGAGTATAGCATGCAGAGATACGACTTCGCCCATAAGTAATCTGGAAGTTTAGCATTGATTAACATTGTTCTTGCAGCTTCCACTAGCGTTCGGTTTCGTCTTTCAACAACTCCGTTTTGTTCTGGTGTACGTGCAATAGATGTCGATCTTTGAATTCCCACTTTCTCATAAAATTCACGAAGAGTTTGGTTAACAAATTCAATGCCTCTATGCGTTACGATTTGTCGATGGCGTGTGTTCGTGAGTGAACTTGTATTTTCTAGAGAAAGGTGATGATCATCTGTGGAGCTTGGTCTTTGCTTGAAGAAAGTAGACCCAAGTCCAGCGTGAATAGTCATCAACAATTACTAAGATGTAGCGTTTGCCATTGATCGTTTGCACGCGCGTCGGGCCACACAAATCCATGTGAAGAAGATGAAGCACATCTTTGAGAGCGTGTTCCACCTTTGAAGGAAAATGAGCATGAGTGCTTTTGCCTTGTTCACAAGCTGAAAGGTGATCTTTAGAATACCGAAATCGTGGGAGTCCTTCAACTAGTTTGTGTCGAGCAAGGTTGGTGATGGTTTGAAAGTTTAGATGTGAGAGACGACGGTGCCATAGCGAGATTTTGTTGATGTTGCCTTTGAAAGTAAGCAAATGGGAGAAGAAGCAACCATGTCTTGCATAGAGATAGTGTAAAGACTTGAATTACGAGCGGACATAAGGTCATTTCCTTGTAGATCACGAATGAAACAAGTTTTCTCCCTGAAAGCAACCTCCATGTCTCCATCACAAAACTCGACCTCAAAAAGCAGATTGTGACCGAGGCCTTCCACATAATAAACCATGCTTATTTCGATGTTCCCATTGATATAGTCTCCGTAGCCCATGATAGGCTGAAGTGATCATTCCCGAACGACAATGCCAATGAACTTTGCAATAAAGTTTGATAACAGATTTAAGATTGCACTGTCATGTGTCGGGAACATCCGCTATCAACAATCCAAAGGATGATTTGTATCACGTGCATTACACCTGAGGCGACATAGATGGAATAGAAGTAGATGTGGAACCGAAATGTTAGAGGGTTCGGCAGCGGATTATAGTAGACATACACACATCAATAGCTTTAGGTATCCATTTAAATCCTAGTGTGTTATATATCCATTTCCGCCATCTCCAACTAGTATTTGCTTTAGTCTTAGTGAATGCACTAGGTGTTATTACATTCCTAGGAGGTGGCTGGAGCTACGAGGGGCACAAAGAAAGCGTTTCTTAGAATCTAAAGAGGGCGGTCTACCAAGCAGACTTAGAAAGATTAGTGGGCCTAGAGGTATTCCGGTTCTTAGGATTCCTTAAGCGAGAGATGATAGCTTTAGCAACACATTTATCATGACAATCAGAATTCATACTTTTACGACAAAAATCACAAGGTGCATCGGTGAATATCAAAAGTACTTAACGGTTTAGCATTCGTTACATCACTATTTCTATTACATTTGCGACGCTTAATATCTATAGTGGAAGGAACGTGAGTCTTATTCATAGTCCTAGGGTGTTCTTCTACTTTAGCATTCCTTATTGATCTTTTCTTAGGTCGCAACTTCCTATTCTTCTATGTAGTGCTCCTAGGTCGTGAAGTCGGCGGACGTTTGGAAAAGATGCAACTATTCCTGTTTCACTTGTGATTTGGCGGGGTATTCTAGGTTCATGATTACTAAGTGTTCTTGGTGCTAATCTCTTAATGATGGTTGGCGAAGTTGTTCATACTTTCCTAACATTTCTCTTAACTTGAAGATAGTGTGAAGCAGATCTTGATTTTTAGGCGAATATTTCGGCAAAATGCATAACTTCTTTAGTGTGTGCAAGATAATGATCAAGTTCATTTGATGCTTCATCACGAGTCTTTTTGAGTAAATCAAATATGACACCATATTCCTTTTAACTTTTACAAGTTCTTGTTCATATTTTGAGATTTGACACTTAAAAGACACGTTTTGATCATCCAGTCGCTCAATTTTAGGATCGAAGATTTTGCCGCGAATCGGGAGATTTTGTGTTGAAAAGCAAGTTGTTGATCGTGAATATCTTTTTGACACCAATTAAGCGACGTATTGCATTTGAAAGTTCGTTTGACAATCGTTTGTTTTCAACTTTTAAGGACTCGGTCTGAAGCACATTATCAGTGTTCTCAACATTTACCACAGAATCAACAGTATCGGCAGAGATATAATCAAATGCATATGACAAAGAATTCAATAACACAACATTATGGACATCAAGCCTGATGACATCTTCCAAGAGTCGATCAACATCTTTTCTCAACATTTTCTTTTTACGTTTAGTATTAGAAATAGATGTTTTTGTTTTCTCGAAAACGACCTTCATCAATCCAAGTTCCTTATGAAAATCCCTTTCCCAAGACAATGCACAACTTTTCAAATTTTTAACATTTGGTAAAAGATTTTTTAGAAAAATGTCTCTTTGTTCTCGCTAGGCGATTGAAAGTGTTGAACTTTGATTTCAGAATGATATTCTATCTCATGTTGAAAAGTTTTGAGGTCAGCCATGAAAAGGTCAAAATATCTAAGAATTTTGCGATTTTAAGGTTTTGAGTTTACTTCACCGATGGAAGGTAAAGGACCATAAGTTTGTGCATAATCTGGTTTGGGATTAACATTAGAAGACTCGAGGCGTTTTATGATAATCCTTGGTGTGTTAGAAGAATCCGTTGGTGTGATGAAAGTGACCGCTTTTGAATAGTTAAAAGGTTTGTTGTAAACAACTTTTTCTAATTTTGATCGACTCTCGTCTTCTACATCTAATTCCTCTTGACGATGATATTCAACAACACTCATAACAGTATCATCAATTTTATATTCACTGCCTTTGGAAACTTCGGGATTTGGTTTGAATGCTTTGGTTGAAAGCTTAGGTTTGTAATCAGCAAGATTCGGTCCATATCCATTTGGATTGGGTTTTAAATAAACTTTTCAATGGCTGTGACCGACTCGCCATGTTTGTAAACAACCATTTTAAACTCTTTAAGTTTGTTTTGCAAGCCGATGATTTCTTCAAGATGATCATCTATTCGTTTCGTTGAATGCTTTTTGTATGCCGAGAACTGTTTTTGACAAGTTAACAACTCAGCCTTAGCTTTTTGATTTTCCAAGGTGAGAGCGTTAATTTGCTTTTTATGTTCATGTTTCGGTTGTTCTATTTCGAAAACAAAGCATTCTTCAAGCGGCTAGATCACCATCTGTCTCTCTAAATATTTTTTGTTTTGATGAAATTTGGCAAAGGCTGCTTCAAAACCGTTTTCCGCGTTTTCTTGAGTTTTGAAAAAGTTGAGTTGCTTTTGTAAACATTCAAAATCCTTGGTTAACAGTGCATTTTTGCTTTTCAAGTCTCGATTAATGGCATGACATTTTTCCACTATGGTCTGTTGGTCTTGTATTAAGCGAGCAAAATCTGGATGAGGCAAAAGTTCGGCGTGTTCAACGTGAGTCTCAACATGATCATTCTTGAGATCCTCAGTATAACCACGAGTCAATTTGATTATCAAGGGAAACCGTTTGGTCATCTTGATCGTCAAATATAACTACGGGGTCTAGTTGAAAATCGTCGGAATGAGATGTGGACGGCGCATTTTGAACATTCTGAGCCTTGCCGGATTGAGATGTTGGCGGAGATATGAGATCAGAGATAAATATGGTTTGTTCGGTACACGAGACAAGCCATCGAGTCATACAGGCTGTGTCACTCATGTGTAACTCATGCATATTAGCCATCAACATAATAAATTTTGCATTGGCACCAAGTCCTCCATATCATCATCTGAGTCTGCATTTGCCATAAATGTAACACCCCCAAAAATCGGGTTTTAGCGGAAGCATAAAAGTTTTGGGTGCTACTAATCGGTATCACAACACAAGCATAGAGTAAAAGGTTTTTCTTAAGAAAACTCATTTATTTAATAAATTCAATGTTTACAATAAAATTTAATGCGGAAATAGGCCCGTAATAAATAAGCGGTCCCCAAATACAAATATCAGAGTCGTCTATGACCATGCCATGCCATTGTCCAAGCACCTCCATAAGTAACAATCATCTCAATACCTGAGAATACACGCTAAAAGTGTCAACACGAGGTTGGTGAGTTCATAGGTTTTCATAAAAGTATTGCGAGTTCAAAAGATTCTTTTCGATCATTGTGGCTCCAATGTGCGAAAACAAGGTTTACCTTTAAGCAAAAGAATAGAAAAGTGGACCACAAGGTTTTCAAGTGCAATACAATTCTCATAAACAAGTCAAATATAACCGAGGCATAACCTGCCTAATTAACTGATATCAAAATATTTATCCACAAAAATAGTTCATAAACAACCACTTGGACCATATCAAAATCAAACACTACAACGAATATAGTGTCACGCAAGCTTAACTATTACGAGGCTAAGTCATGAAACCATCACTAGATAGCACAAGCCGTGATATCTCTAAACATACTAACAATCGACATGTTATACGTCATGGCAAGTTGGTGCATCCACAAATCCAAGTAAATTCCTTGGCAAGTTGGGCAACCAAAGTCCAGACGGGGTGGCCATTCCCAATAGATCTATCCATAACATTCGCACCATCTTGAGCCAGGATGTAACAATTCATAACAACGCTTGGGTTTCTAACCTTAACCTAGCACGTAATAGCTCACAAAAATATTTTCAGGTCCAATCCAAAACAGTTCAAGCACTTGTGTCCACATAAAACATATTTAAACCAAATCACGCATTTCATCAAAATCAGTTATCAATAGCGTATTCAAATCAATCAATCATTTGCATTTAGTATAAACAAGCATGTATTCTCCCCCAAAACAGTTTAAAAGCAAGTAAAAGTAGGGGTCATGAACTCACCTCGAAGCGAAGCAACGCAAGAATCACAACTAACAAAACTGGCATCAAAGAGCAAGCACAACCAAATCTTGAAGGAAAGCACGTCGGTATCCAAAGAGTACAAGCACAACGGGACTACATCGGCACGACCTAATAGAAATTTGCTATCTCAGAATACGTCTAGCAAAGCACAAGAATTTCCGAAAGACAACGTGTCTTAGTTTTCGTGGAATACTCGCATCAAAGATTTCAAAATTCATTATCAATATCTCGAAAGTTTAGTTTTTAACGTTTCGTGTGGTGGTAAGAAATCAAGACTCGACATAAAACTCACGCCAAAAGTATAACTCACGCTAAAGCGTAATGTATATCCCAATACATTATAAGGAATAGTCAAGTAATATTTACCCAGACTCAACTCGAGTAGAAAGCGATAAGAAAGACGTTGAGAAAATAATGACTTATAACTATGACAAGCAAGTAAGTTGATTGGTAAGTTTCGGTGTTTACCCATAATCCCAAATAGTTGATATTTCGTCAAAACGTATAAGTTTTGAAAAGTTTTCAGGATATTAAAGAAATCATCAATGATTTAAGTTGATAAAAGATTTTACAAAATTTTTGCATGAGGTGTCCATTTATAAGATATTTCCAAGTCATAATGAGTCTTGAATAATATAAAATTTATCGTTAAGTTTCCCAATTCGTCAAAATGTTACAATTTAAAATGTACAATTGAACATATTATTCGCGTATATATTAGTTGTTTAGATTTATCGACCATTTTGTAAAGTTCGGGTCCAGGTATGTTATACTCGTATGAGTCTAACATACCTTTCCGTCGCGTGTACCAAAGGGTCCATAATGTCCAAATAACCAATACCGTAAATCCAATACGTCCAATCCTTGTCCAACAATATATATAATGTCACAATGCTCATAAATGAGTCCAAGAAATCAATGCCTCATGTGTTGCAATATATCCCTTAACTATTGTTATCTTTTTAATTATTGTTACCGTTTTTTCCCATTAGTATCCGAAATAATAGTTTCAATCCACTTATACATTTCTTTTGTCAAATCATAATACATATCCCATTTTCAAGTCACAACCCCCAATATAATCCGAAACATACCATTATCCCGAGAGCCGAAACCAATAATTACGTTAGTTCTGATAACCGATATCTGATAAATATTAAATTGAGTATAACACATTTTTAAATCAACACACCCATATTTTACTAAGTGGGCTTAGACTCACACTAATAACCAAACACACCATCTTATTGATTTTCTTGTTAACTCATTTTTTTTACAAACACTCTTGACTTGTAAAACTTTCAAACACACCTTATCGTTTCCATTTTTACCGAGAGCCAAAAGTAAACAAAATGAACACCCCTTGGTATTAATAACGAACCAAGACACACCCTCATGTGCCCTTTGCGTTACATCAACAACTCAAACCCTATATGGGTTGATTGTTGAACCGAGAGTACCACGACAAGCGAAACCCTACGTGAGTGTCTACTATTAACCGAACTAAACAAAACACCCCTTGGGGTTTGCGGTGTTAGGCAAGAGACATCAACCATACCAATAAAATTAATCACTCAACCCTCGGAAAAGAAAATACCAACTCACGGTGTCCCAAGTCCGACTCGGCTTTAGCGGAGTTAACCCGACTCACAGTTGGGTCAACTCGACCTCAAAATATATACATCCGGTTTCAGTTTTCTCACCACCAATTTAATTAGTAACACGAGTTAAATCAGTTTTTAGCCATGGTTTTCTTTTTACCACTCGAAACGCAAATCGCAACAGTTTTTAAATCACTTTTATCATCCACGAAAACCTATACACGTGACTAACAGTCGCGGTGATCAAAAAGAAATGATGGGATAAACTTTCCCTCGACTTACCAACAAAACTAGAGGGAGAGGAAGTGAGACGAGGTGATGGAGACGATGGTGACGACGTCGGTGGCTCTCGGACGTAACCCAAACAACGTAAAACCCTTTTATACTCATTCAAGACTAAAAACCCTTGAAATTCGAATCTTGTTTCCAAGATCTAGGGCGCGTTGCAGGGCTTGAACGCGCGTGTCCTTGCTCATGATGATCACCTTTTCTCGATCTAACTTTTGGTATATGGGTCAAATATTCTGGCGGCGGTTGGCCGGAAAATGTGGCCGGAAAAGGTGACCGGATAGAAATTCCGGTGACCGGATTCTAGAGAGAAGAGGGAGCGATTATTTTTAAGAGAGAGAGAGAAATGTGTGTTAAAAATGTGAGAATGAATGTGGTGGGGGGTTTTATACCCCAAGAGGGACCAAAGGTGTAATTACACCAAATGTAGGGGGCGGACAGAACTTAAATCCAGGGACTAGAAACGAAATTTTTGTTATCTTTCACAAATCGAGGTTCGGGACACGTTTAGACTAGTAAACGGTCGATCCAACTCACGAATGTTGCGCCATTGCGTTCCGAATAAATTTTCCATAAAAGAACTAGTGTTCACACGACTAATATCTTGTTTATAAAATCAAAATTAAATCGAAACGTCGGTTGTGTCGTACGCGTTGTGTCTAAATTTCATGTTTCGCGAGATAACTTTCTCGTTTTCACGTCAAATGAGCTCAGGAAGGTTTGTAAATGAAAAACAGACGAACTTTCTTGGAAAACATATATCTAGAAAAGTGCGGGTGGTTACAGACTTCCCTCCTTAACGGAATCACGTCCTCGCGATTCAATTCGAGTTATCCGTTAGATGTGAAAGAGATAAAGATACTTTCACAAGATTCCATTTTCACATTCTCACGCGAATTCGTGATATTTCTTAGAGTTTCCACCGATCAGTAAAAATAGGAAAACGACTTTGCTCAAGTCATTTGACTTCACGATTCACGATTTCGATAGGTTCCTCAACATAGCTTAGGCGTTCGTCGATATGGATATCTCCCAGCAAAGAAAATAATTGTTTTCAACAGTGAGGCATTACCTCAGATTACACATAGGAAAACGTCATGAATAACTAAGCTCTGACGGTAGCTCAAAGCTCTAGGATAACAGTCTAGCTCTAGCAAGAGTCTTAAAAAGGATCAACACAACGAAGATTAAAATTTCCACGTTTACTAAACGTATCACACAATCCTTGGTGAGATTTTAAGCATAACTTCGCCTCCAATCATGGAGTCTCAAAGATTCATGTCATTCATCCATCATAGCTCTTCTGATGATCGTGAGCAGGTTGCATTCTGCTTTTGATTTAAACAATCTCTCGACAGATTAATGAACAATTTTATGATGGCAAGTTGGGTATTTCCCACTTAAATCCGACGAATTGTTGAGCGAAAATTTTCAACCATGAGGTACCTCGTACAACGTGGCTATGGTTATATGAGATTTCAACCAATGGGAGGTGTCTATCCCAACCAAAGTTAAATCGATCACGAAATACATGCTAACATGTCCTCTAACATTTAAATAGTTCTTTCACTCAAGCCAACAGTCTATGGAGGGTATCCAATACCCATACCAAGACCTATTCTCATGGATCTTGGAGTGATTTACTAGGAACTTGATGTGGAACGACTTATGAAACAGTTAAGAGGATAACAAGAATACAATCCATTGTGTACAAACAACGACAAGGACAAAATCTCGATAACTACAAAACATTTCGTAGGATGACCGCAAAATGGTTAGTAGAATAATCGAAATCAGCTTGTACGACTATAGTGGCACGGCTCAAAATTTTCATAAGGAGATAGCAATATAATTGATATTCTCAAGAGACGAATGAAGGGTTAGGCGTCAGCTCCAAGGATCGCGATTCAAGTTACTCCTTAAAGTCTTAAGGTTTCTGTTGGGCCAACATAATCTCCGTCGAAAAGAGAGTTAAGCAAATTCAGAGTATGACTCTGAAGGAGAGCATTAATTACTACTAGCAATCAATAGATTGATTCCGTAGTGCACTTAATACTTAATGCAGAAAGATACAACATTCAAATTCAACGTCATAATTTTCAAAAGAAATTCGACTACCAATCGATATCAAATCAAATTCTAAATATAATTGAACGACTATGGTTCCAAAAAGTTATGCTAAAAGCATACGCATCGATAGAGCGCAAGGTGCAACATCAAAAGAACAACATCAATGGAATAATCATCGATCGAAGATAAGGCTTGGAGTGGAGGCGTCTACAACAAGACCCAAAACAACACCACGAGAATAAGTGAATCCATTTTGACCATAGGAACCAAAATCTCAGAATCTAACAATCCAAATTTAACGTAGCTAAGATCGATTCCAAATATTCCAAGAAGCCCGATGAGCTTATTACAACTTCACGCAACCCAAATGAAAACTTGTGACCAATCGGGTCTAACCTAACCCGATGCAAAACAAGGTCTTATAGTTCCAACGATTCCAAAAATAATCCGAAGTCAAATAATAATGAGACGGCGACGAATAGCGATTCATAATAAAGGAAGGACATCGCGATAAACAAGAATTTGTGATGCCAGTGTGTTGTGTGTGAAGAAAAGCTTTGATAAAATTTCATGCTCGTATCGCACACAAAACTTTTCCATTTCCTGAAATCAAACCAAAACCAACCGGACATAATTCATTATAACTACCCCAAGTATCGCAAAATTCACCTCTGAGTCGGACATAGGTGATCAGGCTATGTCCCACTGTCCCTGGTTGAATATAGGTGATCAGGCTATATTCACCCGAGGTTCAATGAATTTTGATATACTTGACTTAGTTACTCTAGCCTCATGTCTTTCACTTTCCAAAAATTCATTTTCAGCAGCTTAAAACCAGTGTCCACACGCAAGGACGAGTGATGAGATTGTTCAGTGGGAAAGAAAGCAACGCTACAAGCAGATACGATGCGTAAACATAAGTATGTCGAAGATACTTATAACAGATAGTGAAAGATAAATGGATATACTCATCCAATAGTAAGGCACATAACTCATCAAATATATTAGCAATCAAAGTCACCAAAGTGAGGCATCAGCTTGGCGGCAGGAGCATGTCGGTCATAGGGTTAAATTTTCATAAAGTGGTTATAGTCTAGGTTTTGAAAATTTACCCAGTTCTCTATAACCTAGGCTCTGATACCAATCTGTAACACCCCCAAAAATCGGGTTTTAGCGGAAGCATACAAGTTTTGGGTGCTACTAATCGGTATCACAACACAAGCATAGAGTAAAAGGTTTTTCTTAAGAAAACTCATTTATTTAATAAATTCAATGTTTACAATAAAATTTAATGCGGAAATAGGCCCGTAATAAATAAGCGGTCCCCAAATACAAATATCAGAGTCGTCTATGACCATGCCATGCCATTGCCCAAGCACCTCCATAAGTAACAATCAGCCTCAATACTGAAAAGACACCTAAAAGTGTCAACACGAGGTTGGTGAGTTCATAGGTTTTCATAAAAGTATTGCGAGTTCAAAAGATCCTTTCGATCATTGTGGAGCCCACAATGTCGCGAAAACAAGGTTTACCTTTAAGCAAAAGAATAGAAAAGTGGACCACAAGGTTTTCAAGTGCAATACAATTCTCATAAACAAGTAGAATATAACCGAGGCATAACTTACCCTAATAATTACTTGAGATATCAAAATATTTATCCACAAAAATAGTTCATAAACAACCACTTGGACCATATCAAAATCAAACACTACAACGAATATAGTGTCACGCAAGCTTAACTATTACGCAGGTTAAGTCATGAAACCATCACTAGATAGCACAAGCCGTGACTATCTCTAAACATACTAACAATCGACATGTTATACGTCATGGCAAGTTGGTGCATCCACAAATCCAAGTAAATTCCTTGGAAAGTTGGGCAACCAAAGTCCAGACGGGGTGGCCATTCCCAATAGATCTATCCATAACATTCGCACCATCCTGAGCCAGGATGTAACAATTCATAACAACGCTTGGATTTCTAACCTTAACCTAGCACGTAATAGCTCACAAAATATTTTGGGTCCAATCCAAAACAGTTCAAGCACTTGTGTCCACATAAAAACATATTTAAACCAAATCACGCATTTCATCAAAATCAGTTATCAATAGCGTATTCAAATCAATCAATCATTTGCATTTAGTATAAACAAGCATGTATTCTCCCCCAAAACAGTTTAAAAGCAAGTAAAAGTAGGGGTCATGAACTCACCTCGAAGCGAAGCAACGCAAGAATCACAACTAACAAAACTGGCATCAAAGAGCAAGCACAACCAAATCTTGAAGGAAAGCACGTCGGTATCCAAAGAGTACAAGCACAACGGGACTACATCGGCACGACCTAATAGCAATTTGCTATCTCAGAATACGTCTAGCAAAGCACAAGAATTTCCGAAAGACAACGTGTCTTAGTTTTCGTGGAATACTCGCATCAAAGATTTCAAAATTCATTATCAATATCTCGAAAGTTTAGTTTTTAACGTTTCGTGTGGTGGTAAGAAATCAAGACTCGACATACAACTCACGCCAAAAGTATAACTCACGCTAAAGCGTAATGTATATCCCAATACATTATAAGGAATAGTCAAGTAATGTTTACCAAGACTCAACTCGAGTAGAAAGCGATAAGAAAGACGTTGAGAAAATAATGACTCATAACTATGACAAGCAAGTAAGTTGATTGATAAGTTTCGGTGTTTACCCATAATCCCAAATAGTTGATATTTCGTCAAAACGTATAAGTTTTGAAAAGTTTTCAGGATATTAAAGAAATCATCAATGATTTAAGTTGATAAAAGATTTTACAAAATTTTTGCATGAGGTGTCCATTTATAAGATATTTCCAAGTCATAATGACTCTTGAATAATATAAAATTTATCGATAAGTTTCCCAATTCGTCAAAATGTTACAATTTAAAATATACAATTGAACATATTATTCGCGTATATATTAGTTGTTTAGATTTATCGACCATTTTGTAAAGTTCGGGTCCAGGTATGTTATACTCGTAGGAGTCTAACATACCTTTCCGTCGCGTGTACCAAAGGGTCCATAATGTCCAAATAACCAATACCGTAAATCCAATACGTCCAATCCTTGTCCAACAATATATATAATGTCACAATGCTCATAAATGAGTCCAAGAAATCAATGCCTCATGTGTTGCAATATATCCCTTAACTATTATTATCTTTTTAATTATTGTTACCGTTTTTCCCATTAGTATCCGAAATAATAGTTTCAATCCACTTATACATTTCTTTTGTCAAATCATAATACATATCCCATTTCCAAGTCACAACCCCCAATATAATCCGAAACATACCATTATCCCAAGAGCCGAAACCAATAATTACGTTAGTTCTGATAACCGATATCTGATAAATATTAAATTGAGTATAACACATTTTTAAATCAACACACCCATATTTTACTAAGTGGGCTTAGACTCACACTAATAACCAAACACAGCATCTTATTGATTTTCTTGTTAACTCATTTTTTTACAAACACTCTTGACTTGTAAAACTTTCAAACACACCTTATCGTTTCCAATTTTACCGAGAGCCAAAAGTAAACAAAATGAACACCCCTTGGTATTAAACGAACCAAGACACAACCTCATGTGCCCTTGCGTTACATCAACCAACTCAAACCCTATATGGGTTGATTGTTGAACCGAGAGTACCACGACAAGCAAAACCCTACGTGAGTGTCTACCATTAACCGAACTAAACAAAACACCCCTTGGGGTTTGCGGCTGTTAGACCGAGACATCAACCATACCAATAAAATTAATCACTCAACCCTGGAAAAGAAAATACCAACTCACGACTGTCCCAAGTCCGACTCAGCTTTAGCCGAGTTAACCCGACTCACTGAGTTGGGTCAACTCAGCCTCAAAAATATATACATCCTGGTTTCAGTTTTCTCACCACACGAATTTAATTAGTAACACGAGTTAAATCAGTTTTTAGCCATGGTTTTCTTTTTACCACTCGAAACGCAAATCGAAACAGGTTTTTAAATCACTTTTATCATCCACGAAAACCTATACACGTGACTAACAGTCGCGGTGATCAAAAAGAAATGATGGGATAAACTTTCCCTCGACTTACCAACAAAACTAGAGGGAGAGGAAGTGAGACGAGGTGATGGAGACGATGGTGACGACGTCGGTGGCTCTCGGACGTAACCCAAACAACGTAAAACCCTTTTATACTCATTCAAGACTAAAAACCCTTGAAATTCGAATCTTGTTTCCAAGATCTAGGGCGCGTTGCAGGGCTTGAACGCGCGTGTCCTTGCTCATGATGATCACCTTTTCTCGATCTAACTTTTGGTATATGGGTCAAATATTCTGGCGGCGGTTGGCCGGAAAATGTGGCCGGAAAAGGTGACCGGATAGAAATTCCGGTGACCGGATTCTAGAGAGAAGAGGGAGCGATTATTTTTAAGAGAGAGAGAGAAATGTGTGTTAAAAATGTGAGAATGAATGTGGTGGGGGGTTTTATACCCCAAGAGGGACCAAAGGTGTAATTACACCAAATGTAGGGGGCGGACATAACTTAAATCCAGGGACTAGAAACGAAATTTTTGTTATCTTTCACAAATCGAGGTTCGGGACACGTTTAGACTAGTAAACGGTCGATCCAACTCACGAATGTTGCGCCATTGCGTTCTGAATAAATTTTCCATAAAAGAACTAGTGTTCACATGACTAATATCTTATTTATAAAATCAAAATTAAATCGAAACGTCGGTTGTGTCGTACGCGTTGTGTCTAAATTTCATGTTTCGCGAGATAACTTTCTCGTTTTCACGTCAAATGAGCTCAGGAAGGTTTGTAAATGAAAAACAGACGAACTTTCTTGGAAAACATATATCTAGAAAAGTGCGGGTGGTTACAATAAAGCTCTGTTCTTTGTCTGTGAGAGTTCCACCAGCTTCATCCTTAAGAGCCAAAGAAGAGCCTCTTTGAAATAAGCAGCGCCCTAGTCCTTGGCTTTGGGCATGCATTAGCCAGTGTCCCTTCTCATTGCAGTTGTAGCATCGAAGACCATTCAACCCATTCGAGCATTTCCTGTTCCACCACTGGAGCTCGATTGTTATTCCGACTCACATCATTAAACCCTTGACCACCGCCCATCGATGACCATAACCATGATTCTGAACTTCAACTTCGTCCATTGTTCTACAGCTTGATTTCTTGTATTAGATGAGGAACGAATACGGTTGTTGGATTTGTTGGTATAACGGCTAAAGGCATTAGCAATCATAGCAAATCCTTGTTGCATTGCTTCGAACGGATCAGATTCCTCATTAGCTTCACCGACAAGTGCTTGAGCATTGTTGTTGTTGTATGGAACCAATTGAGTTTGTTGAGATTGAGGCTGTGAAGGATCATATGGTGTGATTGTAGCAGTTGGTTGAGTTGTTGGTTGAGGAGAATAACTATTTTGAGCATATAAGGCAAGTTGTTGATTTTCGGATGTGTCGGTGGAGCAATTTGAGCACGGAGAATCCTTTCCCTATCAACTTCCTTTTCATGAGGCTTCAAGTAATCGTACAACAATCCATATGTAGAATGATGCAAATTCTTCGCTTGACGGAGAAAAATGACATACTTCTCCCATTCAGGACCAAGACTACTCAGGAACTTAGTATTCACTGCAATTCTTGGCATGATGATGTTGTGTTTATCCAAATCATTGATGATGTCTAAAAAACGATGATGATAGGACTCTAGTGTCTCTCCAGGTTCGATCATGAAGTGTTCATAAGCCAAGTAAATTTTGGATTCCAAATCCTCCTGATTGAGTACAGATCCTTCCATAAGAAGATGAATATGATCCCCATTTCCTGCGAGTCTTTTGAGCATCAACACTTTGAAGAATTGGGTTAGGTAATCCTAAGAGGATGTATTGCATTGCAAGTTCATCAGCTTCATAGTGTAGAAGTTCTTGAAGATTCAAGTCTGCAAATGATAGCAATGTTTGTTTGTTCATCTCTTGGTGGAATAGCATTTGGATCTTCGGGTACAATGACAGTAGGCATCTTAAATGGACCTTCCAAGATAACCTTCTTTAAGAACTTTCCATGTGGCTTCTTCATATCACAAAACCTAAAGAACCTTATCACCCATTGATCGTAGTTTCCTGGGGTGAGCATTGGAGGTCTATCAAGTGATCCAGCCTCATGAATTGATTGTTGGATGCTTAAAGCTTCACACATCTTTGCAAACCAAGTGGGTTCCTTCATAGTGTTCCTTGATGGATGTTGATTGAATTCGGTTGTGTAGGGTTGAACTTGAAGAGTTGGTGGTGGTTGAACCATTTGAGGTTGTGGAATTGCAGCAAGTTGTGGAGTATGTTGTTGATTAAATTGTTGTTGATAAATTGCTTATTGTTGATTCCATTGTTGATGTTGGGGACTTAATTGTTGTTGACGTTGAGAATAAGTGTAAGGGAAATAGTTAGAGTATGGTGGTTGTGACATGTTGATAAACTTGTGTTGGTAAAAATGGATCTTTGTAGTCGAATGAACCTTTGTTGATGAAGTATCCTTAGGCGTAGAAATCACAATAGCCAAGTAGCACTTATGCGTAAAAACACCAAAGTGACGCGTAACAATCAAGAGTTACGCGTAGATTTAGCTTACGCGTGAAGTAGGGAAAAAGACGCTAAAGTTATGCGTAGACAGAAAGTTAGGCGTAGAAAGTTAGGCGTAGGATTATCTTATGCGTAAGACTAGGCTTATGGGTAAGATGAATCTTATGCGTAGGATTTCTACGCGTAAGCTTTATGCTTATGCGTAATTTAGGGTTTTATCCCAAGTGATCTTTTACACTTCACATTGCAAAAGATATCCAAAGTCGACGTATTTTCAGGCTTATCCAAGCAAGAAAACACGGAGTAAACCACTAAAACGAAGATCAAACCAAGGAAAAAGTTACGCGTAAGATTAGGGTTTTCTTACGCGTAGACTTACTCGTAAAAATGAAGATGCCCAAATTTGTTTCTAAACCAGATTTTTGTTATGGAATAGCGTTAATAGTACCAAGATAACACAAAAGTGTGAACCTTGATGAACCAAAATAGCTAAGCGGGTTACGCGTAAGAACTTCACCCACGAACAAAAACAAGCTTAAAACTTAGATCCACACGTAAGATTGAAACTTTTTGCCAAAACAAGTATTTTAACACCTTAAAACGTTGAAAGTACAAGAATCTTGGATTAAAAAGTGTAAAAAATGAGTTTTTAAGCGATCCAAAGTGTTAACCACTTTTACGCGTAAGACCTAAAACAAAATACTTCAAAAACGAAAGTGTTAACCCAACTATTTGGCGATTGATACCACTGTTAGGTCACTAGATTTACCACTACAAGAAAGATATAAAGGTGATTGAACAAGTAAACCAAACACACACACACGTTATAATAAGAACGGTTACACGTAGGGCATGAGTGAAAGAAAAACTTGAACAACCAACCCTCAAGTGAGGGTTATTACATAGTATTTATAGGCAAGGAGCTAGGGCAACACTCCTACTCCCTTCCTTTCTCCTATGGGCTTGGGCCTAAGCTCATGGGCCTTCTAAATAAGCTTAAGGCTAATAACAAACATAAAGGCCATAATAAGCTACCTATTACATATGAGTAACTAACACTTGAATTAATGTTTAGGAGTGATTCCAACAGTTATCTTAAGTACAATTATAAGGATACATGTTATTTTTGTAAAGCATTTACATATAGCCATTTAAATACAAAAATGTTGTAATTAATCATTTGTTGTAATAGTTTATTAGGATAGGTAAAAACCACAACCCATGGACCATAACCCATGGATCATAACCCATACCCAAGTTGGCTAGATACAATGTATACTTTAGATACATTGAATCTAAGGAAAAACCATGGACCAGCCCATAACGCATGACCCATAACCAAAAAACCCATGGGCAAAGAGGAGCGTCCCACGGATCCCTAGGATTAAACTAGCCGAAAACCAAGTGGGAGGGATCCGTGGAACATTGGCAGAATATGCCTATAAATAGAGAGCCATTTCTCTATTCTAACTCACCCCTCTTCTTACAAAATCTCTCAAACACTCTCATTCTCTTCTAACATATAGATCACTTGATCTAGAGAGTTGTTCTTCTTTCTTTATCTTGTGATCCTCATATAGGTCCTTCTCTAAGGTGAGATCACGAGCATTCTACAAGTCATCCAAGCAAGGGGTCCTTGATTGATTTGTCACTACCGCAAGATTTCTGTAGCAAAGATCTTGTATTTGATATTTCACATATTTGTTGTGTAATAGTCGTGTTGGTTTGGTCCACCGTGTTACGGACTCGGTATTTAGCTTTGTACCGGATAAAGGTGTAAGCAACGTTGTAAAGGCTTCTCCGCCAAGGGAAGGAGTTTGTTGACATAGTGCTTGAACTCTCGAGTAGGTGACTCCGGGAGTGGAGTAGGGCAACGAAGGTGTCCTTGTAGCCGAACTACTATAAATCGGTTGTGTCATTTCTATCCCTTAACTTTACTTCATTTACTTGCTTTATCATTAGATCTATACTTTCACTACATCCACAAGATCTCACATATTAACGAATCTAAAAGTTTTTGAAAGTAAGTTAAAATCGGCAAAACAATTGAACCCCCCCTTCTAGTTTTCCACAATCCGTATTAACTTTACACTAGCAGTATTAACCAGATAATAATCAGTACTAATTACCAGTTCACAAAACTTTACAAAGTAGGGAGATAAGACATATTATGGATGAAGCATCCCAATACTTGTGACCAAGTACTGAAACCTTCCCAATTTAAAAGCTTTTGTTAAAAGATCTACAACATTAAACTCAGTATCAATCCTATCAACCTGAATGAGTTTCTTTTCATTATAGTCCCTTATAAAGTGATGTCTTATCTCAATATGTTTAGTTTTAGAATGAGAAACTGGATTTTTTATAATGCATATCGTACTGTTGTTATCTATGTAAATGACAGTGCCTATAAAATTATACCCATAATCAAGCATCTGATTCTGAATCCAGAGGACTTGACCACAACAACTTGCAGCAGCTACATACTCAGCCTCAGCTGTAGAGTTTGCCATAATGCTTTGCTTCTTGCACTGCCATGAAATCAACCTATCACCAAGAAACTAACACCCTCCTATGGTTAACTTCCTATCAAGACTTTCCCCAGCATAGTCACTATTAGAGTAAGCTACAAGATCAAAGGGAGAGTCTTTAGGATACCAAAGACCTAGGTGAGCATGGCCTTTAAGATATCTTAAGATTCTTTTAACAACATGCATGGGAAAGATCTTTGGAGAGACTTGAAATCTTGCTCAGGCACACACTGCAAACATAATATCTGGTCTGGAGGCAGTTAAATACATCAATAAGCCAATCATTGACCTGTAGAGGTGCTAATCAACCTCTTCACCATCATCATCTAGTGGCTTATTATGCTCCATAGGGGTGCTTGCAATCTTTGTATTTTCATAGCCAAACTTCGCCAACATCTCCTTGACATACTTATCATGACTGATAAATATGCCATCTATATTTTGCTTGACCTGTAGCCCAAGAAAGAAGGTAAGTTCTCCCATAGAACTCATCTAAAACCTATCATGCATCAATTTTTCAAACTCTCTGCATAGATC
>OU343216.1:69247298-69262052 GCA_910596185.1 Chrysanthemum makinoi | reverse complement strand
AATTTATATAAAAACAATTTATATAAGAAGGTCGTGTGGGTGTTGAAATGTAAGACAAGCATCTAAATTTAACACAACGCCAATGAAAGAGTTACGCGGTAACACAATGGTACGAAAATGGCAAATTATGAGGAGCGGCCCAAACATCGGTTGTTAAATTAACACAAGCATCTAAATTTAAAAAGTATTTTTTAAATCTTGTTTAGCCAAGTTTCCACATTTGTAACACCCCAAATCTCTAAGTATTGGAAGACTTAATCAAGTTTTCGGAGTGTTACTATTGGATTGGTATCGCACACAAGTATAGCAAAAAGATAGTCATTTAACATTCAAAGCCAATCCCAAATTTAGTCATTTATTTAATCCAAAAGAGTAAATATTAGGCCCAAAACATGGTTTAATCAAATAGGTCCCCATGGTTTATCAGAGTCAGAAATGATCCTTGAACCCCGCCTTTTTGCCAAGCTTCCACCGATCAAGTAATCAAAAATCTCAAATACCGAGAAATCAAGCTAAACACAAATTACGCTAGGAGTTCATAGGTTTAAGTTCAACAAAATCATAGTGGACTCAGAGGAGTTGATTTGCTATGCAAGACCTAGATAGATAAATACCGCTTCACACACACTGATCCTACCCGGATCTCCAATCGATCACGCATCCGTGGATTACTGCCCCGCTGACTTAGTCCAAAGACCGTCGTGGCAACCTCTAGAACAGCTTGTAACCCCGACTAGGACGATGTAGAAGTCTATTCTTAGCTAGGCAACGGTTTAACCTAGTCTAAGGCAACAACTACCGCACATCTTATCTAAACAGTCAAGCATATAATCAAATCCAAATAGTTTTAATAAATTCAAAACAATAGCATGATTCTCACCCCAATATAGTTAAAAACGTAGATAAAAGTGGGGATATGAAACTCACCTCGCTCATCAACGACTAATAATCACTAGCGTAAGATAAAGAATCACGGCACATCAATTATCGACTCTCGCACAACCTATTAATGTAAACCAACTTTAATATATATATTCCTCAAAATCAACGTTATCTACCCCAATATGTTCCATTTCTTTATTTCCAAAACGCCTCGTTTCACCATTTAATCCTAGTGTTTGGTATTCCTCATGTGGGTGTATCGACTCAATATGATGTTATGAATGCACTCAAACAACCAATATATAACTCAATGCGACACAATGAGACCTCTAAACGATAAGCTCCATAGTTCAATAAGTTTTGGAATAAATAGTAGACCTTATCGATTGGTCAACTCGATAAACTCATTTATTTACCGTCGCTTATTATCCATAAATCAATCGTATCCTAAAGAGTCATAAGGATAGTTCACCCATTAATAGGGTTACCCAACGTACCAGCGCTCTTATTAGATTCGTCAACCTAATAAGTCCACTACCCACGTGGATCAACACTATTAACGTTAGGGTATCCGTAACCCATGCACATAACGTAAGTAAATAAATACTTAACTAGTATTAAATGTCCACAATTGACATTTATTGATAAACGTGTACTCGAAACATTAATTGCTTATTTATTACAAAACATTTCCAATTTAGTCGTTAGTTTCCATTTAAAAATAGTAAATAACAAGATAAAACTTGTTATCAACATTTTTGGTACAAAAGCCAATTTATTATCCATATTTCATAGTTTATTAGCATTTTCATATATATATAGGGGGCCTTTATTTTGAGAACCCTGTTAAGTGCGAGAACTGCGAGAACCCCTCTAAACCAATGAGATTTTTTTAAATATTAAAAATTATTATTAATCCAAAAGGGTATTATAGTAAAATACAATTTTTTATATTTTTTTTATTAAATCCCGATTTTAAGCATTCCTAAATTTTCGGATTTTGTTTTAGCATGGTTTCATAATCTTTCAGTGCATACATGTTTTTATTTTTATTTTATTTTATTTTTTACTTTTTTTTAATGAGATACATGTTTGTTTTAAAGCACGTGCATGTATGTTTTAAAATGGGTATGTGATGCTGCTAGCATTATTATTTTTTTTGAAGTTTGAAACATAAATTAAAGAACATAAACCATTATAAAAGAAAAAACAAGATTCATATACTTAAACGCTACATTTCATTTAATTACAAGTACAAAAAACACATATGCAATAATCAGATATCTTCAAAATCGAATTATCTTCGTATATTTGTATTCATCCACTCCATAGTCTTCAATGATATCATCATCTTCATCAATCTGAAACAAGCATGCACAAAAACAATTAAACCACAAATAAATACGAAATGAAAATTAATCATAACAACTATCAAACACATATGCACAATTTAGCCAAGATTAAATACTTTTAAAATAAAACTCAAGATAACATAACACACATGGACAAGCTTAAACTAACAAACACAAATAAACACGAGACAAATTTTTTTATATATGCAAAACATATATAATCCAAACATAAAACATATATGTTTTATAAAACAAACAAAAAACATATATGATTTATACGTAAACATATATGTTTTTATACGTAAACATATATGTTTTAAACATAAACATCCATGTTATGCGTTAATTATGTTTCAATTTCGCAAGTTGAGAGGTCAGGAAGATAGCTAACTTTGCATATACCCTTCCTATAAAGTTATGCCACTAATTAAAGTTTATTAGTCTGCCACTCTTATATTTTCATTTTCTTTAAGCTTTTAAACATTTGAGGAAATGTGTTTGGTCCTTAGGGAGTCCTAGTTACACATTTAAGATGGAACGTACATAAATGGAATAACAAAAATTAAGATGACAAACATGATAGAAGTATAATATAAACTCATGATTAATGCAAATCAAATGGCATTTTTAAGAGTATACCCTTGCAAGATATCTGATGACTTTGTGGAACAATGCTTAATGATGATGGTCCATTGCTTTTCCCTATTGTTAAAAATTTACTCCTAGGTAAGTCATAAATAATAAAAAGATGAGTTGTAATGAGCCTACATAGCATCTACAACTAACCAGCTTGAGGTTCAAGAGGCTTAGGGATGTATATTCGTGGATTGAACTGAGAGTGTCTAGCATCCAAAATCCTACACGATCCATCATCATATGACCTATATGAAGAAAAAAGTTCAAAATTATTCGCATACAGAATAAGATCATGAAAAGCTAAAAGTAATACCAAATTTGTAGGTATGAGACATGATTTGGTCTGTAGGATGACTATGAGAGGTACCAACAATAACAACGACATTGTGGGGATCAGTGGCCTCATGTAATCACAATAATTATCGAAACTCTAAAATCGAGTAACGACTAAGACTTACATAATCATTAGATCCGAGCAGTTTTGGATCTGGGCTGGGATTGAGCCAGTGAAGAAGTTATCATCGAAACTTAGTTCTTCCAACATAGCCGCTCCACCAATCTCATCTGGAATACTGCCATTGCGCCAATTATGGCGTAAATCAATGACATTAGCTGCTTTTAATCCTCCCAAACTCTTAGGAGCAGAACCAATCAAACCATTCCACGACAAATTCAATAACATTAAGCTGCCAAAATTTCCAACAGATGAAGGGATCGTCCCACACAACGAATTCAAAGATAAATCCAATATTTCAAGGTTGTCAAAAGCGGCAACACCTTCACCAAAGTCGACACTCCCACTAAACTGATTCCCGGACAAATAAACACCTTTCAAACTTAACCCAAACACCCAAACAGGAATATTCCCAGTTAACAAATTCCAACTAAAATCAACAACCGAAAGATTCACACAACTATAAAGATCGAATAAAGATTCACACAACTATAAAATCAACAACCGAAAGATTCACACAACTATAAAGATTCACACAAATATCGTACAAAAGTATATTATGGATCAAGAGTTACCTCTAAACTAAACGAGGGCAGATCGAAACCGAAACCAAAATCAACCACGAACACATATATAAAGATAGAATAAAATATGATCGGAGACTGAAACACATTACGAACTCTAACCTCTAGGAATTGAAACCAAAACCTTAACCCACAAACGAATCGAAATTGAAGCCAGACATGAATTCGAACCTCCAATGAGCGAAAGCAAAATCTCCTACCCGAATGCGAACTACAATCCAACCTGAACACAAACTGTTAGATTTCAATGATGATGAGAACGATGGAGATGGTAGTCGTTAATGGTGGACTTTTCAGCGGGTTTGTGATGAAAAAATAGTGGCGGCGGCGGTCAGATCTTGAAGAAGGGAGAGAGACGTTTGAATGTGGTGTGTGGTTTGAATATGTAACTGATTCTACGTATAAATGTGTGTCTTTTATTTTTCAATATATTTAAGCATTTCCTATAATACCCTTCTTCTTTTAATTAATTATATTTTGTTTTTATTTTAATTACAAAATTGCCACATTCATTTATAACCATTGATCTTATCATCCTATGGTCCAAAAAGAGTTCTCGCAGTTCTCGCACTTAATAGGGTTCTCAAAATAAAGATACACTATATATATATATATCTATACATTATATATAAGAAAGGATGCCACATAAATGCCACTTTGGATCCCATAAAAGCCATGTCATATTTCCACGTCATCAATATGCTTATGTGGCATTTTTTTTAATGACATGTGGCATTTTAATTAATATATGTACAATTTTTTTAAATAAATTATAAATTTCGTTTTTTTAATTAATATATGTACAATTTTTTAAAATAAATTATAAATTTCGCTTTTTTTTCCTGAATTTTAAAAATTTTTTAATAAAAAGAAGTCATTTGTTGGAGTTGAACTTGGGTCATTCATGTATTTTGTAATCAACTTACCACTAGAGTAGATTGATTTTTGATTTATATCTTTCAAATCAATATAAATAAGGAGATTATAAAAATTTCAAATTTTTATTTTAGGTATGTATTTTTTGAAGATAATACTATTATAAATTATGATATACGTTACTTAAAAGATAAATATACCATATATATATTTTTAACCTATTTTTTCTTTTGTATAAATACACTCTAATATCTTATTGCTAAACATATTTATCCCTAAAACTATTATCGACTTTTAGTTTTCACAGGTGACGGATTGTTTTTTTTTTTGGGTCGAGTTTAGTTATCCCTGAATATGTTCGACTTTTGATTTGAATAGGTTAATAATATCGATCGTTTTGTTTCATAGGTTTAGAATCACCGTTAATACAAGGATGGAGTCCCAAAAAGATCAAGGTAGGTTAAGACAAAGTGCAAGGATTTCAAAAGGAAACAAAGGCAATAATGTTCAAGACAATGGTAGGTTTCAAATTCGTAGAAAATTGGTTATGTGATGTTTATCAACAGGTTCTGTTTTTTTTAAATTATTATGTTATCTTTTAATTTTATGCATGTAATTAAAATTTCATGTTTTATAATATTCAGGAATCAAGAGTCAAGGTAAGAAAATAAGAAAAGGAAACCAAGGAAACCAAGATAACAATCCTATAGTAGTCGCTACTAATGTTTTTCTCCATCATCGTTTTTTAAAACGTTTATGTTATATTAATGTTATATGAATGTTTTTGAATAATCTTAGTTATTTGCATGTAATTGAACTCCGTTATGTTTTATAATATTAAAGTAAAATTCTCGATGTTTTATGATTTTCAGGAATCAAGAGTCAAGATAAGAAAATAAGAAAAGGAAACCAAGGAAAGCAAGATAACAATCATAAAGTAGCTGTTACTAATGTTTTTTGTCCATCATCAGGTTTTTTAAAAACTTTTATGTTATATTAATGTTATATGAATGTTTTTGAATAATCTTAGTTATATGCATGTAAGTGAACTCCGTTGTGTTTTATAACATACAGGATGCAAGAGTAAAGGTAACAGAATCCAAAAAGGTTCCACATCAGGTTAGTATGCATATATAGCAGATTTATGTTTAGATGTCAATTGTTAACAGTAGCATATACATATTATGTTTGAATGAGTATAGGTTGTTGAATTGTGTTAGACTGTAACATGAATGAACTTCTGTGTATTTCAGTTTTTTTATAAGTTTTTAACAAGCATTATATTGTGTCCATGTGAACATGGGTAGGTTGTTTATAGGATTTCAATTGGAATTGTGTTACCTGTAACATGAAAAACTTCGTATTCCGAATTTTATAAGTTTTAACAAGCATTATATTGTGTCCATTTGAACATGAGTATGTTTTTTACATGATTTCAATTGCTATAAATAGGTTTGATGTGTTAATAGGTCAAAGTATCACAATGGTTTGTGAAGAAGAAGATCAATAGGAAAATGTAGAGAATGATGGGGCCCACAAGAAGTCACAAGGTGAATTATAAACTTTCATCTATTTAGTGTTTTTAATAGAATCATGATGCACAATCAAAGAAATAAATAGCCTAACATGTTGTTGTTGGCCATCAAATATCCTTACTACAGTTATCGTATAGCTCATGTGATATTGTTTTCCTATTATTTTAGTAGGTATGGATTTCTGATCTCCATTGTGTGGCTTTTGGTGTCGACTTGGTTGACACTTCTAATCTCCAATTCCACGTTAATTGTGATTCCTATCTCAGTTGCTCGAGCTTTGTTCAATGCATTTCCTCTACTCCACACATGGCAAGCAAAGGCAATGCTAAGAAATGGCGACTTGGATAACACCTCTAATCTCCAATTCCGCGTTAATATATATTTTTAGGTTTTAGGTTTTGTAATTATCAACAACCTAATCTAGGTTGCGCAGAAATCACTCCTCCGACATGTAATGCGATCAATATCATGTTTGTATTCCACTTGAGAACGTAAGGTACTTCACCTTTGTCACAGACATGAATACAAATATGGAGACATGCAAACAAGCGTGCCTCAATAATTGCTCGTGTAAAGCGCCTTTATTTCAGTATGGTTCTAATTCTTCAGAAGGGAGTTTTTATTTACCTTCTGACCTTTTTACCATGATGACTATTGTTCCGAGTTTAATTCATTTTAATGTTACGGATTTTATAAAAGTACAGAATGTAAGATCACCTCCTTCGTCAAAATCCCAAATACCAAATAAAAAAGGTAGGCTTACGACGACAATTATATGGTCCATCATTGGGAGTGTTTTGGTTCTATTTGTTGTTGTAGGTTTTATTTTATACATACTTCACAAGCGAACAAGGAACACCAAAATGGAGGAAGAGTATATAAAAGAGGTGCCAAGAATGACTACTCGGTTTTCCTATGAAGCAAAGATCGCAGAATGAAAATTTTAGCAAAAAGCTTGGTAAGGGGGTTTGGATCTTTTTTGGGGACACTTGAAGATTGGTCAAAGAATGCAGTAAAATTTCTTGAAAGTCTTGGCCAGGTTAATAAATCATTCTTAGCCGAGGTTGAATCGATTAGAAGTATTCACCATGTGAATGTTAATGCCTAAGAGTAGTCTCTCTTTGGCACACGGTTTCTGGCAATACTTTTAGAGGGTACATACATACGAGCTGAACGTTCAACTATGCTGTATACGGGTATGTTTGATGACTATTAATAGTAATATAGAATTCGGATACTTGATTGTGTACGACTCATTTTGGATTATATGAATCCCGTGCGTTCGTATTACAGGTATGCAAAAAGAAACGGCGACCACTTCAAAAGCCTGTTGCCAAAGCAGATTTAATCAATTTATCAATCAAGGTTTGCGAATTTATTTGTATAAATTTTCTACTTGCTTCATATCATATGTAAGCTTTTCTTTAAATTTTACTGAAGACCAATGACTTGCTATTCTACTAAATGTCACTGAAAAGCAGAAAAAGGGATGCTCGTGTTGCACGCACATAAACCGACACAAACGTCTATCGTATGGAGGTATGTTAAACAATGAATTTGCATGTATATGAATGCTTGCTTTATAAATATATTACTGCCCTAGGAACTTTCTCGTATGCATTCGTAGTCTAAATTATGCTAATTGTTTACGGTTTGTTGTCGTAATTTTGTAACGGTGTTAATAAAACCAACAAGAAAGTGGTTGCAGTTCACATGAAAATATTGAACATGTAAATCCTATGACTCAAGGTGAATTCAAGTGCAACTATGCTTGTGGTTCGGTATTTACATTGCCAACATCGCTTATTGTTATTAGCTAAATCTACTTAGTTGGGGTTGTTCATTTCAATATCTGTTCTTCTTTATTCATTTTGCAAAACCACCGTGTAAACTCGATGTATACAAATAGTTCTTTTATAAGTATGTTAATAGGTGATTCGGTCCTAATATTTTCAATTTAGCAGTTTTAGTTCAGTCCCGGTTCCACCTCTAACTCAAATTGTTTTAGTGCAGCCTGTAATTCACAATATAAAGTTGGCCAAACAGTTACAAAAGGGTCGGGTCGGCGACATGGGTGCGTGTGCAAACTGGTCAACGAGGGTGTATTTTGAAAAGGTTGTAGTAGCAAAATCAACAACAGTTGCAAAAGAGCAAACTTGCAAATGCATAATCGTTTGCATACCCTTTAACTTTTTACTCTCAAAATGATAGCCAATATTATTTGTTCAATTTTTAATGTTTTATAAATAAGTGATAATTTAAATATGATGAACAAAGTATGCTATTACATTTATAATCAATAATTTGTGATTAAAGTGAATCTTGGTAGTAGTAAGTATTGACCACAATTTGGGTCATTTTTGACTCATGAGAAATAGATGGTTCTCGCCTATTAAAAAGCAATGTTGAAATTAAAGTGTCAAAGTTGGTAATTTTGCAATTCAGTTTAAATTCAAATGCTAATTTAGAAGGGAATTAGAAATTTGTGAGAGAAGCCAACACTCAAAATAATTCAGAAAACAATTGTTGAATTGTTTCCAGTTTTCCGGTTTATTTTAAATTTCGAAAATTTCAAATAACCTACATTATGTATTTGAGGTTGTAGTTTTGTTTATTCATTTTTATGTTTCACTTTACGAGCCTTTCTCAAGGAGTTTAATCTTTTTTGAAACTTATTTTTGCAGGCTATGAAATTGAGAAGTGAGGATGTGTCAATCAATTGCAATATGCGCAGTAAGAAGGTAAAGAACAAACACATAATTTAACTGAACACATATTTTTGCATAGGTTAAGGATACCATGCGGCTTTTAGGGGTGGTGACATCAACTTACACACTGTTATCAAGGCTAGGAGTTGGTGGAAGTACATCAGGGTGGATCATCAAAGAGTTTACGACCGGATGCATGCAGTTTCTAAGATTGCCATCCATCATCGTGACTTTTAGTGACCGGATCATTCGCCTTCATTCGGTATGGTTCACTCCTATCTAATTTACTTAATTTCGTCATATTCACATACTACATGTCTTGGTCACTTTTGCAATATGTTCGTTGTCTCTTTCAAGTCATTAGTTTAGTCACCATGGATATGATTGTAGTGTTTCATTGAAGGAAGTGTAACTATGCACATATAAAGGTAACAACTTTCTCTTGGATACTCCGTTCTAACGTTTAACTTTTGTTTATACGGTAATTATAAGTTCATATTGGTTAAAAGTTTGGATGGATTAGGTAGTAGTAGTTTAATATAATGTTGTTTTATTTATTAACTTTACTTGATTCCAATTCATAGCTTGAGGCTGAGCTTATAACCGTTGGAGTTGTTTAATATAATGTTGTTATGAAGTAGTAGTTTAATATAAAACAACTCCAACTACAACTTTACTTGATTCCAGTTTTGCGTTTATTTTTAAAAGTTTCATATGGATTAGGTATAGTATAACCGTTGGAGTTGTTTTATTTATTAACTTTACTTGATTCCAATTCATAGCTTGAGGCTGAGGCATCATCCTCTCTTACAAGAAAAAGGCTCCATTTGAAGAAATCATGGGGGATTCCGCTACCGTTTATGTTGTATGTGGTTTTTTCTCTTGGGCATATTGTTATTGCTTTCCTAGAATAAAGCACGAAGGAAGTACGATCGAATGTATCCTGGATCGGTGTGCTTTAAAATTATTGCTCTACTCATCTTATATATTGACGAGATACGAAACTACTATTTTTCAAGAATATGACCCATAATGTGAATTGCTTATTGTGACCTAATATAATTTTTAGCATGGTTCTAACTATCAATTTTAATTTGTAGGTTCTTTTGAGCAAGCATCTATTTACATATGAGCATGACGTCTGCTGGTCAGAATGGGATGGTTGGTACGCATCAATCAAAACATCAGACTCACTGGAAATCCAGTGGATGAGAGAGCAATGAAACAAGACATACCCAATGAATCACTAACACTGATGTCATGCACATCTGTTGGTTTTGCTGGAATCTTATAGCTGCGTTGGCTTTAAATTTGACATCACTTGATCTTTCCTACACATTCTTAACACTCGCAGACCGTTTTCTATTCCTGTTTGCATTTAAAGGTGAGCATTATTTGCGAGATATATGCTCTTCTAAACTATTCTTTGTTTTAAAAATATATTTGATTGATTTTTTTATTCCTGAAGTTTGCTAAATTTGAACAATACACCTACAAAAACTTTATTTATATTATATGCAAAGGAGCATATAGAAACAACATAAAGATATCAGGTGGTGAATGGAAGTGAAGATTCAAGCCGAGTCCATTTGTTCAACCAAAAACTCACCAATTCATCATACAATTGCCGCCCATAAGATCCATGTAGCACACACTAATGGTTTAGACCCACATGTGAGCATAGGAATGTTAACTTTATGCCTTTTAGATTGATTTCTTTATCTCAGGTTGTAAATTGCCATAAATCTGTGATTTATGTCTTAGCTCCCTTGAAATATGCCACCATATATGGATGTTCAGATGCGACTATAGTACTTGGGGCTGTCGGGAAGCTATATTCTCAATCCTATTGCAAGTAGATTGACTTTGCAACAACATCTTGGTGAGTGTTTATATATAAGCCGCAAAGTAAATGCAAGTACAGATTAGCTTAACTCCGTTCCGTATTTTTTTGAAAGGTCATCCGTGATACATAGCGTTAAACGGTTCGTTAATCATAGATCCGGCAGTGCAAAGGTCTATTTTAATTATGTAATGTTTCGTTCGTATAGTTATAGACAATAATACAATCTGTATAGTTACGTAATTATCATAATCTGACCTCCCCGTCATGTTTTAAATACTATTTGAACATCTTTTTACGTCATTTGCTTTAAATTATATGTGATCAGCATTTCTTACAATTGTATTGGTGCACGGGCTGTTTCTTATGAAAACAAAGCTGCTGAATTGGATGGTTCGACACTAGAGGCATCTAAACGCAAATGGTGAGTAGCTCTTCATAAGACTCAAATCAGTTAGTTAAACTAATTGGACCTAAAATAAGCTAATGATAAGTTGAATAATCTAAGGAAATGGTGGTTCCAGTCACGTGACTGCAGCAGACTAACAAAGGGGATAATTTGGGATTTTGAGTGACCAAATAAGCTATGAAACCAAAAATAAGCTGAAACAGATTAACATTAGACTACAGACTACTTGTATAATCAAAATCAGATCCTAACTCTAATTCTAACCTACCTAGAATTAAGATAAAAAAGGGAGTTGTGACAGCTTTGGAACTGCTGCATTGCATTTTTTTCATACTATTCTAAAGCAAATTTTGCAACTTAAGACTACTTGGAATGCTAAAATAAACTGAATTAACATTCAACTACAACTATTTGGAGACCCATCATGGGTCAAAACTGGTTTTTGACCCAAATCACATGCTAATCCAAACACCCCTTAGAGGTCAAATCGCCTTTTGGTTTTTAAAAATGTCATAAGCCAAACTTTATAAAGTTTTTGATGAAAACACTTTTCCTATAACTAAACAAGAATAAAACAGTTTCAAAGCCAAGCTAAACTCTTAAACATAAGATGGAACATGAACACAAATAAAGACAGTTGTAAAGAACATAAAAATTAAACCTTCATAAACTTGAATCATAAGTACAGAAATGGTGAGAGCATTAGGTTTCAAAACAAGCATCCAAGTGAAGGGATTTATATAGTTAGATAGGATGTCTTTTGAATAATCCATCATGGTGGTTTCTCATCATAGACTCCGTCACCCTTGCATTCAGGTCATCAAGACCACCACCATCTCAGCTAAGCTTTGCAAGAGGGAGTCCACCAAGAAATTCCACAACTCTAAGATCAAGTTACCATTGGTCTTCAAGAAGGTCAACCACCAACCAGGAAGCTCAAGACCACATACAAGGCTTCTAGGCCTAATTTGTTTGTGTAAGTGGTATCTATTATTATGATGTTTGTTGGTTTTCATCACTAAGTATCGAGTTATCTAAAATTTTCATTTTGTTTTGAAACATGGTGGTTATTTCTAAATGTTGGATCTTTTGATGGTTTTAGAAATCTTGGATATATGAGATTTTTGATGTTGCCTTGATGATTATAGAGTATGCTATTATTAGGATATGCTCACTATTGTTACAGAATCTTCAATTTTGTGCTTTTTGGCTGAACTATGAACTTTTGTTACCAAAGGCCCATTAGGTTCTCTCGATAAAACTTTTTCCTGAAAAACTAAAGACGCTGCAATCTTAATGTTGATGCATGGACTGAAGTTTATAACCGTAATGAAAGTATTTAATGTGGCAAGTCTGACTAACGAGTGCACCACCACGAAATCAGTGTATTTTACACACTGCACATCATAGAGGATAGTCATCACTGATTTATTGACCGAAGAGCCAGAGAAGCTTGCGGTCCCATTTGCTTGCGCATGTATGTGACATTTTTAGTAGACATAATGCACGCATGGTCAAATCACAAATGAACACCCGGGACAAATGGGGCTTCATATGGATGGTGGCAACATGGCGAGGGAATCATCCAGGTACCGATTTGACTCAGCCAAAGATCAAAATATGTGATACATCATATGCCTGTAATTTTAAAAACGGATAATAAGTTTGAGAGTCAACCCGACTCATTTGGTTCCCTGTAAAAGTGGTCTTTTAACCCGTTACACGAGCTTTACAGTTAATATTAGCGCTTCGTATTTTTTTTTAATTTAGTTTATGGACTTAAGTAAGCAATAAGCTCACAAGGCAATAAAAAAGTTTGAACTTATGAGCTTATAAGCTTGAACAAAAACCATTAGAAATAAGTTAATCCAACCACCCCATTAGCAGTTTATATATCCAAATTACTCCCTTTGACCACATAAAGCAAATGTAATGCAATGTGAAATGGCCACAATTGAAGCTTCCTATAAACAAGTTTAATCCAAGATTTGAATTACAACCATACACGTTCTTCTTAAGAATAAATTGGTACCTTTTAACTATTCAATAATTAATGACGGTTAATTAATTTTATTGTTAACGAATAAAAGAAAAAAAAAATCACTCTTTATTGTTATACGAACTCATTAGATTGTACAACACTTGATAACAAAGATGCATTCGGGATATGTGTATTTTAAATCTTACTTAAATGCGGTATAGAAAAGTGAGTTTAATAATAATGCCTTGGCAATTTCATTTATGTAACTTTAAAGTATTCTATACCCTCTAACCGGCTACCTTCATGTGCAAATTTATTTGTAAAATGTGTAATCTCCATTTGTGTATACGCATATGTTGCTTTTAGTGACTTCTTTCGTAATATACAAGTCATTTACTTATTACATTTACCAGGATGAGTATGTGACTATAGTTACCCTCTTGAATTAGATGTTTTAAAACAACAAACCTAATTTCATGTAAGAAATAGAAAAATAATGATTGATGAATGTAAGATTTAATGTATTCTTATAGTATTCATGAATGTAAGATTTAAAGTAGCACTTTTTTATGTTCATCTTCTTCTTATTTAATGTATTCTTATAGTATTGATGAATGTAAGATTTTTCATTTAACTAAAAAACATGACCATTTATGACATTCGGAGGGGAGGCACAGTCGAAAAACTACAATGGGCTTGAACTTAACAAAAATATAAGTGCCAATGATGAGATTGAGAAGTTAAAAAAAAGGTAGATAACAACTTTAAAATAACTTTTTAAACTCATTCATTAGCCATGATTAATCTTCCGGTGTCTTACATTTAAATGGGCAAGCTTAAGTTAATGTGTGTTTGCAAATGCGATCGTTTATGATATTTTCTTTTTATGTATTTCATTTAGAGGGTACCTAGATTTGTGCCTAATATTGATATGTCTATCAGCGTGTTTTGAAATCAAACGATATTAATGACGTTGGTCGCGTTAAAAGACTTTTGGTAATAAAAAAAATGTTTCTTTATGTATAGTTTAAAGCCATTATTAATAATGTGGTTATTTTAATTGAGTCGATATATGAAAATGTTATCTTATGATACAACCTGGTATCTCCAACCCAAAAGATTTTTAAGGTGATAATTTTTATTATTGATGATAAAAGACATTGCATAATAATTGTTTTAAGTTTCTTTACAGTTTATTTGTGTTGATCAAAACTATAAAAATGAAGATAAATTTAAAACTCAATCCATCCATATAATCATAAGGCTCGCCCACCCATCGGACGTGCTATGCTAATACAAACGTTGTGTATAAAAAAGCGTAATTTCGCATTTGAGTTTAAATCATATATTACGTTGTTGCAAAGACATTGTAACAAACACAAACAATTTGACAAACAATAGTACTATTGTTTTAAAATTCTTTATATAATAAAAAAAAATTTAACACCATTATTTAGCTAAAACAAAAAAAAATAAACGATAATTATAAGTCAA
>OU343216.1:69232235-69247198 GCA_910596185.1 Chrysanthemum makinoi | reverse complement strand
GGTCCCCAAAACCCTCATCATAGATGACCCTTGACGGGCACAAGCGAGGTTCAAGCACATTGAACCTATCAAGCGAAGCGTTGAAGCCTTGCACCCGAAGGAATGCTGCAGCATGCAAGGAGGTGGATGAGCTCATAGCAGCGGTATACTGAGTGAAGTATCAAACACGGGTAGCCAATCCAGTGATGGTTAAGAAGCATGATGGAGGGTGGCGAATGTGTGTAGATTTCACCGACATCAACAAGGCCTGTCCGAAGGACTGTTATCCTCTACCAGAAATTGATTGGAAGGTGGAATCCATATCAGGGTTTCGACTGAAATGTTTTCTGGATGCTTACAAAGGTTACCACCAGATACAGATGGCAGAAGAGGACGAAGAGAAAACATCCTTTTTTACAGGAAAAGGCGTGTATTGCTACAAGAAGATGCCTTTCGGTCTGAAGAATGCAGGTGCTACCTACCAAAGGCTAGTGGACAAAGTATTCAGCAAGCAAATAGGTAGGAATCTCGAAGCATACGTAGACGATATGGTCATCAAGAGAAAAACGGAGGAGGATATGCTCTCTGACATAAATGAAACCTTCGATCAGCTTCGCGCCATCAACATGAAGTTAAACCCTAAGAAGTGTTCTTTTGGTAGAGGAAGGACAATTCCTGGGACACCCGATCACAAAACAGGGTATTAAAGCCAACCCTTCGAAGGTTAAGGCTATCATAGACTTGCAGGCTCCTAAGTTTCTCAAGGATGTACAAAGTTTGAACGAAAAGCTAGCAGCCCTCAGCAGATTCCTATCGAAGGGTGCAGATAGATTCTTGCCATTCTTCAAGACACTTAAAGGATGCACGGATAAAAAGACATTTCAATGGAGCACGGATGCAGAAGCTGCCTTTCAAAAGCTCAAGGATTTCATGGCAATTCTACCAACACTTACCGCCCCAATCAAAGGCGAAGTGTTATTTATGTACATCGTAGCCTCCTTCGAAAGCATCAGTGTTGTTTTGTTGGCGGAAAGGAAAAAGAAGCAAATCCCTATCTACTTTGTTAGTAGGGTTCTACGGGGAGCTGAGCTAAATTACCCAGAGTTGGAAAAGTTAATCCTAGCTTTGGTTCATGCTGCGAGGCGCCTTCGAAGGTACTTCCAGGCTCACCCCATAACCGTGCTCACTGACAAAACAATTAAGCATATACTTTCGAAGCCAGAGAAATCTGGAAGGATAGCTAAATGGGCTATCGAGCTAGGAGAACATGAAATTGAGTACAAGGGTAGGAACTCGGTCAAAGGGCAAATACTGGCAGACTTTTTAGCAGAGAGACCCTCCGAACAGAAGCAGGACAACAAAGTTGCTGACAAGAAGCCTGTGAAGATGGTCAAAGGGTGGAAACTTTACACCGATGGGGCCTCCAGCTCTGACGAATCAGGTGCAAGGTTGATGCTAGTTAACCCTGAAGGAAAGGAGTATACTTATGCACTCCGCTTCGAATTTGATGCAACTAATAATGAAGCGGAGTATGAAGCCTTGCTAGCAAGTCTCCGACTGGCTAAAGACATGGAGGTAGAAGACTTGGCTATTTTTGTTGACTCACAACTGGTGGCCAACTAGATCAAGGGCTCCTACGAAGCAAGGAAGCCTGTGATTAAGTGGTACCTAGATTAAGCCAATGAGATGCTCGAAGGTTTTACATCCTACGACATAGAGCATGTTAGAAGAAACCAAAACAAAAAGGCGGACGCACTTAGCAAACTGGAATCAATGGCATTTGCTCATTTAACTAAGGAGGTTCTGGTCGAAGTATTGGCAGAAAGGTCCATCATCCGAAAGGAGGTGTTTGACTTATCTTTTGGAGAAGGTCAAATGGATGACTGTCCGAGAGAGTACTTAATAAGTGGCATACTGCCGGAGGATGAGAAGCTAGCACGAAAGGTCCGCATCAAAGCACCACAGTACAGGATCATGGGGAATTACCTTCACCGAAGGTCTTTCTTGTCTCCATGGCTCCGTTGTGTCGGACCTAGGCAAGCCTCCAACATAATTCAAGAAGTGCACGAAGGGTCTTGCGGGCTACATGCAGGTTTTCGCTCCGTTGTTTCTAAGATCATGAGGATAGGGTACTATTGGCCTTCGATGCACAGGGACGCAGTGGAAATTATCCAGAAGTGTGAAGCCTGTCAAATCCATTCAAGAGTGCCAAGGCTAGGGCTGAGCATCGGTCCCAAACCGACCCGAACTGACCCGAACCGACAAAACCGAAAACCGAAATTTATAAAAAACCTAAACCGAAACAGAACCGACGGGCCGTCGGGTCGGTTCGGTTTTGTGTCGGGCCGTCGGTTCGATTCGGTTTAGGTGTATTTAGGTATGTTTTTTCTCTTGGGTTTGGTGAACCGAACCGAACCGAAACCGAAAACATGTAAAACATGAAACTGAAACCGAACTGACGGGCTGTCGGGTCGGCTCGGTTTTTGACGGTTCGGTCGGTTTTGTCGGTCCGGTTCGGTTTTGGACCTTTGATGCTCAGCCCTAGCCAAGGCTACCAAAACAAGATATGACCTCCGTGACATCCGCATGGCTATTCAGCCAATTGGGGATAAACATCGTAGGCGCTCTACCGATTGCTCCCGGAGGGGTAAACTTTTTGGTCGTAGCCATCGATTACTTCACAAAATGGGTCGAAGCCAAGCCTTTAACATCAATCACAGGAAGGCATATGGAAAAGTTTGTGTGGGAACACATCATTTGCCGGTTTGGAGTACCCCATATCATCATCTCAGATAATGGGAAGTTTCTTGAAGGAGTGTTTCCGTGTTTCGAGGCTGAACATAAAACAGTCCTTTACCTCCATTTACCATCCTCAAGGTAACGGACAGGTGGAAGTTACTAACAGGGACATCATCCAAGGCATAGAACGAAGGCTCGGTTATAGCCACCATGGTTGGGTGGATGAGTTACCCCAACTACTCTGGGCCCATAGAACGTACACAAAGTCAAGTCATGGGGAGACACCTTTTAGCTTGACATATGGCACAGAAGCTGTCATTCCTCGGAAGTAAGTGTCAAAACAGAACGAGTCATGAATTTTGAAGCAACAGACAATGAAGAAATACTCCGCAGCAATCTTGACCTACTCGAAGAAATAAGGGAAATAGCCTCAATTAGGGAGGTTATCCATAAACAAAAGATTGAAAGGTACTACAACAGCAGGGTTCGACCTTCGATACTCAAGCCAGGGGAATACGTCCTCCGACTCAACAGTGCAAGTAAAGCTGAGTATCAGGGTAAACTAGGGCCTACATGGGAAGGGCCCTACATCGTAACGGAAGCATATGGCAACGGAGCCTACAAGCTGGAAACCCTTGATGGAGACGCTATTGATAGGACTTGGAATGGCACTACCCTTCGTAAGTTTTACATATGAAACTTACAATGTCTAAGGACATTTTTTAATTTGCTTTCAATCAATGTATTTGCATTCTTCTCACTTGGGGAAAGAAGCATTAATGGTAGGCGTCTAGTATTCATTTCTTAAAATGATGTAATCCTCCCTACCCACTTAATGATATAACACATTTCCCTCAAATCTCTTGTTTCGTTCAATACAACAAATATTTGTTCACCAAGTCGTTTTATAAGTTTCAATGTCGAAGGGATGTACAAAGACTAACAATACGTCTTGCTCATATGCTTAACGTCCATCTCAACTTCACATTAACTTTCCTACGTGGTCTTAAGGTATTTCAAGCCTTTTGCTACCCAAAGGATTAAGATGGAGTGGGTCGCAACCCTATGTCAGCAATTAAATTATATGATTGCTATATTCTTGGTGCAGAAATTACACACAATGAGGCTATGCATCTACCATACGCCTTAGGTTGTAAAAATTTTATGTGCAAATGAAACGTAAAGAGAAGAATCAAAGTTAAGCAAAATATATGCCCTAGTGGCCATCATGTAGATATTCATTCACGACTAGTCTAACTAGTCCAAAAGGCCTTAGCCTACACGGTCAACAAGCAAATATTGTCTTAGGCCGTAGCCTTCACCACATACATAAAAGTAAATTGTTTCATCAGGCATCATGCCTGGAAAGAGACGTAAAGACATATTGTTTAAATAGGGTACATACCACCCTGGAAGATCAAATAACTACCATATGGTAGCCTTCATCATACCTTGGAATGTGTTGGATCAACAGAACCTGGGGATGGGACCTTTGGAGATGGTGTCTTCTTGGAAGGGGAAGCAGGTTGAACTTTCCTTGGCTTCTTTGCCAATAGGTCCTCAATGGAGGCCGTTGGGTCTTTTGTAGCCTCAGCAAGGAATGGGAACTCTGCAATGGACAAGGCATTGCCTGCATCATCGTATTCCTTCTCTTGGGTTGCCCTATAGTATGGAACACTTGCAAGCTTCACCAGTTCACCTGTCTTGGCCACCTCCTCAAGAGTAGTGCATTTGCCATGAAACATGGCTGCATTCACCAACTTCCCAATCATTATGCCCAGATCGTCACTATGGTACAACTCCATAGCAATATATGGGATAACTTTGGTCACCAGATCAACCCTGTCTTTCTTGAGCATTTTGAGACGAAGATTCAACCCATCCACCTTTTCCCTAAGCTTGATCTCTTGGTCAATCAGCTTTGCTCTCTCTTCTTCAAGGCCTCCACACTTGGTAGTCAGAACGGAAATTTGCTCTTTGTAGCCTATGACCTTCGCGCCTTAGACAGATAGCCTGCTGCACTCAGCGTGGCTTTCAGCTAACTGACCCTTGAGCTTCTCCACATCTGCTCGGAGATCTTGGACCAGAGAATTTTTGTCGAAATATTCTATAGCATCCACACACTTTGCTTGCAGGTCTGCGTATTGCTTGTCCCTAGCCTTCTCCCTGGCAAGCATGACGTCCATCTCTTCCCTAGCCTTAGTGACAGCACGAAGAAGCTCCCTTGTCCGAGTGTTGAGATGGTTATCCAATATGCATTGTCTCACATAGCTCTTATCATGAAGGTCGCATAGCCTTTCCAAAGACATGTTATCCATCACCCCCTTCCATCTAGATGGGGTCACACGCTCAACGAGCAAGTGACAAGCTAGGGGGACGGAAGTTCCTTCGTATCAGGGAGTCCTGCAATAGAAATAAACTTATTACTTTAAAATAATATGCAGATAATTTTTTGCAACAGGGATGAAGACTTACCATGAATGTCATTAGTGTTGGGCCCTTCGATGGCTGGAAACACCACAGCCTTACCCTGAGCACTCTTTTGCCGGGTAGTTCGAGAGGGAGGAGTGGGCAAGATAAGCTTCCTCTTCGATGCAGACTTTGCAGCCTTCGAGCTTGTACCTTTCCTGCTTCAGACCTTATCCGACATACCGAAGGATCCTACTATCGCCAGATGTTCCTCCGAAGCAGGGTTATCTGAGTTTGCCACATTCTCAACTAACTGGTCTTCAACCTCCACATGCTCCCTTTCTTTTGAAGGAGGAGCAGATTACACAGGCTCAACTGGTTGAGCATCAACATCGTTATTGTTAACTGACACTGAGGGAGAACCTACACCGTAGTTAACTTCCTGGGCTTCCTTTGGAATAAAACTGACTTCTTTAGCACCACCAGCAACAACGAAATTTCGGAATGAAATTTCTGCAAAAAGGAAGGGAAACAGATAAATATCATAAAGATAAGTTCCTAAAGCTTATTTTCATTAGAAATTTACATACTTTCTCCACAACAAATAATTTCAGGACGAAACGGAGACCCCTTCCAACTTTCAGCAAGGCCAGCCATAAACAGTATTGGCTCTGGAAAGGTCTGGCAATCAGCTGGATGGTGTGCTAGGCGTTGATACAAGGGATTTCTCCTCACAGTATAGGGCAGAGGATCGTTAAATCTCTTCTCATCAAACTGAAACTCTGGGTTTAGCAACGCAGGGTATTGTGGAGGTACATTTGTATCTTGAATGTAAAAGAATTTCCTTTTCCAGTTTCTGATATTTGTAAAAGGCTTCTCAATCAGAATGGGCACATCCCGTTCACCCCTTTTGGCCAATGTCAGCCAGTCTCCTCCAGGGTACAGATTCACAAACCCTCTAAGCACAGTCAAAGATGGTTCATACCTGATGACGTACCCTTCGATCAGGTCAAAGAACACCCCTTCGACCTCAGTTGAATTTGCATTACGAAGACCCAAGTCTTTCTTCATAAGTCATTGGTGGCGTAAAATCACTCATCATTGACATGGTTACCAATTGGGAATTCGCCAGCCGAAGGCCTATGCCCTTCGGAGTCTTCTCTTGAAGGCACCAAGACAAAATAGAACCTTGACTTGGTCTTCCCCCACGTTCCCACTATATCCTTAGCTTCCCCGCCAAGACAGAGAGAGTGGGGATGAAGCCCTAGCGGTTACCACAAATCATGGGACGCCCCCATGATCTCCGTAACGTGTGCTAAGACTCTCCAAGCTTATTTATTCACCTATAAATAGGTTGGACGAGTCATTTCAATGGTATGTTCACTCAACACAGTATTTCACAAACTCCATATTATTTACAACACATATCACATACTTACTCTCACGCCGGAGGTGGTTCGCAGGCCCAACCCTGCACAATCACTAACGAAGTGTCTATTATTTTGCAGATTGGCTACAAGTTTGGCGCAAGTATATCACCCCTCATACTCTTCGATCACCATCGAAGGGGTCGGTATCGAATTATACAATCAGTGGTGCCATTCGTGGGACCCGCTACAATTGGTCTCGTTATTCCAAACTTATAACCAGTCAATCACACTCACTAGTTTTACGGCATGAATCAAGGAAGAGAGGATACACCCCCTCCGGGTTTCTCGACCTTGACAACAGTCAACGATCTTAACAACCTTCCCAACATAACCGCATCCACCTTTACCACACGATCTCACCCTGAAATAACTCCCAACAACCATGCTTCAACTTCGGCTAACCCTGAACCGATAATCAGTCCTGCGTTCGTCAAAGCTAATATCGAAGCACTAGAATCTTTATTAAGGGCTCGAAGGAGGCAAGCTCGGAACGTGGAGATGCGGAGGGAGTTGGAATACTCTAGCGATGAGTATGACGAAGAGTTAGAAATGGAGGCTAGGCCCTTGGCTCCTGGGGCTACACGCTCAGTGCTGAGGATAGGGTCTCCGAGCAGTCAAAGGCCGAGTGGAAGGTTGGTTGGTTTTGAAGATGTTCCGGAGAGGGATCCGACGATAAGGTAAGGAACAATGGAAGGTTTCAATGGAAGGAGCCACCGAAGGGAGACTACGGAGGTTAACTTACCACCACTCTTGGCGGCCCATCTGGGGAGAACTGAGGCAGGGGTTCCGTTGCAGCCTTCTCACGCATCCGGCATAGAAGGCAATCCACCTCAAATGAATGGGGGAGGAGATCTTCCTCCTCATGGTATGTACCCTCCTTTTCAGGCTCAATCTTACCCCCAAGGGGTTTATCCCCCACCTAATGGGCATGCTAGCAACCCTAGCTTTACTCAACCATACGGAAGCATGCCCTACGGGCAACCTATGGTATACCCTTCGTATCCTGTAGGAAGTCACCCACCTTATATACCTATTGCATACTCTCAATATGTTAACCAAAACCCTGTCGGAATACCTCCGAACCATAACCCATACAATGCTGTCCCCACTTACATGTTACCTTACAACTGCCTTTATTAGGAGCCCATGGGTTCCACAACACCCTTCGTAAGGTGGATAGAAGACTACCTTTTGCCCGATGGGTTGAAAATGCCCGCACATATTGGTACTTATGATGGGAAGGGGGACCCGGATAATTTCTTACATCTGTTTGAAGGGGCTATCAGAATGCAGAAGTGGGTTATGCCCGTTGCTTGCCACATGTTCACATATACCCTGCGAGACTCTGCTCGTATATGGTGGAACGGGCAAAAAGCAGGTAGCATTGTAAATTTGGATGATCTCAAGGCCAAGTTTAGATCACACTTCAGTCAGCAGAAAAAGTTTACAAGAACGCACCTAACAGTGCACAACATCAAGCAGAAGGAAAACGAGAGCACCAGGGCTTTCGTTACTAGATATACTGATGACACCTTGCAAATATTGGGTCTGCACGAAGACCAACGCATCTCAGGTTTCGTGCATGGCCTACGAAACAGGAGTCTGGTGGAATTTCTATCCACTGACCTTCCCGCAACCTACAAGGGCTTAGTGGAGAAGACTTACACCTGGATCGAGGCCAAAGAAGTATCTACCAACGGGGCCCCGATCGAAAATAAAGAAAGTCACAACAAAATCCCGAAGCATCCTTCGTGGGAAGGGTCAAAAAACAAACACAAAGGCATAGACAGGTTTACGCCCTACCACAAAAACATCAACCACGAGCTCTTGGCTAATCTGTCCAAATCTCCAAGGGAGATACTTGCTACAGAAAGGGCTGCGAGGGCCTTTGATCCTCCTCCTCGTTTGGCAAGTAGGGGAAGAAGCAGGGATACCTCCAAATACTGCTATTTCCATGACGATTACGGACACGACACCAACAATTGCAGAGAGCTCAAGAAACAGATAGAAGAGGCCGTGAAATCCGGCCAATTGGGACATTTGGTGAAGGGCATAAAGAAAGGTAAAGAAAAGGTCTCCGACACACAGTTGGGGAAAGACACCACACCTGTCGAAGCACCCATCCTCATGGTGTACAGGGATGATTCTGGTTTAAAAAGGAAAGCAGCGGAGGAAGCATTATGCGGAGTAGGAGACGTTACTTTTCCTTCGATCACAGGCAAGGTTCTCTCGAATGACCCTGTGGTCATCAAAGTCCTGATCTCCAACAGAGAAGTAAACAGGGCTTACTTAGACTGGTAGCGCTCTTGAAGTGATCTACGAACATTTTTTCTAAAGCTCAAGCCGATAAGGTCGAAGAGTAGATTCGAAGGTGCCCTTGGTGGGATTCAGGGGAACACTATGGCCCTGGGAGAAGTCCCCTCTAGAGGTTACGATTGGAAGAAGGCTAAAAAAACAGAAACCCTGGTTTTCGCGATCGTAAGGTCTGAATCTCCCTATAACCTGTTAATAAGGAGAACCGCAATGCAGAAAATGGGCATCGTTGTCTCCACCATACATGTCGCAATCAAATTCCAAACACCATTCGGTATTGGAATGGTTTTCTCCAGTTACAACATGAAGAAGCCTACGGAAGTAGGCAAAAGGGTCAAACAAATTCCGGAGGAGCCTCCGAAAGATGTTCTCAGCTGCACTGATGCCGAAGAGCGCATCGTAGTAAACGATCTCTACCCTGATCAGACGGTGGTAATTGGAAAGCAGCTCCCTACCTCCTTTAAGGCTGAATTAGAAAATTTACTAAGGGCTAATGCAGATGTCTTCGCATGGACTTACTCTGACATGACGGGGGTCCCTAGAACTCTCATCATAGATGGAAAGCCCTTCGGCACTGAGCACAAGCTTAATGAGTTCAAGCACATTGAACCTATCAAGCAAAAGCGTCGAAGCCTTGCACCTGAAAGGAATGCCGCAGCATGCAAGGAAGTGGATGAGCTCGTAGCAGCAGGCATACTCAGGGAGGTGAAGTATCAAACCTGGGTAGCCAATCCGGTGATGGTTAAAAAAACATGACGGAAGGTGGCGGATGTGTAGACTTCAGAGATATTAACAAAGCCAGCCCGAAGGACTGCTATCCTCTACCAGAAATCGATTGGAAAGTGGAATCCTTATCAGGGTTTCGACTGAAATGTTTTCTGGACGCTTACAAAGGTTACCATCAGATACAGATGGCGGAAGAGGACGAAGAAAAACAGCCTTTTTTACAGGAAAGGGCGTGTATTGCTACAAGAATATGCCTTTCGGTCTGAAAAATGCAGGTGCTACCTACCAACGACTAGTGAACAAAGCCTTCCACAAGCAGATAGGTAGGAATCTAGAAGCATACGTAGACGATATGGTTATCAAGAGTAGAACGGAGGAGGACATGCTCTCTGACATAAAGGAAACCTTCGACCAGCTTCGCTCCATCAACATGAAGTTAAATTCCAAGAAGTGTTCCTTCGGCGTGGAAGAAGGACAATTTTTGGGACATCTGATCACCAAGCAGGGTATTAAGGCCAATCCTTCGAAGGTTAAGGCAATCACAGACTTGCAGCCTCCTAAATCCCTCAAGGATGTGCAAAGTCTGAACGGAAAGCTAGCAGCCCTCAGCAGATTCTTATCGAAGGGTGCAGATAGATCTTTGCCGTTCTTTAAGACACTCAAAGGATGCACGGATAAAAAGACATTTCAGTGGAGTGCAGATGCAGAAGCTGCCTTCCAAAAGCTCAAGGAGTTCATGACTATTCTACCTACACTTACCGCCCCAATCAAAGGCGAAGTGTTGTTTATGTACATCGCAGCCTCCTTCGAAAGCATTAGTGCTGTATTATTGGCAGAGAGGGAAAAGAAGCAAATCCCTATCTACTTCGTTAGCAGGGTTCTACAGGGAGCTGAGCTAAATTATCCAGAGTTGGAGAAGTTAATCTTGGCTTTGGTTCATGCTGCAAGGCGCCTCCGAAGGTACTTCTAAGTTCACCCCATAACCATACTCACTGACAAGCCTATTAAGCAGATACTTTCGAAGCCGGAGAAATCTGGAAGGATAGCTAAGTGGTCTATCGAGCTAGGAGAACAAGAAATTGAGTACAAAGGTAGAAACTCGGTCAAAGGGCAAATATTGGCAGACTTCTTAGCCGAAACGCCCTCCGAACCGAAGCAGGACACCAAAGTTGCCGAGAAGAAACCTGCTAAAACGGTCGAAGGGTGGAAACTTTACACCGACGGAGCCTCCAGCTCTGATGGTTCTGGCGCAGGTCTAATGCTTGTTGATCCTGAAGGGAAGGAGTATACTTATGCGCTCCGTTTCGAATTCGATGCTACTAACAATGAAGTACGAAGCCTTGCTAGCAGGCCTCCGACTGGCTAAGGACATGGAGGTAGAAGACTTGGCTATTTTTGTTGATTCACAACTGGTGTCCAATCAGATAAAATGCTCCTACGAAGCAAGACAACCTGTGATCAAGCAATACTTGGATAAGGCCAAGGAGATGCTCGAAGGGTTCACATCCTACAACATAGAGCACGTTCGAAGAAACCAAAACAAAAAAGCGGATGCACTTAGCAAACTAGCATCAATGGCATTTGCTCATTTAACTAAGGAGGTTCTGGTCGAAGTGTTGGCAGATAGGTCCATCGTCCGAAAGGAGGTGTCTGACGTAATACTGGAGGAAGATTCAAATTGGATGACTCCAATTAGAGAGTATCTAATAAGTGGTATATTGCCGGAGGATTAGAAGCTAGCTCGAAAGGTTCGCATCAAAGCACCACAATACAGAATCATGGGGAACTACCTATATCGAAGGTCCTTCTTGTCTCCATGGCTTCGTTGTGTAGGACCTAGGCAAGCCGCCAACATCATTCAAGAAGTGCACGAAGGATCTTGCGGGCTACACGCAGGACCCCGCTCCGTTGTTTCTAAGATTATGAGGATAGGATATTATTGGCCTTCGATGCACAAGGACGCAGTAGAACTTATCCAGAAGTGTGAAGCCTGTCAAGTCCACTCAAGAGTGCCAAGGCTACCAAAACAAGATATGACCTCCGTGACGTCCGCATGGCCTTTCAGCCAATGGGGGATAGATATTGTAGGCCCTCTACCAATTGCTCTAGGAGGAGTAAAGTTCTTGGTCGTAGCCATCGATTACTTCACGAAATGGGTGGAAGCCAAGCCTCTAGCATCCATCACAGGAAGGCACATGGAAAAATTTGTGTGGGAACACATTATTTGTCGGTTCGGAGTACCCCATATCATCATCTCAGATAATGGGAAGCAGTTTACCGAAGGAGTATTTCCAGTGTTGCAGAGGCATGAACATAAAGCAATCTTTCACATTCGTCTACCATCCTCAAGGTAACGGGCAAGTGGAGGTTACTAACAGGGACATCATCCAAGGCATAGAACGAAGTCTGGGATACAGTCACCACGGTTGGGTAGATGAGGTACCTCAAGTACTCTGGGCTCACAGAACGCACACAAAGTCAAGTCATGGGGAGACACCTTTTAGCTTGACATATGGCACAGAAGCTGTCATCCCTTCGAAAGTAAGTGTCAAAACAGAAAGGGTCATGAACTTCGAAGCAGCAGACAATGAAGAAAGACTTCGTAGCAACCTTGACCTACTCGAAGAACGAAGGGAAATAGCCTCAATCAGGGAGGCTATCCATAAACAAAAGATTGAAAAGTACTACAACAGCAGGGTCCGGCCTTCGACATTCAAGCCAGGAGAATACGTCCTCCGACTCAACAGTGCAAGTAAAGCTGAGTACCAGGGTAAACTAGGGCCTACATGGGAAGGACCCTACGTTGGTAAGGAAGCATATGGAAATGGAGCCTACAAGCTGGAAACCCTGGACGGAGACGCTATTGATAGAACTTGGAATGGCACTAACCTTCGTAAGTTTTACGTATGACACTTATAATGTCCAAGGAAATTTTTTAATTTGCTTTCAATCAATGTATTTGTATTCTTCTCACTTGGGGAAAGAAGCATTAATGGTAGGCGTCTAGTATTCATTTCTTAAAATGATATAATCCTCCCTACCCACTTAATGATATAACGCATTTCCCTCAAATATCTTGTTTCGTTCAATACAACAAAGATTTGTCCACCAAGTCGCTTTTATAAGTTTCAATGTCGAAGGGATGTACAAAGACTAACAATACGTCTTGCTCATATGCATAACATCCATCTCAACTTCACATTAACTTTCCTATATGGCCTTAAGGTATTTCAAGCCTTTCGCTGCCCAAAGGATCAAGATAGAGTGGGTCGCAATCCTCTGTCAGCAATCAAATTATACGATTGCTATATTCTTGGTGAAGTAATTACACACAATGAGGCTATGCATCTACCATACGCCTTAGGTTGTAAAAATTTTACGTGCAAATGAAACGTAAAGAGAAGAATCACACATAGCAAAATACAAGCCCCAGTGGCCTTGATGTAGATATTCATTTATGACTAGTTTAACTAGTCCAAACAGGCTGAAGCCTTAACGATCAAACAAACAAACTATTGTCTTAGGCCAAAGCCTTTACCACACACATCAAATGTAAATTGTTTCATCAGGAATATAGCCTGGAAAGAGACACAGACAAATTGTTTGAAAACAGGGTACATACCACCCTGAGGGATCAAATTACTACCACATGGTAGCCTTCATCAAACTTTGGAATGGGTCGGATCAGCAGAACCTGGGGATATAACCTTGGGAGATGGTGTCTTCTTCGAAGGGGAGACATGTTGGACTTTCCTTTGCTTCTTGGCTAGCAGGTCCTCAATAGAGGCCGCTGGGTCCTTCGTCGCTTCGGCAAAAAAGGAGAACTCTGAAGCAGTTAAGGCATTACCTGCAGCATCATATTCCTGCTCATGAGTTGCCCTGTAGTATGGAACATTTTCCAGCTTCACTGGTTCCCCTGTCTTAGCTATCTCCTCCAAGGTGGTACACTTACCATGAAATATGGTTGCGTTAACCAAATTCCCAACCACGATACCCACATCATCACTATGGTACAGTTCTATGGTGATGTAGGGGATGACTTTGGTTACCAAATCCACCCTATCCTTCTTGAGCATTTTCAAACGAATGTTTAACCCCATCCACCTTTTCCCTGAGCTTGATCTCCTGGTCCGCTAGCTTAGCCCTCTCTTCTTCAAGGCCTCCACACTTGGATGAAAGAACGGATATTTGCTCTTTGTAGCCTATGACCTTCGCGCCTTCAAGAGATAGCTTGCTGCTAACTGACCTTTGAGCTTTTCTACATCAGCTCTGAGATCTTGAACCAAGGGATTTTTGTCGAAGTCCTCCATTGCTTCTTCACACTTTCTCTGCAGGTCTGCATACTTCTGGTCCCTAGCCTTCTCCCTGGCAAGCATGACATCCATCTCTTCTCTAGCCTTGGTGACGGCACGAAGAAGCTCCCTTGTCCTGGTGTTGAGCTGGTTATCCAACATACACTGTCTGACATAGCTCTTGTCATGAAGATCACATAGCCTTTCCATGGACATATTGTCCATCACCCCCTTCCAACTGGATGGGGTCACACGCTCCACAAGCAAATGACAAGCTAGGGGGGACGGAAGCTCCTTCGTATCAGGAAGTCCTGCAGCATAAATAAATTTGTTAATATATTATTACTTGCATCTAATCCTTTGTAACATGAAAGAAACCTTACCATGGATATCATCTGTGCTGGGCCCTTCGATGGCTAGAAACACCACAGCCTTACCCTGGGCACTCTTCTGCCGGGTAGTTCGAGAGGGTGGAGTGGGTAGGATAAGCTTCCTCTTTGATGCAGATTTAGCAGCCTTCGCGCTTGTACCCTTCCTACTTCGGACTCTCTCACCAATGCCGGAGGGTCCTACGATAGCTAATTGTCCCTCTAAGACAGGTTCATCAGAGTCTGCAACATTATCCACTAGCTGGTCTTCAACATCTATTGGCTCTTTTGAAGGAGGAGCAGATGACACAGGTTCGATGGGCTGAGCATCAACATCATTGTTGTTCACAGACACTGAAGGAGAGCCCACACCATAGCTAACCTCTTGGGGATCCTTCGGGACGAAGCTTACTTCCTATGCACCACCAGCAACAACAAAATTCCTGAACGATATATCTGCAAAAAGGAAGAAAAACGATGAATATCAGAAAGATAAGTTCCTATCTCTTATTTTAATTAAAAACTTTGAAGGGACGTTTGAATTTACCGAGATAGAGGGTGGTAAGGATAAGTACTACGCATTAATTACGCGGTCAACTATATCCAACTTTTCATCTTTATTAAATTTTGTGACGAAGGAGAGGTTTTGTATATATTTCTGAGTCGTAAGCAATATTTCTCGTTCGTACATATCACTTTCGAGTAGG
>OU343216.1:69213610-69232135 GCA_910596185.1 Chrysanthemum makinoi | reverse complement strand
CTTACTATAAATACCCCTCAAGTATGTCATTTGAGGGGTGTGCTTGAGTGTGTGTGTGTGTGTGTTTTCCTTTGAAGCAATATAACATATTATTGTCTTCATCTTCTTTCCTTTATCTCTCTAAATACATACACGAATTCATATTCAAGTCACCAAGTTCTTATCTTCATCTTTTCCTTTCCTATTATTTACGCATAAAGTGTTGGTTTAACGTGGTATACTTGTGTTCGTAAAGTGGGTATTTGTGATAAGGTTGATATATCTTTGGTCTTAACAAAAAGAAATGAACAACCAACCTTCAAATGAAGGTTTAAAAGAGGTATTTATAGGAAGGAACTAGGGCAACATGCAAGTTCCCTTCCTTTCCTTATTAGGCTTGGGCCAAGGCTTATGGGCCTTCTACATAAGCCTTAGCATAATAACAAACATAAAGGCCTAATTAAGCTAACTATTACATATTAATTACTAACACTTGTAATCTAGTTTAGGAGTGATTCCAACAATAATTCCCCGCGAGACACGGTTACGTTGCATAGTTAAAGAGTTACATTGTCAGCTTTTAGGTGACAACTAGCTCTAATAACTACCTTGAAGGTGTGGACAAACCTCGAAAGGTTGTCAAACCCGTCAAAGTTCATGTCTATCAAGAGGTTCTCGAATAGGTACAATCTACTCGGATAAGTCTTGGAAGACAAATCTTTTCGATGTATGACAGTTCAGATGTCGTCAATTCATGGGTTAAGTCTTTATCACGAAGATTCAATCGCAATTACAACATATTTGTATCACACAATTTTTCTCCCCCTTAAAAAATGGCATTTAAATGTTATTTTTGATGAAATTTTGATATCGATTATGTCCATTTCGAGTTTTGTGGGAAGATTTCCATGAAGAATCATTTGTGAACAAAGATTTTAGCAAGTACTCCCCCTCAACAAGTAATATTAACTTTTGAGGTTTTGAAAACATAAGCGGAAGTACTTGTTCTTTTGACCAAAACTTTTAAAAATGAAAGTTCTGATAAGTTTTACTCAAAAGTAAGAAGCTTTTGCTCCTTTTATAGGATTGTGGCACTGATGCGTACCACAGGGTCCTTTCATTACAAGTACGGGTTGTACACTGTTATTTGTGCACAAGCCATTGATAATAATATAGATCAACACATCCAAATATTAATCAAGAGAGTAATCAAGGAGTACCAGGCAGTTCGTCAATAACACCGGGAGTTCTTTCTGGACGTTGATAGCCTGTTAGAGAGATACTTGGTCGTCCACCCACGAAGCTCTCCAAAGTCCTCATCTGATCGCGATGAAACAACCTTTCATCAATCCATGTGATGATTTTCTTCGCATCCCTCTTTTCCCTAGAATTGCACCTCTTCTTCGACCCTATGCCTTCATGAATCTCCTTTAACCGATATGCTAACCCGTCCCGAACCTTATTTAAGCTGTGATCACAAAACTTGTGAAGCTCCTTGCACGCCATGAAGCAATTATGGTGAAGTTCACTGCGGTAAACTACCCTTTACACTGGTTTCTTGAGAATGGTGTACTGAGCCAGGTGGTTGATATCGGGAATGTATAGCATTGGTTGTGTGAGATTAACACGTTTTTGATATGATTCCACGGCAAGTTGAAGCTCTTCAACACGTACCTGGATGACGATGCTTATGATGAATATCAGCAATGACTTGATGTACTGGAGCTGGATATTGGTGGAGAAATGTCGCATTCGACCTTGTACCTTTGCAAGATACATGTCTTCAATGTCATTGAGTGACAATCTCGGAAAATCCGCTTCAAAAAAGTCATATTCCTGTTCGTCTTGGCGTTTGACTATGATTTTCTTCAGGAATGAGTAGTCCCACTTAGTAGACAGGCTGACATGCAATATAGCAACGATCCGTTGGTCACCGTATACCTCTTTCTTAGATTTGAGTACCTGGAAGCTTCTGTAGTAGATTCTTCTTCGTTCAGGCCCGTGATGAATTCCATACAGTGCATCGAGGTCATAATTAACCACATTATCAACGAACATATGTGTGGCTTCTTCCTCGATGGCCACATTGTTGGAGAAGATTGCTGCCAGGATAGGGAAGGTGAGTGAGGTAGCGTATTTCTTGCTAACATCGCTACCGTGCTGAAGAAATTCTAGGTCATTATTGAGGAAATACCGGTAGGGAATCTGAGGTTGATTAGGTCGACCAATAGTGGGTAGTGGCTTGGTCCAGTCAGTCTAGTAAGGAGCCTTGTCAGGTCTGGTGAAGTCGATGTTAGATTCAGGGTTGAGCCAATCAATATTGTTGGACATGGATCGTGCAATGTTATCGAGATGATATTCGACTTCAATTGCACTGTCGGAGCTGTCATTTAGCAGTTGAAAGGCTTCGTTCTTGATTCGTCTTAACTCTGCTTTCGTCATGTTCTTCACCTTAAACTTTTCTTGAATTATCTTGGCATGCTCTAGAGTTCGACCATCTACCGGTTCTTGGCCTTCTGGTAATTGAGGGGTTGCATCAACACTCTTTGAAAACCATTCATATTCTTTAGTTTCATCTTCATCTAGGCATGATACAACTGGGTTGACTTTTTCTTCTTTGGCTTCGAGGATGATGCTGGTTGCTTTGTTGATGTAGAAGAAAGAAGTTGTTGTTGGGGCTCAGGAATCTCTTCGTCGTCACCACCAGTGTATTCAAAATGATCACCAGTTTTCTCCGTTGGTGGTGGAGACTTAGAGTCCTGAGGTTTGTCTCTAGCAGGAGGACGTTGTGAAGATCTTCCAGTGGTGGTGGTCCTTTGGGGTGGTGGAGGCATAGATGATGATTCGTTAGTTTTCTTTTTGCGTTTCGGCTCAGAATCCTTGTCTGCATCATCATCGTCTCTTGGTCACTTAGCCCTTTCAGCTGACTCTTTACACGATGTCTTGAGTTGATATTTTAGCAATGCCTCAAATAGTTTAGCTTCATCAGAAGTGAAAGTGCCGGATCGTTGAGACATTTGCAATACCAGCTTCAATATCAATTCAGCATCGGACACAACCGGAGGCATGACTAGATTGATTTGCATAGAAACAGGGGTAGTTGATAGTGTATGCTTGACCAATGCCATGAGATTAGGATAGAGTTGTCTGGCGAACATCTCTCTTGTCAATCCAGGGACGGTGTCGAGAAGAAACTTGTGAGTATAGTCTCTGATCGTCTTGTCCATTTCCCCCTGGATATCTCTAAGGAGAAACTGTTGAATCTGTTCCCTTTCATCCAAAAACTCGTTCATAACGTCTTGAAGTAATTTTAGTCTGTCGGCCAGATAATTGAATTTCTTGTTGACTACATTTCTTTTCCTTACTTCCCTGACAGCTTTGACAATTTTGGTCTTTGCACGTGATGCCCAAGTGTTGGTCGGTTTCTTGACAGATTTAGATGTTGATCTTGTGGTAGCATCTTTGGATGGTGGTGGTGATGAATGAGATGATGAATCTGATGAAGATGAGTGATGAGATGGCTTTGGGTCTTTTGGTGGCTCGAGTTCCTTCGTGGTTATGTTCAGGATTATCTAGAATATAATCATCGCTTATTTGCGAGCTTTTCTTCTTCAGCATTTACCCTGGCCTCTTCTGTCACGCTTCCCTTTTGCTTAGCCTCTTCATTTTCTTTAGCTTGAGCTTCCTCTTCAGCTCTTTCCCTAGTAGCTTCCTCAATGTCTTCATTAGTTATCTTTTCATCCTTCCCCTTTTCCTCTACTTCAAAATCAAAGATGATTTGATCTTCTTGCTGCTGTTGCTTTGTTGATTCGTGAGTGGTGGTACTAGTTCCCTTATCGGGTTGATTAACCGCATCGAGAACTGGTGTGGTTAGTGCACCACCACTTGAACCTCCAGGGCCACGAGTTTCTTGAAGATTAAATTCCTCAGCAGCATGTTGAATCCTTAGATGCTTCAAAGTTTTGTGGTAGTCTTTCTGCTTGTCCTTTGGTTCTTCATCTGAACTTACTTCTTCTTCTTCAGACACTAGAGTCTTACCCTTATCAACTTTGGGACTTAGAGGTTTTTCAACTGTTGTTGTATTATCCGTAACAGACTCTGAATAGTGAACCTCTTCATCAGTCTCTGTATCCTCGGAGTCTTGATCCTCTAATTTAAGTGCCGGTTTAGGAGTAGGAATGGCACCCTCAGATGGAACCATTCTTTTTCGTGAAGGATTTCTCTTAGGATACTTACGGGTATTCCCAGTGCTTGTTATACTTCCAGTACTACCTCTCCTGGTCTTTTTTACTGGTATGGCTGAAGACTTTTCATCCATGAAGCCGACTTTGCCTAAGGTCACTGCTTCTTGATATCGTGAATACGATTGAAGGATTTTAATATCATCAGTGAGTAGGCAGTCAGTCAAAACTACACCTTGTTTCTTTGTTGACGAATCTTTGAATCTGATAACATTTAAAGTAGCCTAAAAAAATGCAGAATGATGGATGGTCATCAAGTCTCAAGGGAATGTCATGATTATTCCCGAGTATCCTCTGGATCAACAACTTTGTGTATCTGATGAAAGGGACCTTTGTACCAGGCTTCTTGAGGTAAGACATCATGTCTTCCCATATCATATTTGCGTAGTCAATGTGCATTTTATTGACCATGCCCCAGAAGATTTGTAGATCCATTAGCTTAGGATGCTCATAACCGTTGTCTCTTCCGGAAAAGGACTTTGCGATCATGATGTATAAAGTTCTCCATGGCTGAGGGATGTTCTTTAAATCGACTGAAGAGTGTTTGGTAATGATTCCCGCAGCTTTATCATAGCCAATATCGACCATGAATTGGAGAGCAGCCTCTTCAGTTGGAGTTGGCACGTACTGAGCAGGCTGGATAGCAGGGATCAGAAGAATTGCTCGTACATCAGCAACAGTGACGGTGACTTGTTTATCTTTGAGTGTCACTGTAACAGCATCTTGACCATCAATTTTCATCATAGTGTGCCAGAACTGATGAATATAAATTTCTGGTACAGTTGCTGTGTTGGTGAGCATGTTTTTCTAAGGATGAGTCTTTAGAATATCCATTGCAATTCGGCAAGAGGATTCAGAGCATGTGAAGTTATCAAAGTCCACTATGAGGTTGTTCTTTCCAATCTTCATTCTATAACCAGTAGGGAAAATGTCTTCAATTGTGAGCTCGTTTGGTGCGTTAACGTTTTCCATTGTGATGTCCATATCGTGATCTGAAAGATATTGAGCCAAAAGAACCAACATATCGAAAGACATTATGTTAGTCAAAAGTTGATTTTATTGTCCAATTATTGAATATGTTATGTTAATGGATGTTACGAGTCCAATGTCACTTGTTTGTCCAATAGTCCAAAGTAGTTAATGATAAGTTTCGTGAGTATATTAATTTTGAATTTTAAACTCCAAATTTTCACTCATTCATACAACATATTAACCATTATAGCTTATTAGTGACATTTTGGTTTTGTGACGTTATGAGTACTTTATTTACAAGTTTGTATGCGTAACAATTCATTGGTAAAGTTAAAATTTAGGCTTAAGCGTGTAACATATAACTTTTCACATACACATCAAACCATAACACAAAGTAGCATATAGATGGAATTCTAGAGAGAGAAAGTTAGAGGTTTAGGGAACTTAGTGAGAGAAAGTGAAAGATATTATTATGAGCTCCAACTCTCTACCTTGGGAGGTAGAGAGTATTTATAGTCTTACATTAAAACGCCACACATGGTACGTGGATCGGGCATACAGTGGGTAAAGAACCGTCCGTCCTCCACGGTGTTACTTAACTAAATACTACTTAACATAAAATAACTATGACTACGAGCTTTCTAACGATTACATATACTTGAGGTGACCGACTCTTTAATACCGGAATTTCTAATTCCTAACAATCTCCCCTAAGGGAGGTCACCTCAAACACACATTAAAATTACATTGAATACAAACAAATATTACATTAACAATTGTTCTTGCATTCTTGATGTAGTACTTTGTTCCTAAGCTCGTAGTCATTGATTCTTCACATTGCATGTTTGGTTACTCCAAGTGGAGGTCTTTCTTGATCCACGTGATAATAAGTTTTGAGCCATCATTTGAGATCATCACCACATTAAATCTCTGATGACATCCTTTGTGGTGTTGGTATTATGTGATGTTGTGACTTTGGACCGACATGCTCACATTCTGGATCATGATATCTTCTCATAAGAGTAGCGGAAGCATTTGTTGATTCATGATATTGGCAGCAGCGTAGCAGAAGCATGGAGTGAAAATATCCGAGTCATTGATGCACTAATCATGATTTCTTTTGAGATGAATGTGTTAAGTGAGCATACGGCTATGGATTGACGCTTCATTCGATCAGTTTGCGCAAGCGTCGGGCATACACGCATACAACGTTAGCAATAAAGCGCATGAAAGTGTCTTTGATCACTTTCGTTGAATTGAGGTACACGGCCCACGGTTTCCAATTGATCAGTACAAGTCTGCTGTGATCGGTATAATTCGAAGAATTTCCTTGACAGGGTTTCGCAGCTGCTCTAGCTGTTCTCAAACCGGAACGTCTCAAAGAAGACAACACGGAGTGAGTGAACCGGCGAATTTTAGAGATTCCACGATTGATGAAAAGAGATTTGAAAAACAATCGTGTATTGCTCAATAGAAATTGTTTTTGCAATACAACGAAGGTTTTAATGAAAATCAATTATCAATCATAAAACACCTTTTGATTTGAAAAATTAGTACACGATCGATGTGCTAATGAAAAGAGTTTTAGAGCACAAAGACCGGTTTTCAAAGGTATCCGTCAATCCATAACTGAACAGGATTGATTCAAAAGATTGAATCGCCCCATTGTTTCTGTTCGGTTGTCACATGGTTGATCTATATAATAGATCTCACATGCCACCTACCAAGAGCTTGTTAGATGTTGGCTCTAGAAGGCTTTCCATCTTCATTGTGAATATGTATGCATATCACTCGGATGTTACGGCAATACCACAAGGATAATTCGTAGGACTCAAGATATAATCTCTCTTTCCACATTGTGTGAAACAGAGAGTCTTCATTGAAAGTGTCCTAATGAGATTTATTGATGATCTCGTGGCTCTAGACTCAATTTGTGCACATTTGGTTCCTATATCGGAGACTAGGGAGAGGGTCTCCTTCTTCAATATCAACAATCTCTAAGAGAAAGTCGATAGATAATGTCGGTTCCCCGTGAGAATGAAACAAGCCCTTTTAAGAGGAACTTGAGTGGTGTGGAAAGTTGAAGTGCGGTCGTCATGGGTCCATGACGTCTTGTCTTCAATACCGATGTTACCTTGGTAACCACCAGTTAGCATATGAATTGAACCCGGTTTCTGCCCTAAGGTTGAATAAATGGAGGGCTATTTGTTTTCACCCTTTTCTCATTCAATTCTTTTTAATTCTTCAACCCCTTCATTGCTTACCGAGACTTCATAGCTAGAACCTTGTTGGGTTTATTCCAGTACTAGCTCAGTCTTAGTCCGCACTCTTCCCATATCTCATTTTTCTCCTTTTATCATCATACCTAAGAACTCTACACTAACTAGTGGATAGTCCCTGGGTAGATCCCTCCGGTTCTGGCGGATCATGGGAACACATACCTAACCTTATCATCCTTATATCACCGTACATAAAGTAAAGTTGGTCGGTCTATTTGGTATTGTTCATCTGCCATTGGAACCAATTGAAAACCATTTGAAAATCAATCAAGATACTTGTGATATAGAATCAAAGCATTTTGTACCTTAATTGATTTGATATTTTAGAACGATGAACTCCCCTCAACATGTGCATCAAGTATTTGAAATGTTTTGCACACGGAGGCAAGAGATCTTTGAAATCGAATTAACTTCTTTGATTACCATTTTCTAAAAGATATCAACATCACTTCCCAAATCGAATCATTTGAGTAGATAAAGCATTTTGGGGAAGGATGAGGTTTTCATGATTTTGCTCCCCTCAATATGTGCCTCGAGGTTTGAAAAGAGTTTTACACATACTAGAGGGAACCCGCACATTGAGATAAATGATCACGTTTCAAATCATAGGTTTAAGATAGATGCTCCCCTCAACATGTGCATGGAAAATTTGAAATCGTTTGTCACATGTGGGGAGGAAAACATGTAAACATCCTTATAAAACCATTTACCGAATTATCAGTTTAAATCCAATTTAAATCACACATTCTCCCCGATCACAATTATCAAATCATTTGAGATTTGTGATCTCTTATAGATTTAAATTGATTTTGAAAGCTTTTAAGGAGAATTGTGACTTGATATGAAAGCGTTTTAAGCTGATAAGGATATCGGATTTTGAGACTTTAAACTCCATTGATAAACATGCATGTATATCTTTTGAAAACAATTTAATGCCAAATAACTTTTTAATTTAATTGAAATCATTCTCCCCTCAATCAATGACATAGGTTGTTGATTGAGAGATAGAGATTTTGACAAATTTTTTTAAGTCCTGATGATTATCAAAAATAGAGTCCGAGTTATTTTTCAAAGCAATTAGTTTTCATTAGATAAATGTTTATAGAATCCGAGCATGGAATTTGAAAACATGGTAAAACATGGCTCTGTTCTTTCTTTTAAAAGCGGGTTATTGCACGAAATGACAATAAACCATTTTTCTTTTTCTTTCTCCCAAAAATTTTTTTTTATTTTTTGATTTTTTTTTTTTTTTGGAATTCGAACAACATCTAAAGTCCCGTGTCATTCTTTGAATGACAGCACATAGACCGTAGATATTATCGAATCAGAAAAGCATGACAAAAAGACAATATTTTTGAAGATTTTTTGAATTTTTGATTTTTATGGATTTTGAAGGTTTTATAATTTTGTATTTTGATTTTTGAATAGATATATACAAGAGATAGATGAAGATAGACCTTTACTCCTCGTCTTCCTCCTGAAGACGTTTGAGTGTTTCCGGTTGAAGGCTTTTCAAGCCAAGTCGTGGAAGAATAAACTCAAAACGTTCTCTTGGAAGAGCTTTGTTGAAGATGTCCGCTAATTGGATTTTATTCAGACCTCACAAAATATAGTTCCACCACACCTTTTTCCACTTGTTCCCTGATGAAATGATGTTGAATGTCGATATGCTTTGCTCTTGAGTGTTGAACGTTGTTGCATGATAGAGCAATAACACTTTTATTATCACGATACAGAGGATTTTGTTGAATTCAAAGCCATAGTCGGATAATTGAGATCTCATCCATAAGATTTGAGCACAACAAGATGACATGGCTATGTATTCAGCCTCTGTAGAGGAAATAGAAGTACTCATTTGCTTCTTTGAAGACCAGCTCACAAGCTTATTACCTAAAAACTGAGCACCTCGGATGTACCGGCGTGTATCTTGACATCTGCATGATCGGCATCTGCATAGGCTGTTAGTGACATACCGGTGTCCTTTGGGTACCAAAGTCCCATATTGATGGTTCCTTGGAGATACCGAAAGACCCGTTTAACCGCTTCAAGATGCATTTTAGTAGGCTTAGCACGGTATCTAGCACACATGCAAACAGCGAACAAGATGTGCGGTCTACTAGGCGTGAGGTACATCAGGGATCCAATCATACTACGATATTTCGTTTGGTCAATCATGATCCCGAGTGGTCCTCATCTAGTTTGGTTCGATCAATCATGGGGGTGTCAACAGGGTCACATGAATCAAATCCAAATTTCTTTAAAATCTCATTTGCATATTTAGATTGATTTATGAAAATGCCTCCGGGACTTTGTGAAATTTGTAATCCCAAGAAAAATGACATTTGTCCCATCATTGACATTTGAAACTTTGAACTCATTTCATTAGAAAAACGATCACATTCCATTGGGTCAGTCGAGGCAAAAATAATATCATCAACATAAATTTGAACATAAGTTAAATGTTTGCCGACTTCACGGTGAACAATGTAGGATCAATTGCTCCTTTCTTGAATCCGGTTGATAGAAGAAACTTTGATAATGTATCATACCATGCCATTGGGGCTTGCTTTAAACCGTAAGAGCACCTTCTTCAAGCGATAAACGTGAGTAGGATGCTCTTGATTCACAAATCCTTCAGGTTGGTTGACGTAGACGACTTCTTTAAGATCTCCGTTCAGAAATGCCGTCTTCACATCCATCGATACACTACCATGTTCTTACTAGCAAGCGTTAGCCAAAAGATTCGATTGCCTCGATTCGAGCAACAGGAGCAAAAGATTCTTCAAAGTCTATACCCTCCTCTTGACGATATCCTTTAGCAACTAATCGAGCCTTGTTCTTCAACACATCACCATGCTCATCAAGTTTCACTTTGAAGATCCATTTGAGAGCAATAATCATAGCACAATCTGGGCGGTACTAACTCCCATACATCAAGTCGATCAAACTCATGAATTTCATCTTGCATGGCATTGAACCAGTAGTCTTCATTCATGGCGGTTTTAACATCTTTTGGTTCGATCTTAGGAAGTACGGAGTTGAAGAAACACCATAAGGCATCGGTTGCAAGTTGTTTCGGGTTGATACGGGCGAGAGGGATTTCCAATGATGTTGTCTAATGGATGATCGTGAGTCCATTTTCTAAGGTGTTCATGTGGTTGTTGTTGAGGCTGAGGTAGCGAGTCGATGTCTCCGAAGAAGATGGTTCGATGATGATTCAGTAGCAAATATGTTTTCAAATGGAGCATCTTCGGGAGTAGCAAAGGGATTAACTTCATCATTGATGCCCGAAACATTTCCATGATGTACATTTGAAGAATGATGATTTGTTGATGAGACTGAAGGATCAGCAGCAGGTGCTTCTTGACTTAAAGATATTGAGACTGAAGGATTGACTTCATTCACAGGAATATGAGCATCCTCTATTGCAGGAATCATCACCTCATTAGTGTTTGAATCATACAGTTCATCAAACATAGGATCAAACAATTTCTTAACATCATCTTCAGATGGAGGTACATATGGAGTTTCTTGAGTAGAGTTTGGAACAAGAGATGAACCAATGGGACTGTTTTGAAGTGCGGGTCTAACTGGATTGTCAGGAGCCATTTGACCGTCACTCATCAAACGTAACGTGAATGGTTTCCATGATATTTCGGGTTCTTTTGTTATAGATTCGGTATCCCTTTTTGTTTGGTGCATATCCTACAAATACTCCAATGTCAGCTTTAGCCCTAAGTTTTCCTAAGTCTTGACCCTCATTAGTTGGATAGCACAATGCACCAAACACACGAAGGAAGGAGAGATTAGGTTTTCTATTGTGGACAAGTTCATATGGAGTTTTTCCATGTACGGTGTGGATTAGGGAACGATTTTGTGTATAGCATGCAGTGGCGATTGCTTCAGCCCGGAGAAACATTGGAACCTTTGAGTAAATCAACATTGTTCTAGCGGCTTCAACAAGAGTTCGATTTCGTCTTTCAACTACACCGTTCTGTTGAGGAGTTCGTGAAACACTTCTTTGATGGCTGATTCCAACGCTTTCATAGAATTCATTAAGTTGTTTGTTGACAAACTCGGTTCCATTGTCGTTCGACAATTCGGCGGTTTTGTTAAGTCGAACCTGCAGTTGTTTGATGAGTTTGATGATGATATCTGGAGTTTCATCCTTTGTCCTTAAGAACTTGACCCCGGTGAATCTAGAGTAATCATCAACCACAACTAACACATATTTCTTCCCAAAGATATTCTGTACCCTCATTGGTCCACATAAATCCATATGAAGCATATGAAGAACTTCGTGCGAGTTAGTAGGTTTGGGTTTATGGGCATATTTCTTGCTTTTTCCCAATTGACATGCTTGAACAAAGATGATCCTTTTCATACTTTAGTCTAGGTAAACCTACAACTAAGTCCTTTCTGGAAAGATCATTGATGGTGCCGAAGTTCAAGTGATTGAGACGACGATGCCATAACCATGACTTTGTTTTTGAAGCCTTTGATAACAAGCAGATTGGAGAAGCCTTCATCATGTCATCGATAGAGATGGTGTAAAGGTTTGAACCACGAGTTCCTTTTAACAGTTCCTTACCATTAAGATCTCTAACAAAAAGTATGTTTTCGAAAGGCAACTTCTAGATCAGAGTCACAGAATTGACCAACAGAGAACAGATTATGAACCAACCCTTCAACATAGTAGACTCTCGAGATGACACTATCACCAACAACATAATCTCCATAACCCATAATAGCACCGAAATGATCATTACCAAATCTAACAGTCCGATGAACTTGCTCACGAAGTTCATGAGCCGCGACCGGTCTCCAGTCATATGCTTGGAACGGCATTTGAGTCCAGGTACCACAGAACGATTTGAACGATCTGCAGTTGAACACAGACAAAAATGGATAGCTGGATAATTGGGATCCCCATGCAAGAATGGGTTCCATTTGGTTAGTAACAGATGGTGGAACACCCACATCGAATCGAAACATCCATATCGAAGTAGAAGCAATGGAATCATTGGGAATAGATGCAATCTTTGGTGTCGTATTTGACCTATTCAAAGTATGTTTACTTCTTAAGGGAATAGTTCTACCAGTAGGCATCCATTTTCTAGTGGGCATAATCTTAGCAGTTTGAGAACAAAACTGATTATTCTTATGGCCAAAAGGTATCCAATAATAACCTATCTTTATAAAAGTTCTTTCTGTGGGTTTCCACTGTTTTCTAACAATCTTTCGTTTTGCCTTTTTGCCTTATTTGCACGATTATTAGCATTAGCAATTTTAACTGGGCATTTGACAGCATTAGACAAAGCATTCACACCACATTCATGATTAGCAACAGAATTCAAGCATACAGCATTACACGGTTTGCAGATAGTATCGAATTGAATTAATTACGATGCGCCTAAGGCTAATACTAGAATCAAAACGATTCGTTTTATTCAACTCAAGCCTAAAGTTCCTAGATTGGTCTTCTACTCTCTTCCAATGCACATTCTTAGCTTGCAAGGTCCTATCATTCCTTGTATATTCTTGAGACTTTGACCCTTCGCTTTAAAGTCACTGATTACTCCTGTAGAGGGAATGGGAACATTAGTTGGTTGATCTAATTTTTGAATTCTTGAACTTGATGTGCAAGGATCTGAAGTACTAGAAGGCACATTAGTGTATACTTTAAAAGGCGTGATTTGAGCTTTTGCGGGCACACTAAAGTTCACTTTCTTAGCACTAACATATCTGGAATCTGAACTACTTGAAGGCACATTAGTGTTTCCTTTCTTAAGACTGGGCATAGAACGGATTTCTGCTTGGCACTAGGCATAGAACAAGGCATCACAGCTTTGCCTTTTGCACCTAAGGTTAAGGATTTTGGACATGTGGCAATTACACATTCTAGCAACTCTTGAGATCGTTTGGCCCGGAGGCAAGCAAACCTAATTTCACTATCAAGAGGTTTGTTAATGAAATCCTCTTCGACAATCTCACGGAGACATTCTAGACTATCCTTAAGGTGAGCACAGTATTCATGAAAAGCATGTTCATTATTCCTAAGATGAGGAGGAATATATTTAACCATCACAGTGTATTTGCAATCTAAGGGTGACTTTGAGACAACATTCTTATTGAAAACAAGTGATAGTTTCCCATTTCCACGACTTCTCGATTCTCAATTTCTTTTTGTAAAGACGTTATTTTTTCGTTGTTTTGGTCACGGGTGACTTTATTGAATCATATAACTCTTTAAAATGTCGTTTAACTTTTTCATTTTCTTCTAGAAAACTCTCGTTTTCCTTTTGAAAGGCATCAACTAAGTTTTGAAGATGAAAAGTTTGAGAATTCTGAGAATCTAAAGGAGGAGGCATTTGGGAGCTGTCATATTGTTCGTTTGACCCTTTAATTGAGAGATTTGGGCTTTCAACTTTCTGATCGTGTTGCAATGAGCTTGAATCTTCATCACGTTTGTTAATTTGAAAAACGCATCAAACTCGGAGCATCTGAAGATGTCTTGATATTTGAAGTTTTGACATTTTCTTTAAGATGTTGATATTTTAGTTGTAAATTAAAATGCTCAACTTCTAGTTTAGAAAAATGTTTAACCAAATTGTCGTGATCATCCAGTTCAATTTTCTCGTTTAGTTTAGAATTAGTTTTTCAAGCTCAATGACACGATCATGGGAGACTTTCAGGGGCACAGATAGTTCATGAAATTTGGAAGCATTAATAGAGCAATTTGAAGCAGTGAAAAAGATATCTTGAGCAACACATTCAGTAATAAGAGTCTCATTTAAGGTATGCAAGTTCTTCCTCTCAATCTCATTATATTTTAGTGCAAGCTCATAATCACTAACTTCAACTACCATTGCATCAAATTCCTTTTCCATTTCTTTATTATCTGATTTTGTCCCTTTTAAGACTCTCAAAATGATCTTTTAGTTGTTTAAAGAAAGGCATGACCTCAGTTAAATAACATTCTTTCATTTGCTCATAACCCCTTTCCCCTTCCATTTATCCGTGGGTGTGATCCTTTTCTTACAAGTTTTCTCAAAATCAACAAATAGTTGAAGAATAACATATTGGCTGATTAAGGTCTTGCTCTTAGTGGCAATAGTTCTAGGAACTAAATGCATTGGTGAATTTGGAGGATACACATTGCTTTAGGCAATTTCCTACAAGGGGATTCTTTTCAACAAGATTTTCAGCTTTTTGCAAGTCCATATCCTTTTTCCGAACACTTGTTGGGGTCAACAATGTTTGAGGCTTAAACATGTTCAAGGAAATCCAGTTTTCCTTCTTGTAGTCATGGGGAGTGATAATAATCTTTTTCTCTTTGCATTTCGGATCATCTAGTTTTTGTTCATCCTTTCCCTAGTGACTTCATCTGATTTCTTATCTTCCTCAGTGCACTCAACGCAACTAGGTTTCCGCCTAGGCTTAAGAATTTCATTACCATCATAAAGCACCTTATGAGCATTTCTAGCCTTTTTAATGACCTCTGGATTGGTTCCTCAACAAGGGGAATGCTATGCTTATCGCTTAAGACTCTATGTTTAGTGACCATGTGAGCAGTCTGAATGGTGTTTCCTTGTATGTACAACTTGTTCTCAAGTTTGTTTTTCAAAGTTTTCAGATTAGAAAAATCTCTCAAGAGTTTTGATTCCTTTGCATTAAATTCTTGCTTAAGCATTTTCACATTTTCTTGAAGTTCTTGTTTTTGTTTAGATGTTTTAGAAAGTTTTTCTTGCAAGGAATTTAATTCTTGTTTCAATACTTCTTCTCTAAACTTACTTTTCTAATTCTTGTACTTACTTGGTTATCCATTTCCTGCTCACGAGTGGTCAACTCAAACTTAGCACGTTGTTCATAAATAGCAACACGTTCTTTATAGGCATTTAGTTCTGAAATAATGGAATCATCAGGGGCACATGCGGTGTATTCATCAAAAACATAGTCATTGTTGACTGAGAAGATGCATCACTTGGTACAACTTCACTTTCACTTTGTTTCACATATTGATCATATGGGACAATATTGATATTACCCATATTTTCAATATTTGATTCAATAGTTTCAGTTGATTGTACTTTTGTCATGCATCTTTGCACATCATCGCATCATCGTATAGTTTTAATACCTCTGAGATGAGCTTGTCATGGGATGGCCCAGCTAGTGATGAAGAAGAGACCTTGGGAGAAACCATTGGAGAAATGCTAGCCATAAAAATTGTGTGTGCGTAGGTCCATCATCCACATCAGAGTCGTATGCATCACAATCGGCGACTTGAAAGGCATTATGATGATTGTGACCTATCTCTGAATAGGTGCTCATCCACATCTGCATCATAGGTCTTGGCATTGCCCTCAGCAAGAAACATCAATTCCTCTTCATTCAAAGTAGCACCATTGTCACGAGCTTGAGCCGCAGCATCTTATCTCTGAAGTAATCGGCATTCGTGGGGCTTTGGAGATGTGCGGTTCCTTGCAATGTGTCCCTCTCCACCACAGTTATAACATTTGATGAGCTTAGTTTGACCTTGGTTACCATTCCTTCCTCGATTCTGGTTTCCAACATAACCTCTCCTAGCTCCACCTCGTCCCCGATCATACTGTCTTTCCTGGACTGGTTGCACCACGATCCTTCCATCTTTAATAGTGGCTTGATTGTGTGGGTTAGATGCGATTCGAGGTTGTTGTTGGTTTGTGGGAGAGTATTCATGTTTTGACTGATGAGAAGAGCTAGTTGATTAATGAAGCTACCCACGTGAGTATCGGCATCAGCTTGTTTGTACATAGGATCGGGAATGAGTTTGTGATTACCATTACCCAAGGGTATGACTTGTGATGCTTTGGTTGTGATTCCGATGTTTGAGTAGAAAGCTGTAGAGTCATTAGACGAGCTTGTCTCTCCCTGGTTGGTTTTGAACCGATTGAGAATTAATTTTTCAAACATAGCATGTCTCTCATTCCGAAGGAGGAAGGCATAGAGTTGCTCATAGTTTGTATTCTTCAATCCTTTAGTGAGCTTCACAGAGGTAACAAACTTGTGCCATTCGGGATTCATGTTGTTCACAAATTTTGAGTTCAACTGAATGTTAGGCATAGTCATTCCGATGTTCCTCATGTCATTAACTAACTTATGAAATCTCACATAGTACTCATAGACACTCTCATCTGGTTTCATCTTGAAATGCTCAAATTCGTCATAGAGTTGGGATTCTCTTTCTTCCATAGTTAATTAGAACACTGAGAGAAGCATCTTAACATTGTCCCAAACTGCCTTAGCATCCGTGTTATGATTGATCAGCTTGTAGATGTCTTTAGGAAGACCTTGAAGAACAATGTTTGAAGCCCGATATCGCATCAAATCTCTTTTTATCCTTATCATCAAGCTCATCATACATCTTAGGTCTGTCCATTCCGTAAACAGGAGTACCATCTGCATTAGTATCAAGTATGTCTCTAGTCGTCTCAACTCGATATGGTCCTTCATCAATGGATTTGAGAATGTTGACACCATTTTCCTTTCCAAGGCAATACAATCTAATTCGTTGAGCCCAAGAGTCGTAGTCAGTTCTGTCAAGCATGGGTGGGCGAGTATCGAACCAGTATTTGCTTGAACATCCTCGACGCGATGGAGATGATAGTAGGAACGTTGGTAGACATGTTAACAGACTATACGGGATTTTATAACTCTATGATTAAACCGGAAATGGATTCTTTCACGATTTTTGAATCAAGAGAAAACCGTAAACAATCACTCAAGACTCTAGATGATAAAATACTAAATCGCTAGAAGATAATGCACTAAGTCGCTAGAAATTAATGCACTAAGTCGCTAGAAATTAATGCACTAAGTCGCTAGAAATTAATGCACTAAGTCGCTAACCCTTAATTCGCTACACCCCTAAGTCGCTAGAGTCCCAAGTCGCTAACAGAAAAGCAAGTCGCTAAGTAGTAACTCGCTACAGACCAAGTCGCTAACCAAATTTTGGCAGCAATTCGCTACTCAAGTCGCTAACAATGCAAGTCGCTAAAGAGCAACTCGCTACAGACCAAGTCGCTACCACAAGTCGCTACCCGTAGTGGAGAGTCCACTACTTGTACTTTAACTCGCTAGATCTAACTCGCTAGTTCCAACACTGTAAGTCGCTACAAAAATGTGAAGCAAGTCGCTACCAAGAAAATATTCCGTGAGCTAAGTCACTAGCTTGAAAAACCATATAAACATCACTTTTCAATCCAAAAACAACCCAACCAAGATGATTCAAGCTTACCAAATGAAAACCTAAACACTTTTGATGATTCTAAACATAAAAGTACAACCAAAATCGAAACTTTAACACTAGAAATCAATCAAATGATGCAAAAACCACTAAACTTTTTCAAACTCAAAAACCACCTAAAAACCACTATAAATCCAAAGATGTGCAAGATATGATCTAACCATGGCTCTTGATACCAATTGTAAGATATAACTTTTCACATACACATCATAACATTAACACAAGGTAGCATATAGATGGAATTCTAGAGAGAAAGTTAGAGGTTTAGGGAACTTAGTGAGAGAAAGTGAAAGATATTATTATGAGCTCCAACTCTCTACCTTGGGAGGTAGAGAGTATTTATAGTCTTACATAAAACGCCACACATCGGGCTGTGGATCAGGCATACAGTGGGTAAAGACCCGTCCGTCCTCCACGGTGTTACTTAACTAAATACTACTTAACTTAAAATAACTATGACTACGAGCTTTCTAACGATTACATATACTTGAGGTGACCGACTCTTTAATACCTGGAATTTCTAATTCCTAACAAACCTTATCATATATGTATAGATCCTTTGAGATCTAGGTGTTTGAAGAAACCACACAAAAAAGAGCAAAGAGTCTATGATGTATTTGTTCCTTTGAGTCTTGATTGAGATGGAGTGATTGTGAGGGTCTTGGGGTGAGTCAAGATGAAGGTTAAGTTAGGTTCGGATTAGGTTGAGTCTAGATTGGTTTTTGGCATCGTTGATTACTACCTTTTCAGTTTAAAAAAAATCTTT
>OU343216.1:69174710-69213510 GCA_910596185.1 Chrysanthemum makinoi | reverse complement strand
TAAAACTTGGGGGACTAAAACTGCCAATTTTGCACACTTGATACATTTTTCATCTGATTTTGATCTTTTTGCATTTAAAACACATAAAACACTGATTTGTGATATTTTCATCATTTTGATGCATTTTTGAGTGTTTTCAGATGATTTTGCAGTTTAGATTATACAAAAATGATGAGTATTTAGACACTCATCAATCCCCCACACTGAGATATTGCTAGTCCCTAGCAATGATTTAGATCTTTAATGGATTTTAAAACTCTTTACCAAAAGCCATCACTTCTGGAGTAGCCAAATGTTTCAGTTCAAGTAAGAACTATGGTACACTGATAACCATCGATTTATTGGCAAATCATAAACCATATAACGGATTTGATGTGTCTTTACCAGAAGCCGTTTGCTCTGGACTAGCCAACTCTTAGATAAATTATCAGAATTATCTTTGGTGAGCTGAATACCAATTATGGTTTTTCCACTGCCTTTACCACAAGCCATAACCTTGCGGGCTAGCCAACTCTTCACTAATTAAAGATATGGTGAGCTGAGAACCATACAATTTTGGGCAAATTGCAAGCCATAAACGGATTTGAGAAATCTTTACCAAGAGCCGTTTGCTCCTGGATTAGCCAATCCTTTTGTTTTTTAGACATGGCGGACTGATAACCAAGCTGAGTAAGTGAAAAACACTTACTCCAAAAAAAAAATTTTGGCCAAAAACGGGGGAATTGGGTGGATAATAAATGATAAAATTCGTGAGAATTCCCCCCCACACTTAGAAATGAATATTCCCCTCAATATTCAAAGTACCGGCGGTTATGCCGAAACTGAGAACGTAAAAGGGAAATATTACGGCCATTATTATGAAAGAGATTTTTTTTTTTTTTTTTTTTTTTTTAATAAAAGATTTTATATACAACAGTGTGGGGCAACTCCCCCACACTAGGGTGGTAGGACAGAGAAAGAAGACAGAAATATGGGTGAAAACCCATATGGTGTGTGCTAAAGTTTTTGATTACCGAGTCACTAGCTTGACTCGATCCCCGCATTCATTGGTTCATGGGGAAGCAAGTGGAAGAGACAATCTCCATCGGACTTTCATTCAAGATGTTTGTATAAACATTGAAGTACGTGAAAGTTCCACACCGATGAGATATACATAGAACCGGCTCAAAAATGATAAATGAAAATGCCGGGATCAAAAATAGTGTCCTCATTCCCAAAGGAAAAAAGGGAACGAGAAACCACACCATCTGTGAAAAATGGAATAAAGATGTGCATCACAATGCAATCCCATTCTTCATTAGTGAGGAGTAAATCACCATTTGTTAGATTTTTAAGCTTAGACTTGAAGCTTGTATGGTGATTGGCAACAAAATTTTCGGGAGAGAGAGAGCTGGAAACGGTTCTTCAATCAACAGATTTTCAAGAAAGAGGATGTCTCCCTCCGAATCAAAGTAAGTATTGTCAATCCCTGTAGGAATTGACTCATCACTAAGAAAATCATCGACTTCCTTCCAAAATTTGTCATCTTCCTCATCCGGAGTGAGAGAAGAAATGGAAGAGTCGGAAATGGGACAAGAAACGAGTGGATGATCATTATATAGGAGATTTCTAGTTTCTCCAAGATCGGCTTCGAAATCAAAGAGATCATCGTCACTTTTCGATGAAAGTGGATGATGTGAGTAAATTCATCGGTGAATTCCTCAAGAAGAGGATCAGACTGTGGGAGTGATGCCTCGACATGCTCAATGTCTCCATAAGATTTACAATCATCGCTAAAATCGGAGAAAGTCTCAAAATGATCATTTGAACACTCAAGAAGGGAAGAAGAATCACACATATGATCAGAAATTCCCTGTGACTCTCTCGGGATTGGGACAAGGTCCTCAACACTCGACTTTATAAATTCGTCCGATTCCTTTTCAGAAACAGTGTCAAGAAGCTCATCCCCATGTTTAGAGAGTGAGTGGGAATATCGGGTGTGATAACAACAGACTGAGGGAGTTTAGAAGGACTAGCATACATATGTTTTATACTTTCCATTTGTTCTTCTGCTAGTAATTCCATCATAGTCTTTTCTCCCTGATTTTTCATGGAATGAGTTTCAACTGATGAACTTGATGAACCATTATAAAATTGTAGGATATCAAGGATATCTTCATCATCATCGTCATCAGGAATGAAACGGAATCGAGAGCTAGATCTGGCTGCTTTTTCTTTTGCAATTGATTCCCTAATAGATTTTTCAAAGGCAATCTTGGAATCTAATTTAGCATCCGCTCTCGGCTAACAAAACTTCCATGGATTTTTCATTTGGATTATCTTGGGAGTGTTTAGATTCCTTCAAATCTTTCACTAAATCCAAAAGATCAAGGAGAAGATTTTGAGGAAGTGGCTCAGGCTGGTACTGTAGAGGTTGGTCATGATACGAAGAGCCGTAATTGCTACAAGGAAATGGATTCCTTGTTTGACAATCCGAGCTAGAGTGAGGACCTTCACAATACTCACAACAAGAAACTGATGTGGCTATGAGTGGTATGTGTTGTAGTCATAATTGTTATCAGGAACCCGCTCATAGACAAGCGTGTTTCCTGATTGACAATCAGAACTGGAATGTGAACCACCATAGTAATCACAACAAAAAGCTGAGTCTCACAGTGTGGTAGCTGATGGAATAAATCAGTTGTGTTATGGTAGGAATAGGGATCCTGGTTATAGACAGACCCGTTTCCTGATTCCACCATGCTACAACTAGGGCAATTGCCACCATTATAAGGACCACCACACCATTGACAACCAAGAGGGTGAGGATAAGACATAGAAAGAATCAAATGGTTTTAGAGGGTAAGAAATGAAGAATCAAAAGGGTAAGAGGGTAAAGAGGAATATTTTTGGTATTTTTGAAAAACATGATGTAAAAACAAAGAATGAAAATATTTTTGGTGCTTTTAACACTTTAGGAAAAGTGCTAATGAACTTTTTGAGATTTTATATAACTTTACAAAAAACTTTTTACAAATGGTGGGATATGTGCAAGAATGAGTCTGAAGCTGGCTAAACACACGCTAAAGCCTCCCCGGCAGCGGCGCCAAAATTTGATCTGTGCTAAACCGTCAAGCTACCTCACACAAGCTAGCCACTTGTGAATGGCTAACCGTAAGAAGCTTAAAACTGCTTAAAACACAAATACAATGAAGTCCTGGAGAATATAATGAATTCCCGGGTCGTTAAGTCCCACGGAGACTCAATGGTGTGTAAACACTAATTCAGATGATAGAATGATCACTAAGGATAGTGATCAGTAAAGGTTTTGATGAATTATTACACTACTGATTGATTGGAATGGAATTGGAAACAGAATTGGAAAGCACAACAATCAGATAAGACAAACGTAAAACGTAAGTTTAAAAACTACGTAAACGTACAAAATAAAAAGTGAAATCTAAGAAATAAAAGATCTAAAAATATGAAAATGACATTTTTGGAATCATAAAAATAAAAGAAAATTATCAGAAAAAGAAAATTATTTTTATAATTATTTAATTAATTATTATTAATTAAAGACTATTTTAACTATTTAATAAATACTCTAAAATAGAAGAAAATACAAAATAAGGCTAGAAAAATAAAATTATGATTCAGAAAAATCTAAAATATTATAAAACTAATTTTAAAATTAAAAATATATTTTTCACACTTTTTATCTAATTATTACTAATTAATTACTATTTAAAATACACTTAAATACTAGAAAATATAAAATAAATCTGGAAAAATGAAATTTTAACTTGGAAAAATCTAAAATATGATAAAACTAATTTTAAAACTGAAAAGATATTTTTTTATGCTTTTTAATTATTTTTTACTAATTAATTACTATTTTTAACTATTTAAAATTATAATAAATACTAAAAAGATTAGGAAAATTATGAAACTTTTTCTAAAAATACTATATGATGACAGAATACTAAGAAAAGTATAAAAACAAGATTTTCTTAATAATAAGCTAGAAAGAAAATTCAAAAAGCTAAAACCTATTAAATAAATGCTATTACTGATTTAAAAATGAAGTTTTTCTGGTTTTTCTTTTTGAAAACTACTTAAATACTAAAAATATGAAACTTTAATAAACACAAAAATTTTACAAACAACAAATAAGCAGTTTGAAAGGCTTATGAGCCCAACAGATGGCTTAAGAGCTTATTTGGTGGAAATAAGCTCAAACAAGCTCACACACTGAAACCAAAGTTAAAATAAGATAAAATAAGCTATAAGCTACTTAAATGAAGGTAGAAAACACAAAGAAGCACACTGATAAGCTAGAATAAGCAGATAAGCACTTATGACAAACTGATGAACTAAACAGAAATGGGACAAGGATAGAGCTTATTGCAGCCCTAGCAAACAAGCTAGAAATGGAAAACTTAAGCTTGGGACTCAAAGATGACCAGGTTGGCTTTCCAAAAAACTAAAGATGATAAGTTGGGGACAACTAGAGAGCTTATGGCAAGCTCATGAAGATGGGACCAGACCAATGCTCAGCTTAAGCTGACTCAGTATCAGCTGAGTATTGGACAGAAACAAAAGCCACTAGAAGCCCTAGTAAACAAGCTAAAAATTGAAAAAGTAAACTTAGATCCTCAAGATGGCTAGGTTGGCTCTCCAAAGAACCCAGTATCACAAGCTTAGACCAACAATTAAGCTATTTGTGAGCTTGTGAAAAGTGACTACTCCCACTGTGCACAGAGCATCAATTCAGAACAGGTAGTCAAAAGACACTAGAAAATAAGCACTAAATAAGCTGATTCAAAGAGAACTAGCATTTTTCTAATTTTGGTTAGCAACTAAACTTTGATAATCAAAAAGCTTATAAGCTGAATCTCACTAATAAACACACAGTGAAATTATCTTTTTTATTCAAAAACGACCAAGATGGAAATTTTGAATTTTCTAAAAACTAACTAAGTTTGACTTAAATGAGATTTAAACTGATCCTAAGCACTAATTATGTTATGTTAGGTTGAAATAAGACTTGTTTGATCAATGACAACAACTTGTAAACACAAAAACAAAATCAATGATCATGCAATCCCAACAGTGGACACACAAGCTTTGATCAAAAGAGATTTTGACTATTGATAAAACAAGGACAGGTTTTCTTGACTTGCATGAGATATTTAGACCAAGTGTGATACAAGACAATAACTAGCAACCACTCAAACAACCTATAGCACAGTAAACACAAGGAATCCAAACACCCCTTTATCTTAACTGTTTTGAATATTTTCAAAGACTAACACAACTTAAGACCATGCAGATGATTTCAGACCTTATATAATCACTAATTAAGTCTTAAATAAACATGAACCAACAGTGACAACAACATAAAACTAAGAATTAAGACTTAAGCTATTTTAACTGTTAAAATGAAATTTATATAAACTACAAATTTAAAAGATTAACCAACTGATTTTAAAGCTTAAATACACTTAAACATAACTAGTGAACAATAAAACACAAAAAATTACAATCACTAAACAATTAAAACAGTGAAATTCAAAAATTGAACAAAGGGCTTACAAATGGCTATCCAACTGAAATCCAAGAACTAGGAACCAAAAACACTCCTATAGGCTTACCACTAAGCCATTAACCCAAGGCCATCCATAATTCACCCTGCTCCAGCTGTGTACACCATTTCCATGAGATTTTTGATTTTTAAACTATTTAATTGGTATTTTTGGTGATTTTTCTGTTTCTGATTCTAAACTGACTTTTAGTGTATCTAATAGCTTTTATAAGCTATGTAGGAGCTTACATGTGCTTATTTAGTCCATGATAACACCTAATCAACATTGGAACATAACATGTGATTTTTGAAATTTGTAAATATGCATAAACTGGAAACTTGAATTAACACTGAAATTGATAACTTCAAAAGATTTATTATACTTAATTACTTGAAATACAGAACTTGAAAACTAAAGTTTACACTGGAATTTAAAGTTAAACTAAAAACGACTTGAAAATTAAAGATTACACTAGATGATGTTGATACATTGCATCCCCTCCTTTTTATAATGACTTTTTGGACTCTATGGTGATCTCTGATTGCTTCCCACCAATTTCCAGCCCTTGGATCTCTCTAAATCATCTTAACCATCCAAGTGTAGATTTTGGCGCCAAATTCTTCTTTAGCAGGTGTTGATATTAATTGGGTTGGTTTGAATCAATTAAAGGTTTTTGGGTGTTAGTGGAGGTGGAGGGGACAAGGTATGGTGAGGAATGTTGAAAAAGATGAAATACCATCACTGGTTTTGTGATTCAGAGGTTGAGAGGGGGATGAACAGTGATGGGCGGTTTTATTAGCCGTTTGACTTTTGTTGACCGTTGGGTATTAATAGAAAACGGGGGTCCAAAATGGTTATGACAGGGGTCAAAAGGAATATGTGGACTGGCTCAAGTGGGGGGCCAAGGTTCAAGGGTCAAGCTTGGGTTTGGGCTAAGGATTTAATTGGGCTTGTGCTTGTGTTGGGCTTGATATTTTAAAAGGGTGTCCGGTTTGGTTTAATAGATATACAAGGATTAGATTTGCAACTTTTCCAAACTTGAAGGACTGAACTTGACATTTTTCCAAACTTATCACAAGGACCAAACTTGACAAACTTTGATAGTACAAGGACCCTTTTTGCATAAAACTCCATTTTTATAAGTCCAAGGACTAATTTTGACATTTTCAAACTTTAGGGACCTTTTCCGCCATTTGACCAAAGAATCATTCAAGGACCAACTTTAACAACTTAGAATATTTTAGGGACCTTGAATGATAAAACTCCACATTTTTGAATTCCAGGGACTAGATTTGACAACTTTTAAAACTTGGGGGACTAAAACTGCCAATTTTGCACACTTGATACATTTTTCATCTGATTTTGATCTTTTTGCATTTAAAACACATAAAACACTGATTTGTGATATTTTCATCATTTTGATGCATTTTTGAGTGTTTTCAGATGATTTTGCAGTTTAGATTATACAAAAATGATGAGTATTTAGACACTCATCAAGGTCGTTTTCGAGAAAACAGAAACATCTATTTCAAACACTAAACGTAAAAATAAAATGTTGAGAAAAGACGTTGATCGACTCTTGGAAGATGTCATCTGTGCTGATGTCCATAATATTGTGCTATTGAATTCTTTGTCATATGCATTTGATTATATCTCTGCTGATACTATTGATTCTGTGGAAAATGTTGAGAACACGATAATGTGCTTGGTCGAGTCCTTAACAGTTGAAAACAAACGATTGTCAAACGAACTTTCAAATGCAATTCGTCATCTTAATTGGTGTCAAAAAGATATTCACGATCAACAACTTGCTTTTCAACACAAAATCTCCCAGTTGCGTGACAAAACTTCTGATCCAAAAATTGCGCAACTGGATGATCAAAACGTGTCTTTTAAGTGTCAAATCTCAAAATATGAACAAGAACTTGTAAAAGTTAAAAAGGAATATGGTGTCATATTTGATTTACTCAAAAAGACTCGTGATGAAGCATCATTTGAACTTGATCATTATCTTGCACACACTAAAGAAGTTATGAATTTTGCTGGAAATATTCGGTCTGAAAATCAAGATCTGATTCACACTATCTTCAAGTTAAGAGAAATGTTAGGAAAGTATGAACAACTTCCCCCTACCGTGATTAAGAGAATAGCACCAGTAACACTTAGTAATCGTGAACCTAGAATCCCTACTTCCAAATCACAAGTTGTTAACGTGCTTCCTTCTCTGAAAGCAGAATAGTTGAGCCTTTTCCAAACGTCCGCACTTCACAGCCTAGGAGCACTCAATCGAGGAATAGGAAGTTGCGACCTAAGAAAAGATCAATAAGGAATGCTAAAGTAGAAGAACAACCTAGGACTATGAATAAGACTCACGTTTCTTCCACTATAGATGTTGCGTCTGGCAAATGTAATACAAATAGTGATGTAACGAATGCTAAACCTTTAAGCACTTTTGATATTCAGTCTGATGCACCTTGTGTTATTTGTCATAAAAGTATGAATTCTGATTGTCATGACAAATGTGTTGCTAAAGCTATAATCTCTCGTTTTCGGAATCCTAAGAATCGGAATACCTCTAAGCCCGCTAATTCTTCTAAGTCAGTGCTTGGTAGACCGCCTTCTTTAGATTCTAAGGCAAGCATTGTTGTCCCTGTAGCTCCAGTTTCACCTCCTAAGAATGTAGTACCACCTAGTGCATTCACTAAGACTAAAGCAAAGAGTAGTTATTGATGGCAGAAATGGATATATAACACACTAGGATTTAAGTGGATACCTAAAGCTATTGATGTGTGTATATCTACTATACCTGCTACGGAACCCTCTAACATTTCGGGTTCCACATCTACTTCTATTCCATCTGTGTCATCTATGTTTAATGCAGGTGATACGACCATTCTGGATTGTTGATAGCGGATGTTCCGACACATGACGGCAATCTTAAACTGTTATCAAACTTTATTGCAAAGTTCATTGGCACTGTCGGGTTCGGGAATGATCACTTCGCAGCTATCATGGGCTACGGAGACTACATTAATGGGAACATCGAAATAAGCGGGGTTTATTATGTGGAAGGCCTCGGTACAATCTATTTTCGATAGATCAGTTGTGATGGAGATTTGGAGGTTGCTTTCAGGGGAGAATACTTGTTTCATTAAGTGATCTACAAGGAAACGATCTTATGTCCGGCTCGCGTAATTCAAGTATTTACACTATCTCTATGCAAGACATGGTTGCTTCTTCTCCCATCTGCTTACTTTCAAAGGCAACATCAACAAAATCCTGGCTATGGCACCGTCGTCTCTCACATCTTAACTTTCAAACCATCACCAACCTTGCTCGACACAAACTAGTTGAAGGACTCCCACGTTTCGGTATTCTAAAGATCACCTTTGCTCCACTTGTGAACAAGGCAAAAGCACTCGTGCTCATTTTCCTTCAAAGGTGGAACACGCTCTCAGATGTGCTTCATCTTCTTCACATGGATTTGTGTGGCCGATCTTGCGCGTGCAAATGATCAATGGCAAGCGCTACATCTTAGTAATTGTTGATGGCTATTCACGCTGGACTTGGGTCTACTTTCTTGAAGGAAAGATCAAGCTCCACAGATGATCATCACCTTTCTCACGAAAATACAAGTTCGACTCTGAAACACGTTCGACTAATCGAATAGATAGAGGCACTGAATTTGTTAATCAAACTCTTCGTGAATTCTATGAGAAAGTGGGAATTCAGCATCTGACATCTATTGCACGCATACACGAACAAAACGGAGTTGTCGAAAGACGAAACCGAGCGTTAGTGGAAGCTGCAAGAACAATGTTAATCAATGCTAAACTCCCAAATTACTTATGGGCAAGCCGTATCACTGCATGCTATACTCAAAACCGTTCTATGATTACAAAACGCCACAACAAAACACCTTTCGAGCTTGTCCATAACTGAAAACCGAATCTAAAACACTTTCATGTATTTGGATCTCTTTGCTATCCGAATAATGATCGTGATGACTTTGGTAAGCTCAAAGCCAAAGTACGACATTGGAGTCTTTATCGGATCTTGTGATAATTCAAAAGGTTTCGAATCTGGAATCGTACAAAGCAGGTGATGGAAACGATTCATGCTCATTTTGATGAACTTACGGAAATGGCTTCTTGGTATAATAAACTTAGAACCGGACACAACCGCTAAACTTCCCCAAACCCCATCATCAGTGAACAAAGCCCCCACTTACTCGTCAACAAATGGAAAGGTTATTTGCTCTGCTCAAAGTGAAGATATTGATGAGCGTGCTCGGGTGTATCCGCTGTTTCCGTACGCTCAACGACGATAATACTCTTATACCCTGATACACCTGCTACAACAACTACTGTTGAAGAAGCACCACCAGTTGACTCCAACACAACAGTTGAACACACCGCATCCAACAATGATGAATGGTGATGATGTTCACGAATGAAGTACCCCCAACTGCAGATTTTGATCCAAATGCGTTCTTTAACCCGTTTGCTAATGAGAGGCTGCGCACGGATGTCGCAGATCTTCAACAAGCCATTTGAATCCTCAAAATCTGCACAATGTATACCAACATCAACCCTCCACACACAGATGGACGAAAGACCATCCTTTGGAAAACATTATTGGCAACCCGAATCAACCAGTCGTTACGAGACAACGTCTTCACACAGACGGTGAACATTGCATTTATGCACTCACTATCTGCCAATCTGAACCTAAAAACATCAAAGATGCAATGACAAAAGACAACCTGGATTGAATCCATGCAAGAAGAACTCAACCAATTCAAACGTCTTGAAGTATGGGAACTGGTTGAAAGACCAACAGGAGTCTACGTCATTGGTCTCAAATGGATTTGGAAAAACAAATTGGATGCTGAAGGAAACGTTATCAGAAATAAGTCACGTCTGGTGGCTAAGGGTTATCGTGAGGAAGAGGGTATTGACTTTGAAGAATCTTTTGCTCTGGTTGCTCGTCTTGAGGTCGTTCGATATTTCTAGCGTTCGCGGCTCATATGAATATGACGGTCTATCAGATGGATGTCAAAGCTGCGTTTCTCAATGGACAACTTAAAGAAACGGTTTATGTCAGCCAAACAAATGGATTCGTTGATCTGAGTTTCGAACCATGTCTACAACCGAACAAAGCTCATATGGTCTCAAACAAGCTCCTCGGGCATGGTACGATAAGCTATCATCTTTCCTCATTGCTAATAATTTCACCAAAGGTTCGGTTGACCCAACTCTTTTTATACAATATCACGGGGCACATATCTTAATTGTTCAAATTTACATGGATGACATCATTTTTGGGTCTACACATAAAAAGTTTTCAATCGCTTTTGCAAAACTAATGAAGAAAAATTTTGAAATGTCCATGATGGGTGAACTCACGTTCTTTCTCGGACTGCAAGTTCATCAATCACCCCGTGGTATTTTCTTGAGTCAGTCCAAATATGCCCTTGAATTGTTAAACAAATTTGGAATGAAAACCTGTGACACCTATGCCACACCAATGGCTCATACCAAGAAGCTAGACGCTGATTTACATGGGAAATTGGTGGACCCTACAAAATACCGTAGTATTATTGGGTCTCTCATGTATCTAACAGTAGCATACACTGATATTGTCTTTGCGTTTATCTATGCTCCGTTATCGATGCGACCAGCGAAACCCACCTCTGAGGCTAAAAGAATCCTTCGATACATCAAGGGAACCATGAACTTGGGACTCTGGTATCCGAAGGATTACGGTTTTGAACTAATCGCTTTTGAGATGTGATCACGCGGGATGTTTAGATTCACGGAAAAGTACTTCAAGAGCACTACAATTTCTTGGTGATAAACTGGTGTCTTGGCAATCAAAGAAGCAGGATTGTACATCGTTCTCATCAACGAAGCGAGAATATGTAGCCATGTCGGCGTGTTGTGCTCAAGTCATCCGGATGAGAACACAACTCAAAGACTATGGTTACGTATTTGACAGAATCCCGATGTACTACGACAATCGGAGTGCCATTGCGATCTCGTGCAACTCGGTTCAGCACTCGAAATCAAAGCACATCGATCTTCGATATCATTTCATCAAGGATCACGTGGAGCAGTCACTGTTGAATTATATTTTGTGGGTACAGAATACCAATTGGCAGATCTTCTCACCAAAGCCCGCTAGGTTTAATAAGTTGGTCCACCGGATTGGTATGAGGTGTTTGACTCAAGAGAAATTGGATGACCTCCTAAAGCGATCTTAAAACCTGTCAAACACCAAAATCACTTTTGTAAATAATTTTTCAAAAACAAAATACAAAAATATAAAACCTGATAAAACAACAAAAATATTTGATGCGCGCCAAACAGTCAAGCTAAATCACACAAGCCCGCCACTTGTGAATGGCGGATCGTAACAGAAGCTTAAAAACTGCTTAAGCGAATGCAATGAAGATCTGAGTAGAGTATAGAGTCTCCCCGGGTCGTTATGTCCCAGCGAGCTATGCAATGGATTATCGAACGTATAGCGATCGGGAGATTTGAACGGAAAAGAAGAATTTGGATTATTATGACTACAGGAAAAGCCAATAAATTAAAACGGCTTAAATGCAAATTAAAGGAAATTAAAAAGATAAAAACTATTAAATAAACGCTATCACTGTTTTAAAATTGATGAACGTTTAAAACTTAAAACTAAAAACTTACGTTTAAAATAAAATTACGTAAACGTGTAAAATAAAAAGTGAAACTTACACAATATTAAGCCTAAAAATATGAAAAATACATTTTTACAAACCTAATGATATAAGAAACTTTTTAGAAAAAGAAAATTATTTTTATAACTATTTAATTAATTATTATTAATTAAAAACTATTTTTAACTATTAAATAATTACCTAAAATACAAGAAAATAGGAAATAAAGCTAGAAAAATAAAATTATGAAATGGAAAAGTCTAAAATATCAAACTAGAATTTTCAAAACTATTATTGTAATTTTCTGATTATTTTTCTATTTTCTAGGAATTAAATACTATTAAAAACTAATTAAATTACTAAAAATTACCAAATAAACTATGAAAAATCTGGAAAATTACTTTTTTTACTTTTTATATTTATCTAAACCTAAGAAAAATGAAAACTTATTTTTTTTTGAACCTTTTCTAATTATTTGTATTAAATGCTATTTAAAAGTGCTAAAACTAATTAAAGTCAAGAAAATAGAAAACAACTAGGAAAAATCTGAAAATTTCAGGAAAACTCTAAAATAATGTTAAGAAGCTAGGAAAAATGGAAAAACAGTATGCTATGTGGAGAAAAATGCAACTGATGAATCAAGTGCTTATTGAAATAAGCACTTGATAAGCAAATGAGCGGTGAAAAGCAACCACAACTGGAAAGAAGCTATAATATACTAAATTAACCAATTTGCAACTAAAAACAATAAGCTTTAACCACAGGATAGCAAGCTACAACAGATTGATGATATGAAACAATAAGCTAAAACAGATTTGGGACCCAACTTGCAGTCCCAAAATAAGCACCCAAATAAGCTAAAAAGCATAATCCAAAAGTTAAAACCTAAACTAGACCTAGATAGCTACTTATAACCAAAAGACCAGATGTTAACAAACTATTATAAGCTCTGTGCAAGCTTGGATAAAACTGAGAAAAACTTCGTTATAGGGACCCTTGTGGCAGGGCACGTGTCCTAACTTTGAGCTTATGCAGAAGCTTATTTAGCAAACAAAAGCTAAAACCAGATAAGAGGTCTTGAAGACCACCTAGTATACTACTTATAGACAAAAATTCAGACCCTAAAAAGCTTTAATGAAACACTTACTGTGCACAATCCGCAAGTTAAGTGGAAAACCAATTTTGACATCTTGACTTTTGAAACAGATAAACAGTTTGACTTTGATGAGATTCCAATGCAAATTTAGGACTGATCTTGATGAAATATGATGTAATGAAAGTTTATCAAGCAAGCTTAACAAGTTTTGAACCTATTTGCATTGATTTGTGTAACTGATCCCAACAGATAAACCAACAAGAACAGATTAGTGCTTATTTTGACTTTTAGTGTTATAGGATGCAATAAGATGGCTAGATTGACTTTACTAGTGATAATAGAGACTCAAGCAACAAAAATCTTACACCAAGATACCACTGAAAACAGTTTAAGCAGGCAAACCAAGCACCCCTATTACTTCTGATATGCAATTAAAAACTGAACTAGAGAGTGAACAAGCATGAATTCTGATCAAACTAAAACTACTAAGCCTAAACACAGCTATTAAAGCAAGTTTTAACTACTTTTACCACTAAAACCGATTATGCTAAGAAATAAGGAAAACCACTTACAAGTGTCCAAAGCCACTATGGCTAGCCAATAGTAAAACAAGGACCCTAACCTATCAATTCCAACCCAAATGTTTCCATTTCAACCCATTTCAGTTCAACCAACCAATTCAATTCACGCACCCATTTTGCTCCAAGTTTGACTTTTGTTGACTTTTCACACCTTTGATTGAAATTGTTTGAAACTTAAAAGTGAGCTCACAAAAAGCTATGATAAGCTAGTTTGAGCTTGTTTGAGTTGATAAATACGCTTTTTGAAGCTTATTCATCAGATTTGGATATTGAAAATTCTAACAGAGAAGAAAACATGAAATTGTAACTAACACTTGAATTGAGATTTAAACTGAGTTGCAATACACTTGGATAACTTTGTTTGATACAAATTGAGTGGAAAATACAGTTAAGAACTAATTAAGACATACTAATTTAGGAAACGACATACATTGTAAACAAAATAAAACTAACTCCCTTCAACCTCAGTCTTCTTTTATATGCTCCAAACTCCTTATCTCACCTTTCTGAGTGGATCCCAGCATAAATATCAACCGTTGGATGCCTAGAATCAATCTTGGCCATTTATCTCGTTTTGGCGCCAATTTTGTTTTGATATCGAGAGCAGGGAAAGGGAGCATTAAATGTGATTTGAGGGTGGAGTGAGGTGGGGGGGAGACAAAGGGGTGTAGTAGAGTGGGTTGTTGGTGGCTGGGGGGTAGAGTTGCAGACAATCCTGTCGGGGAAGACAGGATATAGGGGGGTTTGTTTATTTAAATGGTGGGTTTGGGTTGTCGGGTCATAGGTTTGGACCGGTAAATAGATTGGGCCGAGGTGTTTGTTTTGGGCTTGGGTATTTAATTAGGGTCCGGTTGGTTTGTGTAAGTAATAACATAGGGACCAAAAATGTAAAGCTCCAATTCCCAGGGACCAAACATGTAAATTATGAAGATTGAGTCAAAGGGTTGGTCTTGCCAAGCTTTAATAATCCAAGGGCTAATTTAAACATTTTTGAAACTCCAAGGATTAATTTTGACCAATTTTGGATTTTCAGGGACTAAACTGTAATTTCTCAAATATTTTTGGATTTTCCACCAAAGGACTAAATATGATAATTTATGGTTCCAAAAGGACCTTTGGTGACTTTTCTATAAAATAATGCCTAGGGATGATTTTGCCATTTTCTGAAAGTCGGGGGATTGAAACTGCCAATTATGCAAACTTTGCTCGTTTTTCATCTGATTTTAAACATTTTGCATCTAAAACATATAAAATGACATTTTGAGATATTTTCAGTATTTTGATGCATTTCTGAGCATTTTTAGACGTTTTGCAGTTCAGATTTGACTAAAAATGATGAGTATTTACACACTCATCAATCCCCCACACTAACCTATTGCTAGTCCCTAGCAATCTTTTGAGAAAAACTAATGGATTTGAATCTCTTTACCAAAAGCCATTACTTCCGGAGTAGCCAAATGTTTCAGTTCAAGTAAGAACCATGGTACACCGATAACCATGTGATTTTGAGCAAACCACCAGCTTTCAATGGATTTGATTTTGTCTTTACCAGAAGCCGTACCCTTCCGGACTAGCCAACTCTTAGATAAATTATCAGAATTATCTTTGGTGAGCTGATTACCAATTATGGATTTTCCACTTCCTTTACCACAAGCCATAAACTTGCGGGCTAGCCAACTCTTCACTTTTTAGGATATGGTGAGGTGAATACCATACAATTTTGGGCAAATTGCAAGCCGTCAACGGATTTGAGATATCTTTACCAAGAGCCGTTTGCTCTAGGATTAGCCAATCCTTTTGTCTTACGACATGGCGGATGATAACCGGATGAGAAAGTGTAGAACACTTACTCCAAAAAAATTTGGCCAAAACGGGAATTAGGCGGATAAATATGATAAAATTCGTGAGAATTCCCCCCCACACTTAGAAATGAATATTGCCCTCAATACTCAAAGTACCGGCGGTTATGCCGAAACAAAGAACGTAAAAGGGAAATACTACGGCCATTATTTTTGTGATTTTTTTTTTTTTTTGAAAATATATATATATAACATGTGGGGCATCACCCCCACACTTAGGTGGTAGAAAGGGGTAAGAAATCAGAAATATGGGTGAAAACCCATATGGTGTGTGCTACTGTTTTTGTTTTCCGAGTCGCTAGCTTGACTCGACCCCGAATTCATTTGTTCATGGGGAAGCAAAGTGGAAGAAATAATCTCCATCGGACTTTCATGCAAGACGTTTGGACAAACATTTGAAGCACGTGAAAGTTCCACACCGACGAGATATACAAAGAAAGACCCGGCTCACAAATGATAACTGAAAATGCCGGGGTCAAAGATAGTGTCCTCACTCCCGAACGAGTGAAGAAGAGAGGAAGTCACCAGGTAGGTGAAGAAAAGAAGGAAAATCATGATGACGATCATGATAAGATCTTCTTCCTCAAGATCAAGTGCAGTTGCACTCGTTTGGATTTTGTTGGTTGAGCTCTTTGGCTTGGAAAGCATCTCGGGAGGGAGGGTTGGAAAATTTGTCATAGAAATACAAACTCTCATGATTGAGAACTTTTCCCCCCGATCATGATTTTTGCCATCCAAGCAATCATACTCCGGCGGAGTCATGATATGAGTGAGTTCACCGGCGAACTCCTCATGAAGAGAATCATTCACATGATGTAAATCTGTGAACTCTTGTTCCATTGTGGACTCATCACTATCCTCAATCTGAGTATCAAAGAGTGGATTCTCAGAAATTAAAGTGAATTCAGAGTCGAATTCAAATAGAGGATTGGTGAAAGTAGCTTTGAATGTTTCGGGAACAAAGTGATCAACATTCTCTATTGGACTGTTGGGATAAGAAGTGAGTGAATGATCATTATAAAGGAGACTTTCAATCTCTCCTAGATCGGCTTCGAAATCAAAGAGATCATCGTCACTTTCTGATGAAAGTGGACTGATGTGAGTGAGTTCATCGGTGAACTCCTCAAGAAGAGGATCAGACTGTGGGAGTGATGCCTCGACATACTCAATGTCTCCATGGGAAGCACAATCGTCGCTAAAATCGGAGAAAGTTTCCAAATGATCATTTGAACACTCAAGAGGGGAAGAAAAATCACACATATGATCAGAAGTTCCCTGTGACTCTCTCGGGATTGGGACAAGGTCCTCAACACTAGACTTTATGAATTCGTCCGATTCCTTTTCAGGAACAGTGTCAAGATGCTCATCCCCCATAATAAGAGAGTGAGTGGGAGCTTCGGGTGTGATAGCAGTTGTTTGAGATGCAATCTCAACTGCTAGGATATCAACTGACTGAGGAGGTTGAGAAATATTATTTCTAAAAGGATAAAAACCTTCCTCGTCATCATCATATAGAGCTGCCTTAAGAAATTGGGAACGCCTTAGAGCTGCATGCTCTAGGGCTAATAATTCTTCCCTTGATTGGCGGGCTTCTCGCTCTTCGGCTAGCAATTCTCCAATGGTTTTTTCACCACTCACTTGATTCTTAAAGTTAATCATCATATCCTCAAGTGTTTTCATTGCGGTTTCAAAATCGTGGGAGATTTCTTGAGACAACGGCTCAAGTGGAGTTTGAACCGTATGGTCTTGTGGAGGTTGGAAATTGTCAAAACCGGAAGTATAGTAATTTTGATTCCACGGTTGACATTGAAGAGGACCTCCACAATTTGTGCAAGAACAATTCGGTACATTCTGAAACGATGTGTCATTAAAACTTTGATAGCACGGTTCTTGCTCAAATGAATACTGAGGAGGGTGGCTAAAATCGTTTTGAGGATAATTGGAAAAGTTCGGGTAAGTGCATGAGTTTTCAGCTTCCGAAGCACAAAACGAACAAAATCCATCAGTAAGATCATTTCCACACCTCTCGCAAGAACATCGTTGACATCGAAAATCAACTAACGGATCCCCACAACCATAGCAATACTGCTGATTGAACGAAAAATTTTGGGGTTGGGGTGGGTAGTCGGAGAAATTTTTCGGCTCATTGAAAAAATTTTGATCATAAGAACATGAATTCCTCGAACCACAAAACAAACAACTTCCGTTATGAATGTCATTACCGCATCGTTCGCACGTACACCAACGACACGGTAAAACGAAAAGCGGTTCTCCACAACCGACACAAGGAATCGATGATTCCATCAGAATAGAAGAAGTTAGAATCAAATGGATAGAGGGTAAAGGGATAAAGAATCAAAAAGGGTAAGAGGGTAAAGAGGAATATTTTTGGTATTTTTTAAAAACATGATGTAAAAACAAAGAATGAAAATCTTTTGGGTTTTGATTTTAAAAGAAAATATAAACACATACAGATGGTATGAACAAAGAGTGAATATCCAAATTACTAATCTGATAAACGTAAGATAATCAGCCTGACTCCGGCGCGGCGCCAAAAATTTGATGCGCGCCAAACAGTCAAGCTAAATCACACAAGCCCGCCCCTTGTGAATGGCAGACCGTAACCAGCTTAAAACTGCTTAAGCACGAATGCAATGAAGATCTGAGGAGTATAGAGTCTCCCCGGGTCGTTATGTCCCAGCGAGCTATGCAATGGATTATCGAACGTATAGCGATCGGGAGATTTGAACGGAAAAGGAGAATTTGGATTATTATGACTACAGGAAAAGCCAATAAATTAAAACGGCTTAAATGCAAATTAAAGGAAATTAAAAAGATAAAAACTATTAAATAAACGCTATCACTGTTTTAAAATTGATGAACGTTTAAAACTTAAAACTAAAAACTTACGTTTAAAATAAAATTACGTAAACGTGTAAAATAAAAAGTGAAACTTACACAATATTAAGCCTAAAAATATGAAAAATACATTTTTACAAACCTAATGATATAAGAAACTTTTTAGAAAAAGAAAATTATTTTTATAACTATTTAATTAATTATTATTAATTAAAAACTATTTTTAACTATTAAATAATTACCTAAAATACAAGAAAATAGGAAATAAAGCTAGAAAAATAAAATTATGAAATGGAAAAGTCTAAAATATCAAACTAGAATTTTCAAAACTATTTTTGTAATTTTCTGATTATTTTTCTATTTTCTAGGAATTAAATACTATTAAAAACTAATTAAATTACTAAAAATTACCAAATAAACTATGAAAAATCTGGAAAATTACTTTTTTTACTTTTTATATTTATCTAAACCTAAGAAAAATGAAAACTTATTTTTTTGAACCTTTTCTGAATTATTTGTATTAAATGCTATTTAAAAAGTGCTAAAAACTAATTAAAGTCAAGAAAAATAGAAAAACAGCTAGGAAAAATCTGAAAATTTCAGGAAAACTCTAAAATAATGTTAAGAAGCTAGGAAAAATGGAAAAATAGTATGCTATGTGGAGAAAAATGCAACTGATGAATCAAGTGCTTATTGAAATAAGCACTTGATAAGCAAATGAGCAGGAAAAGCAACCACACTGGAACAGAAGCTATAATATACTAAATTAACCAATTTGCAACCAAAAACAATAAGCTTTAACCACAGGATAGCAAGCTACAACAGATTGATGATATGAAACAATAAGCTAAAACAGATTTGGGACCCAACTTGCAGTCCCAAAATAAGCACCCAAATAAGCTAAAAAGCAGAATCCAAAAGTTAAAACCTAAACTAGACCTAGATAGCTACTTATAACCAAAAGACCAGATGTTAACAAACTATTATAAGCTCTGTGCAAGCTTGGATAAAACTGAGAAAAACTCAGTTATAGGGACCCTTGTGAGCAGGGCACCAGGTCCTAACTTTGAGCTTATGCAGAAGCTTATTTAGCAAACAAAAGCTAAAACCAGATAAGAGGTCTTGAAGACCACCTAGTATACTACTTATAGACAAAAATTCAGACCCTAAAAAGCTTTAATGAAACCTGTGCACAATCTGCAAGTTCTGTGGAAAACCAATTTTTGACATCTTGACTTTTTGAAACAGATAAACAGTTTGACTTTGATGAGATTCCAATGCAAATTTAGGACTGATCTTGATGAAATATGATGTAATGAAAGTTTATCAAGCAAGCTTAACAAGTTTTGAACCTATTTGCATTGATTTGTGTAACTGATCCCAACAGATAAACCAACAAGAACAGATTAGTGCTTATTTTGACTTTTAGTGTTATAGGATGCAATAAGATGGCTAGATTGACTTTACTAGTGATAATAGAGACTCAAGCAACAAAAATCTTACACCAAGATACCACTGAAAACAGTTTAAGCAGGCAAACCAAACACCCCTATTACTTCTGATATGCAATTAAAAACTGAACTAGAGAGTGAACAAGCATGAATTCTGATCAAACTAAAACTACTAAGCCTAAACACAACTATTAAAGCAAGTTTTAACTACTTTTTACCACTAAAACTGATTATGCTAAGAAATAAGGAAAACCACTTACAAGTGTCCAAAGCCACTATGGCTAGCCAATAGTAAAACAAGGACCCTAACCTATCAATTCCAACCCAAATGTTTCCATTTCAACCCATTTCCAGTTCTGAACCAACCAATTCCAATGCTGCACCCATTATGCTCCAAGTTTGACTGTTGTTGACTTTTAACAACTTTGATTGAAATTGCTTTGAAACTTAAAAGTGAGCTCACAAAAGCTATGATAAGCTAGTTTGAGCTTGTTTGAGTTGATAAATACGCTTTTTGAAGCTTATTCATCAGATTTGGATATTGAAAATTCTAACAGTAACACAGAAACATGAAATTGTAACTAACACTTGAATTGAGATTTAAACTGAGTTGCAATACACTTGGATAACTTTGTTTGATACAAATTGAGTGGAAAATACAGTTAAGAACTAATTAAGACATACTAATTTAGGAAACGACATACATTGTAAACAAAATAAAACTAACTCCCTTCAACCTCAGTCTTCTCTTCTTTTTATATGCTCCAAACTCCTTATCTCACCTTTCTGAGTGGATCCCAGCATAAATATCAACCGTTGGATGCCTAGAATCAATCTTGGCCATTTATCTCGTTTTGGCGCCAATTTTGTTTTGATATCAGAGACAGGGAAAGGGGGAGCATTAAATGTGATTTGAGGGGTAGGTGAGGTGGGGGGAGAAAAGGGTGTAGTAGAGTGGGTTGTTGGTGGCTGGGGGGTAGAGTTGCAGACAATCCTGTCGGGGAAGACAGGATATAGGGGGGGCGGGTTTGTTTATTTAAATCGTGGGTTTGGGTTGTCGGGTCATAGGTTTGGACCGGGTAAATAGATTGGGCCAGGGGTGTTTGTTTTGGGCTTGGGTATTTAATTAGGGTCCGGTTGGTTTGTGTAAGTAATAACATAGGGACCAAAAATGTAAAGCTCCAATTCCCAGGGACCAAACATGTAAATTATGAAGATTGAGTCAAAGGGTTGGTCTTGCCAAGCTTTAATAATCCAAGGGCTAATTTAAACATTTTTGAAACTCCAAGGATTAATTTTGACCAATTTTGGATTTTCAGGGACTAAACTGTAATTTCTCAAATATTTTTGGATTTTCCACCAAAGGACTATGTCACATTTCTCAAATTCCGGTCATTTCTTAAATTAAATATGCATCATATTAATTCATTCATGGCATTTCATTTCACATTTAACGCGTAATTTTTATATTTAATAAACGTTATCGCGTGAGTTATTATTTTGAGCATTTAATCCGATACTTCCAAAAATGATCCCGACATATTTTTATACTTACATTTAGTTTATAAAAACTATATTTTGAGTTTACCTAGTGTTTTAAATTTATTTGGTATATAAATCGTTAAATTTATATTATTACGACGCTTTTCTTAAAAACTATACGATAATTATTATATCACTCAAATTTTACAAGAAATGTATTTTTACAATTTTTATGATCTCATTATACTTTATTTTGATCTATTAAAAATTACTTTTACCTAAAACTACTTTAAATACACTAATGTATATAAAACCTTACAAGTTATTATTTCCTACACATTTTTCTTACACTTATTACATTTATACACAATTTATAAAAAAAAAAAAATGTATTTTTCAATATACATTCCCCCTTGGCTGACCAAGGGGGATGGGGCATTAAATGGTGGGTAACAATTTTCTTCTTACATATATAGATCTATACACAATGTTACTTTCACACTCCACACAACAATAATACAATTTCAATCAAAGTTCTCTCTTCTTTTTCTTGTCTCCATAACCGGTCATACATAAGGTGCAAGAAGAAATTCATCAAAAATTTCCATTATCAAGTTTAACACTCTAGATTACACTCTTATTCAAGGTTTTGAAATAAAAACCTAGAGTGTTTAGGTTTAATCCTTGGCTCTAATCACCTCATCATATCACTAGTAAGCATCTCATGTTATTTTTCATCTTACATATTCATTTCATACTTATCTCATCATTTTTGAGCAAAAACATGCAAGACTTGTGTTGTTTATACCATTTTACATGATTTTTAGAGTTATTTATATATATGGTCATCCTATAATTATCCCCTTGGTATATGTTGGTCTTGATGATGTTTAGGAACCCATGACACCCTAAGAAGGTGTATGGTAGGATTAGATTAGTTTTGGAGTTGATTTGAAGGGATTAGAATAGGTTTGGTACGAGAAAAACTATTTTCGACAAGTATATAAAGTGGTCTGTCCTTATTTTGATTTTCTGGAAAATCCGACAGTAGGCACGAATTTTTGGCCTTGATATTTAGAAAATATACTTTAAAACGAATCCGTGGCCGCTTGAACGGATTAAAACGGAGTTATAACGAAGAAGTTATGGATTTTACAAGTTTGGCGACGAAATATTTATTTTTCTGAAATTTCAGCAAAGTGTTTTTGGTTTGTACGAGTCAAAAATGAGCCTTAAGCTTTACAAATTATTTCGACTTATCAAAAATATATTAGTATACTTTGATACGAAGCTAAGGACGTATAATACGTAGAAAACGGATTTGAAACGACTAAGATATGCACGTTTTCATAAACTTGCCGTAACTATTATTTTTAGAAAAACTATATTATTTTTACGAGATAAGTGTTACGGTAACTAAAATCACTATCTTTAACCCTTAATATCTTTATGTTCGAGACCTTTTGGACGAAAACTCCTGAACTGAAACTTCTAGATATCGATACAAACTTTCCAAAACCGTCGAGTTCGTTCTCTAACGATCGTCGTACACCGTTTTACGACTAGTTTTCCGAAGCCATTTTTGTTAAATTCATGAAGATTCCGACGACATTGTTTTGCAACGAAAAGTGATAATTTCACTATAAATCATTATAAAACCTTTGTAGGATGACATTTTGACGTAAATACTTGTAAAGTCATTTTTGAAGGGTCAAGGCGTCAAAGGGTATTTTTTCGACGAAAAGTATTATTTTCAAACTCACAAATGGTATAAATATCATCCGAATTGCGTGCATAACATTACATCGTGACTTATTGCATATCATATCATTCATAATAGGTCAGTTTCGAGATTCCCGCTACATTTCGGTATAACCACTTTTGTCGTCGCATCTATTCATCAAGTGAGTATTCACAGACTCCCCTTTTTAAATGCTTTAAATTGTTTTGGGGTGGAATGCATGATTTATACTTGAACTAAACTATCTATGTTTATTGAACTTATTGAACATTTTATGCTAGTGAGTAATCACACCCCTTTTTACCTTTTTACTATATTTTTGGGGCTGAATGCATGAACCATACTTGAATTGAATTGATTCTTACTTTTGTGAACTCTTTTGACTAGAACTTGTGAACTCGACTTAAATCTTTGAACTAAATTACGAACTTTTGAACGGAACTCTTGAACTTAAATACAAACTTATGACTTATTTGAACTTATTGAATCGTACGTGTTATGACCTTGTCCCAAAGTCTCCCATGTTCGAGACATCACTATAAAGTCTCCCTTGTTCTGAGCATCACTATAATTCTCGCCTTGTCGGTGGAGTGTTCACAATAATTCTCGCCTTGTCGGTGGAGTGTTCTCAATAATTCTCGCCTTAATGGTGGAGTGTTCTCAATAAGTCTCGCCTTATTGGTGGAGCGGTCTCAATAAATCTCGCCTAGGTGGCCGAGTGACAAAGGAGTCTCCCTTGTTGGAGCAGTGCAAAGTCTCCCATGTTTGGAGCATCACTATAAAGTCTCGCCTTATTGGTGGAGCGGTCTCAATAAATCTCGCCTAGGTGGCCGAGTGACAAAGGAGTCTCCCCTGTTCGGAGCAGTGCAAAGTCTCCCATGTTCGGAGCATCAACTTAAATTATTATATACTTGGTACTAAATTGTGAACTATTTTGACCACTTGATACGCTATATTTTGTGCAATGGGTTGTGTACACACAAGTTGCAAGTTTTGTATGGGCGGAACTTGGAACTGAGTGGATATACAATGCCTTTGCTTTGGGAACTATTATGACCACTTACACTTGACTACTTGACGCACTATATATTTTTGTGCAATGGGTTGTGTACACACAGGTTGCAAGTTTTGTATGGGCGGAATTTGGAACTGAGTGGATACACAATGCCTTTGCTTTGTGGACTATTTTTTTTTTTTTTTCGTTGACCGAAAGCTTTGATTATTTCTTACGAGTTTTCTTTTCGCTAAACGTGTTTACTCACCAACTATTTTCATAGTTGACCCGTTTTTCTCTCATGCATTTCAGGTGATCGTTAATAAGCTTTTCTATCAAGTCTTGCATAAAGAAGTTTTCACTTGTCGCTACAAGTCGTATGTAATAAAACTCAATATTTTGGAATCTAAACTTTGTAATATATTTGCCGATGACGGCTAAACTAGTATTGTAATGGAGTATTATTTCTTTTTAATCTTAACGTTGGTATGTTCTATTATCTTGTGCTTATGTTCCCTTCCGTTACACCTCGTATTTCCGCCTCCGGCGAGGGTGTGACAGATTGGTACCAGAGCCAAAGGTTATAGAGAATGCCGATTTTTCAAAAATAAAAATCACAGCTATAACCGGAATAAATTTTTGTATATTATTTTATTAAACATTGAACACCATTCGAGTCAACTAGTCCTATCGTTGCATCGTTACTCATAAATTATACATAGCCTGATCAACTATGTCTAATTTATGAAGAACCATGCAATGATAAGAAGGGTAATTTTAAATCATGTTTAGTCGAGTCTTTTGAGTCTGGTCACCTGAAGTTGCATTGGTCGGGTGGGTATGCATGGCATGTTTTTACGTTCACGTTTACATTACCGTACCTTGTTCATATCTTCTCTTTTCCATCTTTCGACTTGTTAGACATAGCATGTCTCTGTTCCTGTCATGTTTCGATCACTATAACACATTACCACCGTTCTGCACCTCATCTGACTTCGTTCGAATGTCGTTTACTCAACCCGATGTTTTGGTCCACTGTAAGATCATGGCTGCAAGAAACACACGATCAGGAGGTAATCGTCCAAACCTGGCATTGGCAATAGAAGGCCCACAAGATTAGAACATTGAAGTTCCCCCGCAGTGGTCGAGCATTCTATCTGGGTACCGAGGAAGCCCGCAACGCTTAACGGGTACATTCTTTCGAACAACCACCTTATTTCTGTACGACATAATTTTGAGTGCATAACTTCCTTCCAATTCTTACCACGTTCACGACCTTGATTAATTTGAGACCTATTGATATCAACCTTAGTTGTTATATATTTTGTTGATTGAATTTGATTGTGTAAGCAAATCGAATATCGAGCGAATCTTTCAAAAGACTTCATTCAAGGATTTGGAATCCTATCTTTCTAACAACTTGTTTCCTAGCTTGATCTAGTGACAGTTCTTGTTTGATGAGTTGCGAAAATCAAGCTAAGAGACAAGTTTACTCAAGTCGGTTTAGTTTAATCTCATGACAGTTCTTGTTTGATGAGTTGTGAGATTAAATTAGAATCGACTACATAAAGGTCTTTTGAGAGCTACGTTCGATATTGGGTAAGTTTACCCTATCAAATCTAATCACGGGCACGTACTTAGTTGTATGGGGAACCTGTACGCATGGGCATTGATATGATCATTTAGACTGTTCGTACGAGCATGAACTTTTAGAACTCTTGTCGAGGTTCGGACCATAGTATCGTTAATCGAATCACGGGGACGTGATTCCGCTGACATGGGAAGAATGTCACATTTCTCAAATTCCGGTCATTTCTTAAATTAAATATGCATCATATTAATTCATTCATGGCATTTCATTTCACATTTAACGCGTAATTTTTATATTTAATAAACGTTATCGCGTGAGTTATTATTTTGAGCATTTAATCCGATACTTCCAAAAATGATCCCGACATATTTTTATACTTACATTTAGTTTATAAAAACTATATTTTGAGTTTACCTAGTGTTTTAAATTTATTTGGTATATAAATCGTTAAATTTATATTATTACGACGCTTTTCTTAAAAACTATACGATAATTATTATATCACTCAAATTTTACAAGAAATGTATTTTTACAATTTTTATGATCTCATTATACTTTATTTTGATCTATTAAAAATTACTTTTACCTAAAACTACTTTAAATACACTAATGTATATAAAACCTTACAAGTTATTATTTCCTACACATTTTTCTTACACTTATTACATTTATACACAATTTATAAAAAAAAAAAAAAATGTATTTTTCAATATACATTCCCCCTTGGCTGACCAAGGGGGATGAGGCATTAAATGGTGGGTAACAATTTTCTTCTTACATATATAGATCTATACACAATGTTACTTTCACACTCCACACAACAATAATACAATTTCAATCAAAGTTCTCTCTTCTTTTTCTTGTCTCCATAACCGGTCATACATAAGGTGCAAGAAGAAATTCATCAAAAATTTCCATTATCAAGTTTAACACTCTAGATTACACTCTTATTCAAGGTTTTGAAATAAAAACCTAGAGTGTTTAGGTTTAATCCTTGGCTCTAATCACCTCATCATATCACTAGTAAGCATCTCATGTTATTTTTCATCTTACATATTCATTTCATACTTATCTCATCATTTTTGAGCAAAAACATGCAAGACTTGTGTTGTTTATACCATTTTACATGATTTTTAGAGTTATTTATATATATGGTCATCCTATAATTATCTCCTTGGTATATGTTGGTCTTGATGATGTTTAGGAACCCATGACACCCTAAGAAGGTGTATGGTAGGATTAGATTAGTTTTGGAGTTGATTTGAAGGGATTAGAATAGGTTTGGTACGAGAAAAACTATTTTCGACAAGTATATAAAGTGGTCTGTCCTTATTTTGATTTTCTGGAAAATCCGACAGTAGGCACGAATTTTTGGCCTTGATATTTAGAAAATATACTTTAAAACGAATCCGTGGCCGCTTGAACGGATTAAAACGGAGTTATAACGAAGAAGTTATGGATTTTACAAGTTTGGCGACGAAATATTTATTTTTCTGAAATTTCAGCAAAGTGTTTTTGGTTTGTACGAGTCAAAAATGAGCCTTAAGCTTTACAAATTATTTCGACTTATCAAAAATATATTAGTATACTTTGATACGAAGCTAAGGACGTATAATACGTAGAAAACGGATTTGAAACGACTAAGATATGCACGTTTTCATAAACTTGCAGTAACTATTATTTTTAGAAAAACTATATTATTTTTACGAGATAAGTGTTACGGTAACTAAAATCACTATCTTTAACCCTTAATATCTTTATGATCGAGACCTTTTGGACGAAAACTCCTGAACTGAAACTTCTAGATATCGATACAAACTTTCCAAAACCGTCGAGTTCGTTCTCTAACGATCGTCGTACACCGTTTTACGACTAGTTTTCCGAAGCCATTTTTGTTAAATTCATGAAGATTCCGACGACATTGTTTTGCAACGAAAAGTGATAATTTCACTATAAATCATTATAAAACCTTTGTAGGATGACATTTTGACGTAAAAACTTGTAAAGTCATTTTTGAAGGGTCAAGACGTCAAAAGGGTATTTTTTCGACGAAAAGTATTATTTTCAAACTCACAAATGGTATAAATATCATCCGAATTGCGTGCATAACATTACATCGTGACTTATTGCATATCATATCATTCATAATAGGTCAGTTTCGAGATTCCCGCTACATTTCGGTATAACCACTTTTGTCGTCGCATCTATTCATCAAGTGAGTATTCACAGACTCCCCTTTTTAAATGCTTTAAATTGTTTTGGGGTGGAATGCATGATTTATACTTGAACTAAACTATCTATGTTTATTGAACTTATTGAACATTTTATGCTAGTGAGTAATCACACCCCTTTTTACCTTTTTACTATATTTTTGGGGCTGAATGCATGAACCATACTTGAATTGAATTGATTCTTACTTTTGTGAACTCTTTTGACTAGAACTTGTGAACTCGACTTAAATCTTTGAACTAAATTACGAACTTTTGAACGGAACTCTTGAACTTAAATACAAACTTATGACTTATTTGAACTTATTGAATCGTACGTGTTATGACCTTGTCCTAAAGTCTCCCATGTTCGGAGCATCACTATAAAGTCTCCCTTGTTCGGAGCATCACTATAATTCTCGCCTTGTCGGTGGAGTGTTCACAATAATTCTCGCCTTGTCGGTGGAGTGTTCTCAATAATTCTCGCCTTAATGGTGGAGTGTTCTCAATAATTCTCGCCTTAATGGTGGAGTGTTCTCAATAAATCTCGCCTAGGTGGTCGAGTGACAAAGGAGTCTCCCTTGTTGGAGCAGTGCAAAGTCTCCCATGTTCGGAGCATCACTATAAAGTCTCGCCTTATTGGTGGAGCGGTCTCAATAAATCTCGCCTAGGTGGCCGAGTGACAAAGGAGTCTCCCCTGTTCGGAGCAGTGCAAAGTCTCCCATGTTCGGAGCATCAACTTAAATTATTATATACTTGGTACTAAATTGTGAACTATTTTGACCACTTGATACGCTATATTTTGTGCAATGGGTTGTGTACACACAAGTTGCAAGTTTTGTATGGCGGAACTTGGGAACTGAGTGGATATACAATGCCTTTGCTTTGGGAACTATTATGACCACTTACACTTGACTACTTGAAGCACTATATATTTTTGTGCAATGGGTTGTGTACACACAGGTTGCAAGTTTTGTATGGGGGAATTTGGACTGAGTGGATACACAATGCCTTTGCTTTGTGGACTATTTTTTTTTCGTTGACCGAAAGCTTTGATTATTTCTTACGAGTTTTCTTTTCGCTAAACGTGTTTACTCACCAACTATTTTCATAGTTGACCCGTTTTTCTCTCATGCATTTCAGGTGATCGTTAATAAGCTTTTCTATCAAGTCTTGCATAAAGAAGTTTTCACTTGTCGCTACAAGTCGTATGTAATAAAACTCAATATTTTGGAATCTAAACTTTGTAATATATTTGCCGATGACGGCTAAACTAGTATTGTAATGGAGTATTATTTCTTTTTAATCTTAACGTTGGTATGTTCTATTATCTTGTGCTTATGTTCCCTTCCGTTACACCTCGTATTTCCGCCTCCGGCGAGGGTGTGACAGACTAAATATGATAATTTATGATTCCAAAAGGACCTTTGGTGACTTTTCTATAAAATAAGTGCCTAGGGACTGATTTTGCCATTTTCTGAAAGTCGGGGGACTGAAACTGCCAATTATGCAAACTTTGCTCGTTTTTCATCTGATTTTAAACATTTTGCATCTGAAACATATAAAATGACATTTTGAGATATTTTCAGTATTTTGATGCATTTCTGAGCATTTTTAGACGTTTTGCAGTTCAGATTTGACTAAAAATGATGAGTATTTACACACTCATCAATCCCCCACACTAACCTATTGCTAGTCCCTAGCAATCTTTTGAGAAAAACTAATGGATTTGAATCTCTTTACCAAAAGCCATTACTTCTGGAGTAGCCAAATGTTTCAGTTCAAGTAAGAACCATGGTACACTGATAACCATGTGATTTTGAGCAAACCACCAGCTTTCAACGGATTTGATTTTGTCTTTACCAGAAGCCATACCCTTCTGGACTAGCCAACTCTTAGATAAATTATCAGAATTATCTTTGGTGAGCTGATTACCAATTATGGTTTTTCCACTGCCTTTACCACAAGCCATAAACTTGCGGGCTAGCCAACTCTTCACTTTTTAGGATATGGTGAGCTGAATACCATACAATTTTGGGCAAATTGCAAGCCGTCAACGGATTTGAGATATCTTTACCAAGAGCCGTTTGCTCCTGGATTAGCCAATCCTTTTGTCTTACAGACATGGCGGACTGATAACCAGATGAGAAAGTGTAGAACACTTACTCCAAAAAAAAATTTGGCCAAAAACGGGGGAATTAGGCGGATAAATATGATAAAATTCGTGAGAATTCCCCCCCACACTTAGAAATGAATATTGCCCTCAATATTCAAAGTACCGGCGGTTATGCCGAAACAAAGAACGTAAAAGGGAAATACTACGGCCATTATTTAGAAAGGATTTTTTTTTTTTTTTTTTTTTTAGAAAATATATATATATATATAACATGTGGGGCATCACCCCCACACTTAGGTGGTAGAAAGGGGTAAGAAATCAGAAATATGGGTGAAAACCCATATGGTGTGTGCTACTTTTTTTGTTTTCCGAGTCGCTAGCTTGACTCGACCCCGAATTCATTTGTTCATGGGGAAGCAAAGTGGAAGAAATAATCTCCATCGGACTTTCATGCAAGACGTTTGGACAAACATTTGAAGCACGTGAAAGTTCCACACCGACGAGATATACAGAGAAAGACCCGGCTCACAAATGATAACTGAAAATGCAAAGATAGTGTCCTCACTCCCGAACGAGTGAAGAAGAGAGAAGTCACCGGTAGGTGAAGAAAGAAGGAAAATCATGATGACGATCATGATAAGATCTTCTTCCTCAAGATCAAGTGCAGTTGCACTCGTTTGGATTTTGTTGGTTGAGCTCCTTGGCTTGGAAAGCATCTCGGGAGGGAGGGTTGGAAAATTTGTCATAGAAATACAAACTCTCATGATTGAGAACTTTTCCTCCCGATCATGATTTTTGCCATCCAAGCAATCATACTCGGAGTCATGATATGAGTGAGTTCACCGGCGAACTCCTCATGAAGAGAATCATTCACATGATGTAAATCTGTGAATTCTTGTTCCATTGTGGACTCATCACTATCCTCAATCTGAGTATCAAAGAGTGGATTCTCAGAAATTAAAGTGAATTCAGAGTCGAATTCAAATAGAGGATTGGTGAAAGTAGCTTTGAATGTTTCGGGAACAAAGTGATCAACATTCTCTATTGGACTGTTGGGATAAGAAGTGAGTGAATGATCATTATAAAGGAGACTTTCAATCTCTCCTAGATCGGCTTCGAAATCAAAGAGATCATCGTCACTTTCTGATGAAAGTGGACTGATGTGAGTGAGTTCATCGGTGAACTCCTCAAGAAGAGGATCAGACTGTGGGAGTGATGCCTCGACATACTCAATGTCTCCATGGGAAGCACAATCGTCGCTAAAATCGGAGAAATTTTCCAAATGTTCATTTGAACACTCAAGAGGGGAAGAAAAATCACACATATGATCAGAAGTTCCCTGTGACTCTCTCGGGATTGGGACAAGGTCCTCAACACTAGACTTTATGAATTCGTCCGATTCCTTTTCAGGAACAGTGTCAAGATGCTCATCCCCCATAATAAGAGAGTGAGTGGGAGCTTCGGGTGTGATAGCAGTTGTTTGAGATGCAATCTCAACTGCTAGGATATCAACTGACTGAGGAGGTTGAGAAATATTATTTCTAAAAGGATAAAAACCTTCCTCGTCATCATCATATAGAGCTGCCTTAAGAAATTGGGAACGCCTTAGAGCTGCATGCTCTAGGGCTAATAATTCTTCCCTTGATTGGCGGGCCTCTCGCTCTTCGGCTAGCAATTCTCCAATGGTTTTTTCACCACTCACTTGATTCTTAAAGTTAATCATCATATCCTCAAGTGTTTTCATTGCGGTTTCAAAATCGTGGGAGATTTCTTGAGACAACGGCTCAAGTGGAGTTTGAACCGTATGGTGCTGTGGAGGTTGGAAATTGTCAAAACTGGAAGTATAGTAATTTTGATTCCACGGTTGACATTGAAGAGGACCTCCACAATTTGTGCAAGAACAATTCGGTACATTCTGAAATGATGTGTCATTAAAACTTTGATAGCACGGTTCTTGCTCAAATGAATACTGAGGAGGGTGGCTAAAATCGTTTTGAGGATAATTGGAAAAGTTCGGGTAAGTGCATGAGTTTTCAGCTTCCGAAGCACAAAACGAACAAAATCCATCAGTAAGATCATTTCCACACCTCTCGCAAGAACATCGTTGACATCGAAAATCAACTAACGGATCTCCACAACCATAGCAACTGCTGATTGAACGAAAAATTTTGGGGTTGGGGTGGGTAGTCGGAGAAATTTTTCGGCTCATTGAAAAAATTTTGATCATAAGAACATGAATTCCTCGAACCGCAAAACAAACAACTTCCGTTATGAATGTCATTACCGCATCGTTCGCACGTACACCAACGATACGGTAAACCGAAAAGCGGTTCTCCACAACCGACACAAGGAATCGATGACTCCATCAGAATAGAAGAAGTTAGAATCCAATGGATAGAGGGTAAAGGGATAAAGAATCAAAAAGGGTAAGAGGGTAAAGAGGAATATTTTTGGTATTTTGGAAAAACATGATGTAAAAACAAAGAATGAAAATCTTTTGGGTTTTTGATTTTTAAAAGAAAATATAAACACATACAGATGGTATGAACAAAGAGTGAATATCCAAATTACTAATCTGCTAAACGTAAGATAATCAGCACAGCTCCCCGGCAGCGGCGCCAAAAATTTGATGCGCGCCAAACAGTCAAGCTAAATCACACAAGCCCGCCACTTGTGAATGGCAGACCGTAACCAGCTTAAAACTGCTTAAGCACGAATGCAATGAAGATCTGAGGAGTATAGAGTCTCCCCGGGTCGTTATGTCCCAGCGAGCTATGCAATGGATTATCGAACGTATAGCGATCGGGAGATTTGAACGGAAAAGAAGAATTTGGATTATTATGACTACAGGAAAAGCCAATAAATTAAAACGGCTTAAATGCAAATTAAAGGAAATTAAAAAGATAAAAACTATTAAATAAACGCTATCACTGTTTTAAAATTGATGAACGTTTAAAACTTAAAACTAAAAACTTATGTTTAAAATAAAATTACGTAAACGTGCAAAATAAAAAGTGAAACTTACACAATATTAAGCCTAAAAATATGAAAAATACATTTTTACAAACCTAATGATATAAGAAACTTTTTAGAAAAATAAAATTATTTTTATAACTATTTAATTAATTATTATTAATTAAAAACTATTTTTAACTATTAAATAATTACCTAAAATACAAGAAAATAGGAAATAAAGCTAGAAAAATAAAATTATGAAATGGAAAAGTCTAAAATATCAAAACAGAATTTTCAAAACTATTTTTGTAATTTTCTGATTATTTTTCTATTTTCTAGGAATTAAATACTATTAAAAACTAATTAAATTACTAAAAATTACCAAATAAACTATGAAAAATCTGGAAAATTACTTTTTTTACTTTTTATATTTATCTAAACCTAAGAAAAATGAAAACTTATTTTTTTGAACCTTTTCTGAATTATTTGTATTAAATGCTATTTAAAAAGTGCTAAAAACTAATTAAAGTCAAGAAAAATAGAAAAACAGCTAGGAAAAATCTGAAAATTTCAGGAAAACTCTAAAATAATGTTAAGAAGCTAGGAAAAATGGAAAAACAGTATGCTATGTGGAGAAAAATGCAACTGATGAATCAAGTGCTTATTGAAATAAGCACTTGATAAGCAAATGAGCAGGAAAAGCAACCACACTGGAACAGAAGCTATAATATACTAAATTAACCAATTTGCAACTAAAAACAATAAGCTTTAACCACAGGATAGCAAGCTACAACAGATTGATGATATGAAACAATAAGCTAAAACAGATTTGGGACCCAACTTGCAGTCCCAAAATAAGCACCCAAATAAGCTAAAAAGCAGAATCCAAAAGTTAAAACCTAAACTAGACCTAGATAGCTACTTATAACCAAAAGACCAAATGTTAACAAACTATTATAAGCTCTGTGCAAGCTTGGATAAAACTGAGAAAAACTCAGTTATAGGGACCCTTGTGAGCAGGGCACCAGGTCCTAACTTTGAGCTTATGCAGAAGCTTATTTAGCAAACAAAAGCTAAAACCAGATAAGAGGTCTTGAAGACCACCTAGTATACTACTTATAGACAAAAATTCAGACCCTAAAAAGCTTTAATGAAACCTGTGCACAATCTGCAAGTTCTGTGGAAAACCAATTTTTGACATCTTGACTTTTTGAAACAGATAAACAGTTTGACTTTGATGAGATTCCAATGCAAATTTAGGACTGATCTTGATGAAATATGATGTAATGAAAGTTTATCAAGCAAGCTTAACAAGTTTTGAACCTATTTGCATTGATTTGTGTAACTGATCCCAACAGATAAACCAACAAGAACAGATTAGTGCTTATTTTGACTTTTAGTGTTATAGGATGCAATAAGATGGCTAGATTGACTTTACTAGTGATAATAGAGACTCAAGCAACAAAAATCTTACACCAAGATACCACTGAAAACAGTTTAAGCAGGCAAACCAAACACCCCTATTACTTCTGATATGCAATTAAAAACTGAACTAGAGAGTGAACAAGCATGAATTCTGATCAAACTAAAACTACTAAGCCTAAACACAGCTATTAAAGCAAGTTTTAACTACTTTTTACCACTAAAACTGATTATGCTAAGAAATAAGGAAAACCACTTACAAGTGTCCAAAGCCACTATGGCTAGCCAATAGTAAAACAAGGACCCTAACCAATCAATTCCAACCCAAATGTTTCCATTTCAACCCATTTCCAGTTCTGAACCAACCAATTCCAATTCTGCACCCATTATGCTCCAAGTTTGACTTTTGTTGACTTTTAACAACTTTGATTGAAATTGCTTTGAAACTTAAAAGTGAGCTCACAAAAGCTATGATAAGCTAGTTTGAGCTTGTTTGAGTTGATAAATACGCTTTTTGAAGCTTATTCATCAGATTTGGATATTGAAAATTCTAACAGTAACACAGAAACATGAAATTGTAACTAACACTTGAATTGAGATTTAAACTGAGTTGCAATACACTTGGATAACTTTGTTTGATACAAATTGAGTGGAAAATACAGTTAAGAACTAATTAAGACATACTAATTTAGGAAACGACATACATTGTAAACAAAATAAAACTAACTCCCTTCAACCTCAGTCTTCTCTTCTTTTTATATGCTCCAAACTCCTTATCTCACCTTTCTGAGTGGATCCCAGCATAAATATCAACCGTTGGATGCCTAGAATCAATCTTGGCCATTTATCTCGTTTTGGCGCCAATTTTGTTTTGATATCAGAGACAGGGAAAGGGGGAGCATTAAATGTGATTTGAGGGGTAGGTGAGGTGGGGGGAGACAAAGGGTGTAGTAGAGTGGGTTGTTGGTGGCTGGGGGGTAGAGTTGCAGACAATCCTGTCGGGGAAGACAGGATATAGGGGGGGCGGGTTTGTTTATTTAAATCGTGGGTTTGGGTTGTCGGGTCATAGGTTTGGACCGGGTAAATAGATTGGGCCAGGGGTGTTTGTTTTGGGCTTGGGTATTTAATTAGGGTCCGGTTGGTTTGTGTAAGTAATAACATAGGGACCAAAAATGTAAAGCTCCAATTCCCAGGGACCAAACATGTAAATTATGAAGATTGAGTCCAAGGGTTGGTCTTGCCAAGCTTTAATAATCCAAGGGCTAATTTAAACATTTTTGAAACTCCAAGGATTAATTTTGACCAATTTTGGATTTTCAGGGACTAAACTGTAATTTCTCAAATATTTTTGGATTTTCCACCAAAGGACTAAATATGATAATTTATGATTCCAAAAGGACCTTTGGTGACTTTTCTATAAAATAAGTGCCTAGGGACTGATTTTGCCATTTTCTGAAAGTCGGGGGACTGAAACTGCCAATTATGCAAACTTTGCTCGTTTTTCATCTGATTTTAAACATTTTGCATCTGAAACATATAAAATGACATTTTGAGATATTTTCAGTATTTTGATGCATTTCTGAGCATTTTTAGACGTTTTGCAGTTCAGATTTGACTAAAAATGATGAGTATTTACACACTCATCAATATTCTTCTAATCTATTTTTCTTTCAACATGGCAAGTACATTTCTTCCTTCAACACTATAATCTTTCAAAATTCAGTATTTTTCCGATCAAGTGTTGAGGGGGAGAATACAAAGACTTAACTGTTTCAAAACATCTGTGTACTTGCATGTTATCTTATCCCGGTTGTTTCTTTTATCAATGGTGGTAAACTTTTCTGGTTAAACTGACACTCTTCGGACTAAAATTTATAACCTTTCATCATTTATTAAGTTGAGGGGGAGTGTCGTCAAAGTTTCTTTCTTAAAAATCTCTGTTTGATAACCAAAATGGAAGTTAAATGGCTTTGTTTGAAAAAGGAAAAGGTGGAGGGACCAAAAATGTCAAAATATTAAAGTTACTTTAAATAAAAACACCTCCCACCTACTTCTAACTTCACATTTATTACTTTCAACCTTTAACATCCTACGCCTAAGATTCATTCAAGAAATCCGTGCTTTAGATCATCGTTTTGTAAGTGTTTTCACGATCTTAATAGTAATACAAGCTAAGGTGTTGAATTTCTAGTAAATCCTACGGCTAAAACTTTTGTTACGCGTGATTATGTGTTCTACGCATAAGCGTATGAACACACAATCATTGTGTGTCTGTTTGTGGTTAAATGGATAGTGTCAAAACGTTCCTAATACATAAATGATAACATTTTAACCATCAAAACCCACCCAGAAACACAAATTGATGATTTTTGAAAACTAGGGTTCTTGAGTCGAATTGGATATTCTCAAAAGTGAAGTGTTTTGGTCAAAAAGATTGTTGGGTTATGTTCATATGTTGATGAATTGATGATATTCAAGGTCGTTAACCACCTAGAAACTCTAAATGATTAAAATTTTGGAATTAGGGTTTAAAGTTCATAAGTTTGGGTATTTTTGATTCTCAACGAATTAGATGTTAAGACTTGGTCCATAAGCTCATACAACATCTTAGAACTACCAGAATTTGTTTGGTGCAAATCCCATGGTTAGAAATCATATGCGTAATTCTTAACCCTTAGGGTTTTGACCTACGCGTATGACTTTCTACGCGTAACTGTTTAACGAATGATTCATGCCATGATCTGTTGATAAAACGAATTCTTGTATTAATATTGATGATTTGATGAATTTATTTCAGGTTTGATACGCTTAATATTCAGAATCAAAGTCATTTGAATCTCTACGCATAAGGATTACCCTACGCGTAGTCATGTTATGCGTAAGAATAAAATCCTACGCATAACTATTACGCGTAAGGTTCTACAATGGGACTACGCGTATCCTGTGAAGGATATGCGTAAACAGTGACCACTACGTATAAGGTCTACTCTTACGAGTAAGCCTTACGCGTAAGGTATATATACGCCTACGCGTAAGCTCTACGCATAAGGTCCCCTTTTCCTACGCGTATCATTTCTTACGCGTAAGTTAAGATCCTACGCATAAGCTTTCGTCTACGCATATACAACTCCTGTTTACGCGTAACTTTATCATTTCTACGCCTATGCCTGGATTGACCTTCATAATGAGTTGTTACGTGTACAAACTTGTTAATAAAGTAATCATATCGTAACGAAACCAATAATGTCACTAATAAACTTAAACGTTTGATGTGTTGTGAACTATAAGTGATAACATAAACTTTAAAACTTAAAGTTAACTAACTCACAAAACATTTCATGACGTCATTGGACTATTGGACAAACAAGTGACTTAGGACTCGTAACAATCATTGACACTGTACATTCAATAACTAGACAATGAGACCTTCTGTTGACTAACACTATGTCTTTTGATATGTTGGTTCTTTTGGCTAATGTTATTTCAGATCACGACATGGCTGGACAAATGAATGTGGATGCATCAGAAGTTCTTACAATTGCTGATATCTTTCCAGAGGGTTATCCGAGAAAGATTGGAAAGAACAACCTTAGGGTTGACTTTGACTCCCTCACATGCTCGAATCTTCTTGTCTCATTGCAGTGGATATTCTCAGGAATCATCCCTACCAGAACATGCTCTCACACTCTGCCACAGTTCCAGAGGTCTACATTCAACAATTCTGGGATTCTATGCAGAGGATCACTGGTCAAAGTGCAGTGAATGTGACACTTAATCACAAACAAGTCACTATCACTCCTGCTGACTTACGGACTGTTCTCATCATTCCTGACATCGCTCCAACCGACTTCTTTGCTACCCCTACTAAAGAGACAGTCCTGAAATTCTTGATAGATATTGGTTATGATGAAGCTTCAGGAATCATTACTAAGCACTCTCACGTGGAGCTGAAGAATATTCCTCAACCATGGAGAACACTCTACATGATCATCACCAAATTGGTCTCTGGTCGTGACAGTGGCTATGAGCATCCCAAGCTCATGGAACTGCAAATTTTTTGGTCGTTGATCAACAAGAAGGACATTGAAATCGAAGCACTGATATGGGAGGACATGATGCTATGTTACAAGAAGCTTGGCTCCAAGATTCCCTATGTCAGATACACCAAACTGTTGATCCAGA
>OU343216.1:69145150-69172057 GCA_910596185.1 Chrysanthemum makinoi | reverse complement strand
GATCCGGCAGCACAACACCTTGTTTCTTTGTTGTTGATTCCTTAAATCTGACTTTCTAGAGTGGGTTCATACAACATGTCGTGATTGTTGGGGTCATTGATTCTTTTGGGGATATCGGGTTAAACCAAGTGCTCTTTGAATCAACAGTTTTGTATATCTGATATAAAGGATCTTTGAGCCAAGCTTCTTGAGGAATGTCATCATGTCGTCCCATATCAGAGCTTCAACTTCAATGTGCTTCATGTTGACCAAAGCCCAAAAGATTTGCTGTTCCATGAGCTTGGGGTGCTCATAGCCACTGTCACTACCGAAGCAGATTTGGTGATGATGATGTCGAGAGTTCTCCAAGGTTGAGGAATATTCTTAAGATCCACATGTGAATGCTTAGTGATTACTCCTGTAGCTTCGTCATAACCAATATTGATCGAGGGCGTAGAACGATCTCTTCATTGGTGTGGCATTGAGTTCGGTTGGCTCGATGATCGAATGAGAAGAACGACCAGTAAGTCTGCGTGTGATGGTGACTTCTTTGTCATTGAGAGTCACCGTCACAGCGTTTTGTCCTTTGATCCTTTGCATTGTATTCGGAAGCTGCTGAATGTAGATCTCACGAGCGGTAGCGAGCGAGTGGTGAGCATGTTACGATAAGGATGATTCTTCAGAATATCCACAACAATTAAACAAGAGGACTCTGAGCAGGTGAGAGTTTCAAAGTCAACACGAAGGTTGTTCTTTCCAATCTTCATCGGATAACCATTTGGGAAGATATCAGCAACGGTGAGAACATTTGGTGCATCCACATTCATTTGAGCGTCCATGTCGTGATCTGAAAGATATTTAGCCAAACGAACCAACATATCGAAAGACATTATGTTAGCCAACAAATGGTTTTATTGTCTACTTATTGAATGTGCTATGTCGATGATTGTTACGAGTCCAAAGCCACTTGTTTGTCCAATGGTCCAATAACGTCGTGATAAGTTTCGTGAGTTAGTTAACTTTAAGTTTTAAAGTTTATGTTATCACTTATTTTTCACAACATATCAAACGTTTAAGCTTATTAGTGACATTATTGGTTTCGTGACGTTATGATTTATTTATTTACAAGTTTGCACGCGTAACAATTCATGATTAAGGTTAAACAAGGCTTAGGCGTAGAAATGGCAAGCTTATGGTAGCGCAGAAGAGGTATACGTAGCAGAGGCTTATGCGTAGGATCCCGACTTCTGGCGTAGGAAAAAGGGGACCTTATGTGTAGAGCTTGCGTGGCGCATATAAAACCTTTACGCGTAAGGCTTACCGTAAAGAGTAGACCTTATCGCGTGAGGTCACTATTTACGCATATCCTTCACAGGATACGCGTAGTCCCATATGTAGAACCTTACGCGTAACAGTTACGCGTAAGATTACTCTTACGCATAACCTTCTACGCGTAAGGTGATCCTTATGCGTAGATTTCTAATAACCTTGATTCTGAATTTCACGCGTAATAAACCTGAAATAAGTTCATCATATCATCAATATTAACATATACATTCATTCTATAACAGATTTAATCACAAACACTCGTTCAAACAGTTATGCGGAAAAAACTTTATGCGTAAACCAAAACCCTAAAGTTCAAGAATTACACCTAAGAGATTTAGCCATGGAAAATGCATCAAAGTTTTTCTGGTAGTTCTAAGAAGTCATGTGAGTGTTATGACCAAGTTTTAACATCAAATTCTCAGTGAATCAAAAGTACCCAAATGCGTATGAACTTAAACCCTAATTTCTAATTAAAGATTAATTAGTGTTTTACGGTTGTTTGAGCCTAGATATCACCAATTCACCATAATAACAACATCACACAACTATCTTTTTGACCAAAAACATTCACATTTGAAAACACCCAATTTCACGCATAAACCCTAATTCCCAAAATCAATCAATTAGTGTATCTGGGTGTGTTTAAGTGATGAAAATGTAATCATTGATGTTAGGAAGCGTTTTGACACAATCATTTCAACCACAAATACACAAACTTGATTATGTGTTCATACGCTTATCGTAGAACACAAAATCAACCATATACAAAATTTAACCGTTGGATTTGTTTAAAATTCAAAACCAATGTTTGTAATCATGTTAAAAACATAAAACCACTTACAAATTTGATGATCCAATACACGGATTTGTAGAACGATTTTTATACGTAGGATTTGTTTGGTGAAATAATAAATGTGATGAATTAAATGTGTTTGGGGGGTAGTTTTGTTAAAAATAACTTTAAGATTTTGACAGATTTAGTCCCTCCACCTTTTCCATTTTCATCCAATGCCTTTAACTTCCATTTTGGTTACCAAACGAAGAATATTTGGAAATAACTTTGACGACACTCCCCCTCGACTTAAGAAATAATGAAAGTTTTTAAATTTTAGTCCGAGGAGTGTCAGAAAACCAGAAATGTGACCACCATTATTAAAAGAGACAACCGGGAATAGGTAACATGCAAGTACACGGTTATTTTGAAACAGTTAAGTATTTATTTTCTCCCCCTCAACACTTGATCGAAAAATTACTGAATTTTGAAAGATTTGAGTGTTGACGGAAGAATTGTACTTGCCATGTTTGAAGAAATATAGATAGAAGAATATTTTTGTTGTTTTATCAGGTTTTATATTTTTGTATTTTGTTTTTGAAAATATTTACAAAAGAGGTTTTGGTGTTTGACTGGTTTTTAAGAATGTTTTAAGAGTTCATCCAGTTCCTCTTGAGTCAAACACCGCATACCAATCCGGTGGACCAACTCATTAAACCTAGCAGGAGCTAAGGCTTTGGTGAGAAGATCTGCCAGTTGGTATTACGTACCTACAAAATATAATTCAACGATACTTTCCACGTGGTCGATTGATGAAATGATATCGATGATCGATGTGCTTTGATTTCGAATGTTGAACTGAATTGCACGAGATCGCAATAGCACTCCGATTGCGCAAAGTACATCGGGATTATGTCAAATACATAACCATAGTCTTTGAGTTGTGTTCTCATCCAAATGACTTGAGCACAACACGCGACATGGCTACATATTACGCTTGTTGAGGGGCGACAACGTACAATCCGCTTCTTCGATTGCCATGACACCAGTTTATCACCAAGAAATTGTAAAGCTCTTGAAGTACTTTTACGTGAATCTAAGCATCATGCGTGATGGCGTCGAAAAAGCGATTAGTTCAAAACGAGATCCTTCGGATACCAGTTCCCCAAGTTAATGGTTCCCTTTATGTATCGGAGGATTCTTTTAGCCTCGAGAGGTGGGTTTCATTGGTATCGATGATAACGGGAGCAAAGATATACGGAAAAACAATATCGTCCGCTAGCTGTTAGATACATGAGAGACCCAATGTTACTATGGTATTTGGTAGGGTCCACCATTTCCCATGTAAATCAGCGTCTAGTTTCTTGTTATGAGCCATTGGTGTGGCATAGGTGTCACAGTTTTGCATTCCAAATTTGTTTAACAATTCAAGGGCATATTTGGACTGACTCAAGAAAATACCACGGGGTGATTGATGAACTTGAATTCCAAGGAAGAATGTGAGTTCACCCATCATTGACATTTCAAAATGTTTTGTCATAAGTTTTGCAAAAGCATTTGAGTATTTTAAATGTGTTGACCCAAAAATGATGTCATCCACATAGATTTGAGCGATTAAGATGTGAGCCCCGTGATATTGTATAAAGAGTGTAGGGTCGACCGAACCTTTGGTAAACTTATTGGCAATAAGGAAGGATGATAACTTATCGTACCACGCTTAGAGGGGCTTGTTTGAGACCGTAGAGAGCTTTCTTCGGTTTGTAGACATGATTAGGGAACTCTGGATCAATGAATCCTTCGGTGGCTTACATAGACCATTTATTTGGTTGTCCATTGAGAAATGCGCTTGACATCCATTTGAAAGACCGTGATGTTCATGTGCCGCAAATGCCAGAAAAATCGAAGCGACCTCAAGACTAGCAAGCCGAGCAAATGATTCTTCTAAGTCAATACCCTCTTCCTGTCTATAACCCTTAGCCACCAGGCGTGACTTGTTTCTAATTACGGTTCCTTCAGCATCCAATTTGTTTTTCCAAATCCATTTTAGGCCAATGACGAAGACCCCTGTTGGTCTTTCAACCAGTTCCCATACTTCAAGACGTTTGAATTGGTTGAGTTCTTCCTGCATGGATTCAATCGAGTTGTCCTTTGTCATTGCGTCTTTAATGTTTTTAGGCTCGATTGGCACGGTGAGTGCATAAATGCAATGTTCACCATCTGTGTGAAGACGTTGTCTCGTTACGGCTGGTTGATTCGGGTTACCAATAATATTCTCAAGAGGATGGTCTTTCGTCCAACGATGTGTGGAAGGTTGATGTTGATATACATTATGCGGATTTTGAGGATTCAAATGGCTTGTAGATGATTCCGCAACATCAGTGCGCAGCCTCTCATTAGCAAGCGGGTTAAAGAACGCATTTGGATCAAAATCTGCGGTGGGGTACATCATTGAACATCATCAGGTTATCGTCGTTGGATGCGGTTTGTTCAACTGTTGTTGTAGAGTCAATTGGTGGTGCTTCTTCAACGATAGTTGTTGTAGCAGTGTATCGTATAAGAGTATTATCGGGTTGAGCAAGAAAACATCGGATACACCGAGCACGATCATCAATATCGTCATTGAAAAGAGGAGCAAATAGTCTTTCCATTTGTTGTGAGTAAGCGAGGGCTTGAATCGGTGATGATGGGGTTTGGGGGAAGTTTAAGCGGTTGTGACCGGGTTCCAAGCTGTTATACTCGGAAGCCATCTCAGTGAGTTCATCAAAATTAGCATGAATCGTTTCCATAACTTGCTTTGTACGACGATTCGAGATCCGGTAACCTTTAGAATTCTCACAATATCCAATAAAGACTCCAATGTCAGCTTTGTCTTTGAGCTTTCCAAAGTCATCACGATCATTATTCGGATAACAAAGGGATCCAAATACATGAAAGTGTTTAAGATTCGATTTTCGGTTGTGGAGAAGCTCAAATGGTGTTTTGTTGTGGCGTTTTGTAATCATTAAGCGATTCTGAGTGTAGCATGCGGTTGAGACAGCTTACCCACAAGTAACTGGAAGTTTAGCATTGATTAACATCGTTCGGCAGCTTCCACTAACGTAAGGTTTCGTCTTTCAACAACTCCGTTTTGTTCTGGTGTGCGGGCAATAGATATTTGATGCTCAATTCCCACTTTCTCATATTATTCCCGAAGAGTTTGATTCACAAATTCAGTTCCTTTGTGCATTCGAATTTGTGGGGCGGTGTTCGGAGCTGAATTTGAATTTTCGTGAGAAAGGAGATGATCATCTGTGGAGCTTGATCTTTACTTCGAAGAAAATAAACCCAAGTCCATCTTGAGTAGTCATCAACAATTACCAAGATGTAGCGTTTGCCATTAATCGTCACTTACAGCGCATCGGGCCACACAAATCCATGTGAAGAAGATGAAGCACATCTTTGAGAGTGTTCCACCTTTGAAAGAAAATGAGCACGAGTGCTTTTCCCTTGTTCACAAGCTGAGCATAGGTGATCTTTAGAATACGGAATCGCGGGAGACCATCAACAAGTTTGTGTCGAGCAAGGTTGGTTATGGTTTGAAAGTTTAGATGTGAGAGCCGACGGTGCCATAGCCAAGATTTTGTAGATGTAGCCTTTGAGAGTAGACAGATGGGAGATGAAGCAATCATGTCTTGCATGGAGATAGTGTAGAGATGGATGGCGTTGGCGGACATAAGATCATTTCCTTGTAGATCACGAATGAAACAACTTTTCTCCCTAAAAGCAACTTCCAAATCTCCATCACGAATTGACCAACGAAAGAGATTGTGACCGAGCCCTTCCACATAATAAACCCTGCTAATTTCAATATTGCCATTGATATAATCTCCGTATCCCATGATAGCTGCGAAGTGATCATTCCGAATCGGACAAAGTGCCAATGAACTTTGCAACAAAGTTTGATAACAGTTTAAGGTTCCTGTCATGTGTCGGGAACATCCGCTATCAACAATCCAAAGGATGATCTGTATCACCGCATTACACACGACACGGATGGAATAGAAGTAGATGTGGAACCGATGAGTTAGAGGGTTCATCGCCAGTATAGTAGAAATACATTCATCAATGATTTTAGGCATCCATTTAAATCCTAGTGTATTATGTATCCATTTCTTCCATCTCCAACTAGTCTTAGCTTTAGTCTTAGTGAATGCACTAGGTGGTACTACATTCCTTGGAGGTGATACTGGAACTACAGGGACATCAATGCGTTTCTTAGAATCTAATGAGGGCGGTCTACCAAGCACAGACTTAGAAGCATTAGTGGGCCTAGAGGTATTCCGATTCTTAGGATTCCGTAAACGAGACAAGATAGCTCTAGCAACACATTTTTCATGACAATCAGAAAGCATACTTTTACGACAAATAACACAAGAAGCATCGGACTGAATATCAAAAGTACTTAAAGGTTTAGCATTCGTTACAACACTTTTCCATTACATTTGTCAGACGCAATATCTAAAGTGGGTGCAACTGGAGTCTTATTGAAAGTCCTATGGTGTTCTTCTACTTCAGCATTCTTTATTTGTCTTTTCTTAGGTCGCAACTTCCTATTCTTCCTTGTATTGCTCTTAGGCTGTGAAGTGCGGACGTTTGGAAAAGAGGCATCTATTCTGTTTGATGAGGGAAGCACATTAGTAACTTGTGTTTTGTCAGTAGGCATTCTAGGTTCACGTTTGCTAAGTGTTACAGGTGTAATTCTCTTAATGATGCTAGGCTGAACTTGTTCATACTTTCCTAACATTTCCTTAACTTAATGATAGTGTGCACCAAATCTTGATTTTTGAAGCGAAGATTTCTAGCAAAATTCATGACTTCTTTAATGTGTGCAAGATAATGATCAAGTTCGTTTGATGCTTCATCACGAGTCTGTTTGAGTAAATCAAATATGACACCATATTCTGTTTAACTTTTGCAGGTTCTTGTTCATATTTTGAGATTTGAAACTTAAAAGACACGTTTTGATCATCCAGTTGCTCAAGTTTTGGATTAGGAGTTTTTGCATGCAACTGGGCGATTTTGTTTTGAAAAGCAAGTTGTTGATCGTGAATATCTTTTTGACACCAATTAAGACGACGTGTTGCATTTGAAAGCTCATTGGACAATCGTTCATTTTCAACTTTTAAAGACTCGAAATGAAGCACATTATCCGTATTTTCAACAATTTCAATAGAATCAACAATATCAGCAGATATAGAATCAGATGCATATGGCAAAGAATGCAATAACACAACATTATAAATATCGCACGAGATAACATCTTCCAATAGTCGATCAACATCTTTTCTCAATAGTTTCTTTTTACGTTTAGTATTTGAAATCGATGTTTCGGTTTTCTCGAAAACTGTTTTCATGAGACCAAGTTCCTTGTGAAAATCCTTTCCCAATATAGTGCACAATTTTTCAAATTTTTGACATGGGGTAAAAATTCTTTCTTGAAAAATATCTCCATGTTCTCGCCATTGGCGATTAAAATGTTGAACTTTGATTTGAGAATGAAATTCAATCTCACGTTCAAAATTTTAAGGTCGAAAAGAAAGTGTCAAAATATTTGATAACGCGACAACTTTTGGCTTTAGTTTTTACTTCACTAAGTGAAGGTAAAGGACCATTAATTTGTGCACCATTGTGTTGGGGACTAACTTGGCGGTGTGATAACCAAAGGGTTGTTAGAAGTATCTTGTTGTGTGACAAAGGTTACGGCTTTTGAATAGTTAAATGGTTTGTTATAAATGACATTTTCCATTTTTGACTGACACTCGTCATCAGCATCTAATTCCTCCATGCGATTATATTCAACAACAATCATAATTGAATCATCAATTCTATGTTACTGCCTTTGTAAAAATTCAGATTTGGTTTGAATGCTCTTGTGAAAACTTAGGTTTATGTCGCAAGATTCGGTCCATATCCATTTGGATTTGGTTTGAAAGAAAACTTTTGAATTGTTGTGATTGATTCACCATGTTTATAAACAACAGTTTTAAACTCTTTGATTTTGTTTTGTAAGTCGACAATTTCCTCAAGATAGTCATCTATTCGTTTCGTTGAATGCTTTTTGTACTCGGAGAACTGTTTTTGACAAGTTAACAACTCGACCTTTGCTTTTGAGTTTCCAAAGTAAGAGCGTTAATTTGTTGTTTATGTTCATGTTTTATTTGTTCTATTTGAGAAAACAAAGCATTCTTGAAGCTGGCTAGATCACCGAATCGTCGTTCCAAAGATTTTTTCGTTTTGATGTGATTTGGCAAAAGCGGCTTCAAAACCTTTTTCACTGTTTTCTTGAGTTTTGAAAAAGTTGATTTGTCGAATTAAGCATTCATTATCCCTAATTAACAATGCATTTTTCTCTTTTAATTTCGTTCAAATTTCCAAATGAGAGTGTTGGTCTTTAATTATGGTCAGGAGCTCAATTTCTCTATTAGACAGAAGCTCATCTTGTTCAACGTGAGTCTCATCATGATCATTATTTAGATCCTCAAATATAACCACGGAGTCAACTTGATTATCAATATTAACCATAAGGTCATCTTGATCATCAAATATAACTACTGGATCTATTTGATAATCATCGGAATGAGATGTGGATGGCTCATGTTGAACACTCGATCCTTGTGGATGGAGAAATTGGCGGAGATATCGATCGATATGAGTATGTTTAGTTCGGTTACGCAGAGACAAGCCATCGTGTCATACATTGGGCTGTGTCACTCAAGTGTAGAGCTTGCATATGTGCCATCAACATCAACTGCTGCATTAGCCCTGCAAGTCCTCCATATCATCATCGATCGAATGCATCGCCATAAAGCTCTGTTACTTATTGGTAAGAGTGCCACCAGCTTCATCCTTGAGAGCCAAGAGCAAAGCCTCTTTGTGATAAGCACGACCTCTTGTCCTCGGCTTAGGACATGCATTAGCAGGATGACCCTTTTCATTACAGTTATAACAGAAGACCATTAACCCCATTAGAGCATTCCCTGTTCAACCACTTGAGCTCTCATTGTTGTGGAGCACCACATGTTATTCTGCCCATAGCATTAAACCCTTGACCACCTCCCATCGGACGACCATAACCACGATTCTGAACTTCAACGCGTCCCTTGTTCACAACGGCTGATTCCTTGTGTTTAATGAGGAACGAATGCGATTGTTGGATCTGTTTGTATACCGGCCGAAGGCTTTAGCAATCATAGCAAATCCTTGTTGCAATTCATCAAAAGCATCGAGTCCTCATCGGCTTCCTTTATAAAGTGCTTGAGCATTGTTGTTGTTGTTGTTGTTGTATGGAACCAATTGAGTTTGTTGAGGTTGTTGCTATTGATCGATCATATGGTGTGATGGTTGCGGTTGGTTGAGGAGCGAGGTTGAGGAGGAACACTAGTTTGAGCCTACAAAGCAAGTTGTTGATTGTCCAGGAAGTATTTGTGGAGCCGGAGTCCACGGATAGTCCTTTCTTTGTCAACTTATTTTTGGTGAGGCTTCAAATAGTCGTACAACAATCCGTATGTAGCATGATGAAGATTTTTAGCTTGCGGAGAAAAATGACATACTTCTCATTCGGACCAAGACTACTTAGGAACTTAGTGTTGTGACAATTCGTGGCATGATGATATTGTGTTTGTCCAAATCATTGATGATGTCTGGAAAGCGATGATGATATGACTCTAATGTCTCTCTGGTTCAATCATGAAGTGTTCATAAGCCAAGTAGATTTTGGATTCCATGTCTTCTGATTGAGTTTTGTGCCTTCCATGAGAAGATGAATATGCTCCCACATTGCTTTAGCGGTCTTTTGAGCATCAACACTTCGAAGGATCGGATTGGGTAATCCCAAAAGGATGTATTGCATTGCTAGTTCATCGGCTTCAAAATGTAGAAGTTCATCACCGTGAGTCGAGGCAGTTGCAATATTGGTGACAGCATCTCTTGGTGGATTGGCAGTTGGATCTGCGAGTGTGACAATAGTAGGCATCTGAAATGGACCTTCCATAATGACCTTCTTTAAGAACTTTCCATGTGGCTTCTTTAGATCACAGAACCTAAAGAACCTTATCACCCATTGATCATAATTCCCGGGAGTGAGCATTGGAGGTCTATCAAGTGAGCCAGCTTCATGAATTGACTGTTGGCTACTTAAGGCTTCACACATCTTGCCAAACCATGACGGTTCCTTCATAGTATTCATGGATGGATGTTGATTGTAGAAGTTTGTGTAAGGTTGTACTTGAAGACTTGGTGGTGGTTGAACCATTTGAGGTTGTGGAATTGCTGCAAGTTGTGGAGTATGTTGTTGATTAAATTGTTGTTGATAAATTTGTTGTTGATGATTAAATTGTTGATGTTGTGGACTTAGTTGTTGTTGTTGTTGTTGTTGATTATAAGTGTAAGGGAAATAGTTAGAGTATGGTGGTTGTGACATGTTGAAAACTTGTGTTGTTAAATGGATCTTTGTAGTCGAATGAACCGTTGTTGATGAAGAGTCCTTAGGCGTAGAAATCACAGAAAAGCCAAGTACCACTTATCGTAAAACACCAAAGATCGCGTAACACAAGCAATAGTTCGTAGGAATAGCTACGCTGTAAGTAAGGGAAAAAACACTAAAGTTAGGCGTAAACAAGAAGTTAGGCGTAGGATTAACTTAGGCGTAAGACAAAGCTTAGGCGTAAGATGAATCTTATGCGTAATTTTAGGGTTTTGTCCCAACGATCTTTTACACTATCACAGTGCAAAAGATATCCAAAGTTGAAGTGTTTTCAGGCTTATCCAAGCAAGAAAAACAATGAGTAATATACAAAACTGAAGATCAAACCAATGAAAAGTTACGCGTAAGTTTAGGGTTTTACTTACGCGTAGACAATAGCCAAAAAGTGATTTTTGCCAAAAGATGTTTCCAAACCAGATTTCTGTGATGAAATAGCTTCAATATCACCAAAATAACACAAAAGTGTGAAACTTGATGATCCAAAGCTTAAAGACAAGTTATGCGTAGAACGAAACCCTCGTAAAAAACCTAGCTTAAAAACTATGATCCACGCGTAATGTTTGAAACTTTTTGCCAAAAACAGATAGTTTAACACCTAAAACGTTGAAAGGACAAGAATCTTGGATTAAAAAGTGTAAAAAATCGATTTTTAAGCGTGACAAAGTTGTGACTGTTTTTACGCGTACGACCAAAACAAAAACCTTCAAAAACAAATATGTTCACCCAACTATTTGGCGATTGATACCACTGTTAGGTCACCATATATGTAACACAAGCATCAATATGTAAGAAATAGGGAAGGAGAATGATCGGTTGAACAATAATCAAACACACACATATGAATAAGGCGGTTATGCGTAGAGAGTGAATGAGAGAATAAATTGAACAACCAACCCTCAAATGAGGGTTATTACATAGTATTTATAGGAGAGGGAGCTAGGGCAACACTCCTAGTCCCTTCCTTTCCTTATTGGACTTAGGCCTAGGCTTATGGGCCTTCTACATAAGCCTAAGCTAATAACAAACATAAAGGCCATAATTAAGCTAACTATTACATATGAATCACTAACACTTGAATTAGGTTTAGGAGTGATTCCAACAGTACTTAAACTAACTCTTCCATCTCTTCCCCCACATAGTTGGAATAAGAACACTAAATGCCATGAGTCAAACCTTGAGTTTCTCTCCGGTAATGACAATAGTCTTCCCGGGATATCTTCAATCACTTAGAAGTATTAAGTTCATCAAGTTTACTCGCGTTTAGATACGTGTCTCCTTCCCCCTTGCTGGTTTTGTTGCTTCAGAATCAACAACACATTATAAGCCCATGTACTAGAAATCTTTTGAGAAGACCATTAGAAATCTTGTGAGAATCAACATGCTGAAGAATAGTATGAGCAAGTCTAATTAGGGATTAAATCTAACATTTCACTCTCCCCCAATTAGTGCTCTCCCCTAAACCGACAATCTATATGATGAATGCTTGAATTAAGAAGAAGTCTTTAGATCGTTAAATGCAACTCGTCTTTAGTCTTCTAACATGTAGCAGAAAATGTAGAACAGACTGTAGACTCGACCTTCTTCAAGATTGTCCAGTTGGGGAATAGATAGTTAACATCTTCATCTCACCAAAAAAAAACATCCCAATTAACTTACCTCTTGCAAATCCCCTTAACACAAATCCCTCCTAATCAAACAAGAACAAAAAGATGTTCATCAAAGGAATCGGCAATCGATCCGAAATGAACACACTAAATGGTAACACCAAACTACCAATCATATCAAACAAGAACATAGAGATTGTTCGGAATCATCATGTTGATGTATGCGTGAAGCATTAACGAAACACTTTGTCAATAAACTCATCGATCCTGAAGATGTCAACTACTGGCTCTTAGAAGAAACTCCATGTAAAGATGACCCGATAAGAAGAAGCTCAGTTCTTACATGAGTTAGGAGCCGTATGACCATATATTCTCAGATATAACTCAACATGTAGAATTATCATACTTCTTCTCCCCTCAAGAATTGCATACGGAGATGCCATTCTTGATTAAACAAGTGATTATCTTCATAATGTAGTTTCTTCACACTTCCCCCCCTCGAAGGTTGCAAATGATGTTAGCCATCGCCATTTTAATTGAGCAAGTGGAATAAGACTAGTACTAGTAGTTGGTTCACTGATAATTGTCTGCGCATGGAAAAAGCATGAAGCATGTTGATGAGAATGGTCATAAATAAGAATATTTCTCTTCTTAAGAAGATAATGTAGCATGAAGCGTACACATTTCATTTCTTTAGAGTACGAGGCTTGAACTGTTGTGTTCAAACGTCATAAGAAGATTTCTTTTCTTTCAAAGATAAAGCGCTCTAAGACGTACACTTTTCTTTTCTTTAGAGAACGAGGCTTGAACTGTTGTGTTCAAACGTCATAATCTCTTTTTTTTCATCTACTCTTGGCAAACTTGTAATCAACCCCATTATCATTGTTAGGCTCTTTGTAGTGACAGGTGATGGGGAAAACCAATATGATAAATTTGACATTGAAGTAAACTAACCCGAACTCGTGACTTAAACTTGCACATATGTAACAAAGAGCGGTGCCGAGAGTTCATCCTCCATTGAATCTCTAAGTACTCTATACTCTTCATCCAACCAACCATCAAGTATAAGACGTGCATCGCCTCTTGAAAATCCACAATTGAATGTGAAAATGAGCACTACAACGTAACTCCTTAAAGTGATAGTTATTTTGTGTTGGTAAGAGACCAATTCCCCCAAGTGGTAAAAGAAAAGGAAAAAGTCGCCCAACAATAACTAGATTTCCAAGTCTTCGTTGTTGATAATAAGCTCGAACAAGGATCTTGAAGAATCTTCATCCAACCATCCCCGATACCTTGATACTAAATACACTTTCCGTATTTCACTTCAACCTCAAATAAATAATAGTGAATTAACCCGTTGTCACATCTTACGGTTAAAAGCTCATCTAGCCTCCTTTGACGTTTTAAGTGAACTATGATAATGGTTTTCATCCGACCATGGTTAAAAGCACATAACCCCGTAAAACCATGTAATAACCAAACTGCCATGACGAATATCAAACACACATCCAATTCATGAAGTACACCCTTTTATCTCTTCTTTGAAGCGAAACCGTAGCACCGGCATCAAATAAGATCCCGAAATACACTTTCCTTTCTCGAGGATGGTTCCATCATTACGGGATTTTACAACTCTATGGTTTAAACTGAGAAATTTTCTTTCGCGGGATTTTACAAAACCAAGAATAAACCGTAAGATAGATCCGGAAATGCACTTTACAATTACCAGGATGTTTCCATTGTCACCGGATTTTACAAGTCTATGATTTAAACCGAAAAATAGATTCTTTCGTTGGATTTTACAAAATCAAGACAAAACCATAAACAATGTCAGCTTGAATGTGTTATGACAACTTTGGTTTTAGTGAATATCTGTTTTAGGGGAACATGCAGCGGTTCATCAACGGTTCATTATCCAACATCATCAACAATTCTTCACCCATATGTAGATAACTTCACAAACCATACTAAATCAAGTAGTATACACTATTTCCCCTGGAGGTTGACAGTAAGACATCAAAGTACACTTTTCTCCCCCATGATGGTTTCGGACTTTCGGAAGCATCATAACGTGTATGACCATTTGCACGAGAAGTTCTTGTCATAAGCAAACATCTTGAAAAGTCATGACATATCTTTGAAGATTCTTGAAAGATTTTGCTTAGACTGTGAAGTATCATTGACATTTTATGGCGAAGAATATTCAATGAGAATTGCTGATCACATCTCATTCTTTGAATACTTTGGTATCATTCACAAACTCTGTCGGCACTAGCTGTGACCATTTGGTGAAGTAAACCCGATATACCAAATTTGAACATGAAGTAGAATTCCCCAGATTTGTTACTTAAGCTTGTACTAATCCTTGTGAAAAAGAAACGGTGTACCCAATGTACAAAACCTCTTGACGTATCCTCAACTGCGTGAGACACCGAAGTGATAGTTACGTTGTGGGTAAAGTGAGAAAGAATCACAAAAGTAACTAAATAGCCAAGTCTTTATCACACTCAATAAATGCCCAAACAAGTCATCTTCGCGGAAGGCTAGAAAGAAAGAATATGAAATAAGTAAACGTGCCCGAAAAACCTCACTTCATATCCAAATCTTGAAATACCGAACAAACAACGTCGTAGACAACATTGCCCAATCATCAATTCAAGCCGTGAAGTAATATCCTTCGTGGAGATGTATAAACCAAAGTATCAATCGCATACCACATCAACGAATCTCATCATCACATCACATCTCATCATCAGAGCTTATTATCCCAAATCGCATCATCAACTAACAACTTGTCGTCCTTATCCAAGAATAATTATCAACCGGTCCAATTAAACAAGTTTATCTTGACCATGTTCAAAAACCATAACCAATCAAAGTGACATTTTACTCGATTCAAGACAAATTAGCAATCTAAATCCATGTCCATGATTCATATTTTGATTGGGCCCACTCAAACCATTATGCTTGACCAGGGTAATAACAACACAAGGCCCGAATATCTTCCAAGTCATCTTCCAATATCAACTCTGGTCCAATATCAAATTACATTTGAAACACAAATCAACTCGATCAAGCCCATAGTCAATTAACACCCGATCCAAATTACCATATAATTCAAATCACATAAATCTCATAAGTCTTATATAATCGGCCCATGAACAAATCCCACTCGATCCATTTGTAGCCCAATACATATCTCAGTCACTACACATACAAAAAAAACATAATCCGAAGAACAAATCCCTCACACATAATACAAATTATCACAAAAACCATAGTAATATTTACGAAACACCCATATGGCCCATACACGGTTTAATTTGATTTCATTCATCCAGGCCCAACCACAAACTTTCACATCAACCAGCTTGACCAAGCCCACATGTTTATACACGGAAGCAGTCCAAAAGAAAAGTAAGGCCTGATGTATCCTACACACCGGTTACCCTAATTATGGGGTATAAAACTCCACCAAATCTCACACTTATCCAACCCTAAACACAATCTGTAACGCTAGTCACAAATAAATCCGCCCCCTCTTATATCACTATGAATTTATTTCAGAAAATTATCAATGACGCATGAAAACCATACGAAAACATGGTTTTTGTTATCCTCGGATCGATGATGCCACAGGGTTGGCTCGAGGGACATGATTCGACTTAGCCACAGGGATGGCAATACGGATAAGAGACAGCCATAAGATCAACCAAGGTTCAAGGTAGGTATATTTGAATGATGTTCCGGTTTTTCGTTTTGATATCGATTCGTTTTGATAGTAAATCATGATGTGAACGAACTCAATCAATACCCATTAGATCAATGATGGTTTCACATCTTTCGTGGGTTAGACTTTAAGAAGTCTCAGATGTATTTTTGAATGCAACGAAAGGTGAAATGGAACTGAGATCAGGAAATGGTTGCTTTACTTTATTTAGTTTCAGATCGGTGATGAATTTATTCTTTTGTGTGGAGCGCCCTTCTTGGCTTGATAACTCTTTGAAACACACAAAGAATAATTCCGAGATTTATTAAATTTGTGTTTTTTATTCAAGTCCATGTTTATTCTTGTAAGAGACAACAAAATAACAAATCTGAGACATACTTTTCCGTTGTGTATGTTTCGAATGTTATTGTAATAATGGTAGATGAATCGGATCTGTGATGATTTCATTAATTTGTATTTCTTGACCTTTGGTCTTGATAGAACTTTTGAGTGCGACGAATTAAGAAGGCTGAGATCTGGATTGATTATATTGAGCCGAATCTGAGATTTGTGACTTGATTCTAATCGGGTTGATTTTAGACGAGTCTTGTGTTGATGTAGATGTAGATTCTTGTTAGATGTAGACACGTTTGATGATGTATGATGAGTGTCATAGATATGATATTACTTGAAGTTCTTTGATGTTGTTTGTTTGAATGTGTTTAAGAGTTAAATGAATTACAGCCAGATCAAACTCTTTCATCTTCATTTCTTTCTTAATAAGTCGCATGATCATATTATCAAACCGCATACTCTTGTGATTAACAAACCGCATACATTTGTCAACACAATTCAACAAACCACATACATTTGTCAACACAAGTCAACAAACCAGATTTGACTCAAGAGCCAAATCGCATCATAAGTTCAAATCAGCTCAACTCGCTTCATGCATTTATCAAAACGCAAATAATTACACAAATCACATTTTTAAGTTTAACAAACCGCATGAGGTTCATAGAATCTGGACACTTATGTAGCAAACCGCAGCATTGAACAAACCGCATCTGAGACAATGTATATGGACAAATCCCAATCAAACCAGTTAAACCGCTTAGAGAAATCTATCAAACCGCATCGACAAATTTTGATAAACCGCACATAAGAACACAAATATATTTGACCATAACCGCAGCAAAGAGCAGCATAAACTTACGACATATCATAAGCAGAATCAGGCAGACATATCATAAGCAGAATCAGGCTTAAACAGTATCACTCATCAGTAACCCCTAACAGGTTCAAGCATTCACCTTTTTATTAAAAAACTGTTTAATCACACATTGTTGGGAATTATACGTTTGAGTTGATAAGACAAAAAGAATGAAACAAGAGGGACTTAATATGACAAGAAGGAAACCTACAAAAAGATGGAAGGACTTGCTTGCAAAAGAAGTTTTATTTATTAGTCCTTTGTAGTATTTTGTAAACCCTAATCCTCTAGTATATAAAGAGGACATAGGTATAGGTTTCATATAAGTCTTCCAATATGTAGTCGATTAGTAAAGGTGTGTGTGTGTCCTAGGCGTATGTTCATGTAAACGCCTAGGTTATTAGTTTAGTTAGTAGACGTGTTCCTATAAACGTCTATGATTAGTTAGTGTTAGTGAATAAAAACCTTGTGTCAATAACATAATTGTTCTTTGTTATTCCGCTGCGTATGTATATGTTATTGTTAAACCCTAAGTACTGTTCCAACGGTTATATTGAGGGGTAATTAATGTTAAAACGGTAACTTTGTTATTTTAGGCTGTGATTTTTCAAATCTCACCTATAAATAACTACTTTCCGATTTTCCCTCTTCTATTGATACTTAGAATCTTTTCCATTTTCTCTCATCATCTCTATTTTATTCGATTTCAACTCTTATTGTGCTTACATACTCAATCATGGCTAATCGTCCAACCGTTTCAAAGCACAATATAGTGGCTAATTTGGATAAGACTGATGCGAATGAACTCTTTCATGATATAATTGATTATCTTACTGGTTCGCCTATCAATTATGCTCTTTTAGTGGAGCCGGATATAATTGAGCCCTGGATTCAAGAATTTTGGGCTAATGCTAATGATAACATGGAGAATGAAGAATACTATGTTCGATCAACAATTCTTTGGAAGAAGCTGTTAAGATTACTGAAGCCTCCATCCAAGAAGATTTATTGTTCAATGATGCAGATGGGGCTATAAGGTTTGATAAGAAGTTGATATGGGATACTTTTCGTCATATTGGTTATGAGGGATCTTTGGTGAACAAACGTTTAGAAAACAACTATTTTGTCCTCATTGGAATTTTTGGTTCATGTGTTGCTCCATTGCATAAGTGCTAAGAGTACCTCTTGGGAGCAGTTCGGGTCAAATATAGCATCTGCTATGGTTGGGTTAGCTACAGATCGAGTTTTTAACTTCTCAAGGCTATCTTGGATGGAATGCTCTCACATATCTCACATGGATCTACTTGGCTAATGTACCCAGGTTTATACAGGTTTTCTTAAACAAACAACTTGCTGATGTGCCAAAATCTCTGAGATTTGTTGCCTATTATGGTTCAACAATCGAAAATTTTCACCTTTATGGCTAGGAAGAGTGATAAATTCACTAGAAGGATACTCCCAACTACCTCTATAATGGAAGTTGTTGGTGTTAGAGTTGATCTTGAAGCTGATGAAGCTACTGAAGGTACTGCATGAAGTACTATGCCGCAAGTACTACATCGCAAGTCTTTGCTTCTCCACAGCTGCATCACAAGAAGGTACTGCATCTCCACAAGTACTTTGCTTCTCCAGTAATGAACTTCAAGAAGATGTTGCAGTTTCACCTTCTCCATCTCCACAAGGGATCTGTTCATGCTTCTCAATCAGAGGAACATTCACCTACTCAAGGAGCAGATTCACATACCATACCTCCTGATGAAATCACTTTGGATAATTATGTGTTAACAAGGGAGTTGGTTAAATTGAAAAAGATTACTGAGGTCCAAGCCAAACAGATCCAGAAATTAAAACTGAAGTTTAGAAGGCTCAAGACTTTTGTGTGGCCATTAGTTCAAGAATTTCGTGTTTGGGTCAAATCAAAGAAAAAGGCGCAAAGGCAGTCTAGGAAACACAAACGCCAAAAGGTTCACCAACCATCTTCTGTCCAATTGGGGAGGAATTTAGAAGAAGAAAATTTGAAAGAAGATGTTGAGAAGAAGAAAGAACCTGAAGGTACTGAAGAAAAGATCATTCAAGATACTGAGGAACAAGAGGAACAAGTTCAAGTTCAAGGTCTGATGATCAAAGTGCTTGACTTGACAAAGTCTTGCTTTTCAAGGTACTTCTAGACAAGAGGTAATAACACCAAGAGTATTGAATTTTGAAGAAATTTGGTCCTTCTACAAGCTGTTATACAAGAAGAGGAGGAAGCTACATTCAAACCTATTCATTCTGCAAGTGATGATGAATTCATTGCTACAATTTTAGGAGATTTATCACAACCTAGAGGTGGTGTTACCATTAGAAGTGCAAGAAGAAGAATAACAAAGAACTTCTCAACCAGCAATTGATCCTAAGGATAAAGGAAAAGGTGTTCGGTTGAAACCAGAAAAAGAAACTAACTTTGGCAGAACTTAGAGAAATTGAAGTCGCTAGGAATGAAGCTGCAGCTAGAAAAGTTCAAGAGGAATTAAATGCTAAAGATAGAGAATCAGGAAGCTCAAGCTCAAAGTAGAAGCAGACTAAGAAGTTACATGATGAATTAAATCTTGAAGCTGCGAACCATTCAGTCACCTACTCCTGTTAAATATATGCCTAGAAGACCTAATTTAGCTAAGGACAGGAATGCTATGATGGCTTATTTGAAAGGTCGAGGATATAAAGGATTGCAGAAGCTGAATTATGTTGATATGAAAAGACTCTATGATCTTTGAGGCGAAGCTTATAAGAAGAGTGTTGCGATATCAAAGATTTTAGAGAAAAGCTCATTGGATGGCTGAAAGGAAGAAGAGCTTAAAAAGAAAAAGAAAACTCAAGTTATAGATAAGAGCGGTTCTCCAGTGGTAGATTTTGATTATTCAAAGAAGATCTTGACATGAAGATGAACAAATCTCAGATTAGTGCTTTTGAAGTTGTGAAATCTAAAGATGGAGATTATATGATTTTTCATAAAGAAGATGAAAGCTTCAAAGTTTCAATAGGCTATGGGAATTGTTACATATTATAGATAGAGTGGATCTATTCTATTTATATAATGTGGTGAAAGCTTATTTTGGAGATAATCCATCAGAAGGAATTGGTCTAGTTTTGCTTGGAGATCTCATAACTATGTGGAAAGCAGAAGGAAAAGCGATGATATATGGAAGAATCAAGAAAAGCGGGAAATTGTTTCTTTGGAATTCTTTGAAGAATCTGGAGTTCATGTTTTAATTTGGAAAATGGTACAATGATACACATGTTTGTAAACAGAAGATATCCTCTCACAGTTGAGCTCATGAGAAGAATGCTAGAGCATGGATTGGAAGTGGAAGAGGATAATGAAACGCTTGCATGCTCATCAATTTGTTTATCAAGCTGGACTATCATTGCTGAAGATAATGATTAAGCGGTATGAATTTCATTGAATAAATTATTTTTGATAAATCAGTACTTTATTCAAAGTACTGCTAATCAAACAGTACTTTCATTAAAGTCTTGCTTGACACACGGTTAAGTGATTTTTGAAAGAAACCTTTTTGTTAAGTAATAAATATTTTGAAACAAAGGTTAAATGTAATATATGGATTTTGAGATGGAAACATCAATAGGTCATCAATCCACCATGGTTACAAAAGGATTGGCTAATCCATGAGCAAACGGCTCTGGTAAAGATATTTCAAATCCGTTTTTACTTGACAACTTGCTAATAAGTTGTATGGTAATCAACTCACCATATCAGTTTATGTGAAGAGTTGGCTAGCCCACAAGAAAATGGCTTGTGGTAAAGGCTGTGGAAAAACCATTATTGGTAATTAGTTCACCATTAGTTAGAAGAACTAACTAGTCCAGAAGGGTACAACTTTTGGTAAAGACAAATCAAATATGTTGATAGCTGATGATTTGCTAAAAATCATATGGTTATCAATGTACCATGGTCTTACACACCAAAACACTTGGCTACTCCAGAGATTAATGGCTTTGGTAAAGAGATCTAAATCCATTAAATTTTCAATGATTCACTTGGAAGTGATGAGAATAGTATGCAACTTAAACTAAATTACTGTACAATTTGTCATATGTTGCTGTGTTGCTGAAAAGATGGAAGGACTTGCTTGCAAAAGAAGTTTTATTTATTAGTCCTTTGTAGTATTTTGTAAACCCTAATCCTCTAGTATATAAAGAGGACATAGGTATAGGTTTCATATAAGTCGTCCAATATGTAGTCGATTAGTAAAGGTGTGTGTGTGTCCTAGGCGTATGTTCATGTAAACGCCTAGGTTATTAGTTTAGGGTTTAGTTAGTTAGTGTTAGATCAAGTCTTTGATCTTTATTATAGTTAGTTAGTTAGTTTATGATAATAAAGAAACCTTGTTCATAATGATGTTGATTCTATGTTTGAATATTCCGCCTTCATTATTATGTGTTCTCAATCAAGAGTTATAAGCTGTCGAAGTCTGCTGCTGATTTTTTGTAAGGTTACAACAGCGCTGTTTTGAAACGATCATAACTTTTTCGTTAACCGTTGGATCGTGACGAAATTTTAGGTGGACGTTCTCTATATAGTCATCTAACTTTCCACCGGAGGGATCTTTAATAGGAGCCCTCAATCGAGAGATATACTATGTCGAATATGGCTGAAGTAAGAGGTTTGCATGTGGAGGTTGGTGCTTGAATTTAATACATATTGTTGCAACTTCTTGTCGTCTTGTGCAAGTGATGAGGTGAAGGGATAAATTGTTCAATATTTCATGCAATATTATTAGTTAAAGAGAATAACCTCTTATGTGCTTTAATTAATGAGTCGGTGGTGCTTTAGAATTAATATTTGATCATTCATTAATTAAAAATGATCGTTCATGGGTCGATGGTTCTATTGCTACTTAAAAGGTTTACTGCTGCTGGGTTTTTCATGATGGGGATGCTACTGATGGTATATATTTATTTGTTTGGCTATGATCACGTGAGCACTCAATTTATTTAAACGATGGAGGAATGACGAAGCAAATTTGGTATAGGCATGATCGATTTTAAAAAGGGTATTGAGATTCGCAACAACAAACTGATTCTATGGATTGATTATCAACGTGGGAATGAATTGGACAGTGCATTAATGATCATATGGGTCAGTATTTTTGTTGAAATATGTTAATTATTCATTGGTCTATGATTTCATTATTATTATCTTGTCCCGGTGATGATAAATTGATCAAGTCGGTGGTCAATAAAATAGTGATTCAATGATTGGTCCATTGTTTACTAAGTGATCACATGGGTTGGATTGATAAAAGGTCATATGGAACGGTTGTGTGAAAAAGTGCATGGTACTGTTCTCATGTCTCGTTTCGGCTGCTACAACACTCATTATTGGTTGATTATTGCAACGAGGGGTTCAAGCTAATGGGTACTGCTTGGGACGGTTAAGTACTGGTAATTATTTTTTTTTTATTAGTATTGTTCGAATAATGTTAATACTGGTACGTTTGATAAGGAGTTAATAATGTTTGGTTTCAAGATTAAGTCTGATATGGTTACACACGAAAGTACTGTTTTGATTAAAGTATTGTTCGACCCCGAAAGTACTGCTTCCAAGCAAGAAATCTTGCTTTTGATTGAGACAGTTTAGCAGCAGTCCGACACAGAATTTGTGTCGCTAAGTGATTTGGGAGGAAGGAGTAATCATGATAGTGACAGATTAGCGACAGTTTAGTGACAGAAAAAGTGTTGCTAATAGGCTTATTTTGGATAATACAAGATTTTTTGGTTTTTGAATTAAGGGGAAGTCAAGCGTAATTTTTGTTATAGATTTTTGGAGACACACAGAGAATGGTTATTTGGTTCACACACCACGGAAAAATTTATGTTCTTAAAGTTTAAAAGGCTTCGTTTTGGAGATTTGTTGAAGAATTGATTACGAAGAGGATTATTTATCACTTATTTGAAGGTGAAGTGGAATTACTTGGTTGTGTTCTTATTATATAAGACTTGCAAATCTAGTTTCATAGGTCAGAGGGTGGATGGATGAAAACCTAGTAAACTATCACTTAAAGGAGTTACATTGTAGTGCTCAGTGTCTCATACTAGTTGAGGATTTTGTCAAGGGATTGCGGTCTACTTATATTTGATGGGCATAAGTATGGAGTTCCGTGGATTGTAAAAAATTTAAGACACAAGTTTGGGAAATTTTACTTCTTCATCAAGTTTGTTATATTTGGTTTTCTTCACAAAGTGATCATTACAAGGAGCTTACAGATTTGAAGAATCAAGAGATGGTTACATATGGTTTTTATGGGAAGCTTATTGTTCAAAGTTTAACCATCTACATGCATCACTCAAGGGGAAGTGTTTGATTTTTATTACTGTTGATCATTATTACTACTGCTATTTGGAGTTTTCTACTATTTTGAATCCATTTTTCTTATGGTGCGTAATGGTGGGCGATTTGAAGTATTGGAAGTCTTAGATTGGAAGTATGATATTGGTTCGGGGTGGTCAAGATCATTATTTGCATATGTTCCCTATTTGGATAATAACAAAAAGGGAAGAGATGTTTGAGTGACATGGCATGGATTAAGGGGAAGACAAAGGAAGACATACTTGTTTCATTCATGGTGAGATCCTGATCTCAATTTCTCTACTTCGTCTAGGGAAGTTCGTTCAAGAATGGTTTTGTCATTATCAACTAGGGAAGATTGTTTGGGAATTATCGTTTGAGTTGATAAGACAAAAGAATGAAACAAGAGGACAATATGTCAAGAAGGAAACCTACAAAAAGATGGAAGGACTTGCTTGCAAAAGAAGTTTTATTTATTAGTCCTTTGTAGTATTTTGTAAACCCTAATCCTCTAGTATATAAAGAGGACATAGGTATAGGTTTCATATAAGTCTTCCAATATGTAGTCGATTAGTAAAGGTGTGTGTGTGTCCTAGGCGTATGTTCATGTAAACGCCTAGGTTATTAGTTTAGGGTTTAGTTAGTTAGTGTTAGATCAAGTCTTTGATCTTTATTATAGTTAGTTAGTTAGTTTATGATAATAAAGAAACCTTGTTCATAATGATGTTGATTCTATGTTTGAATATTCCGCCTTCATTATTATGTGTTCCTAGATATAATATTAGACCTCGTCTAAGAGCTTACAACGATCTTCACATACATTTAACACCCAAACATTATGATAAGTTGGATTGAACATCAAAACATTATATGAACCGCATACAAACCGCAACAAACTTAGTCCAAACGTGACACAACCAATCAATAACAAAACCATGTTATCACACACCATGTGACATAAATCGTATCCAAGCACACATTAACAAACCGCATCACAAGTCACATAAAAAACCATACGAATCGTCAAAACAACCAAACCTAGGATCTTATACCAATTGTTAGGATCGTATATTTTATGTTGTTTGATGATTCGGGTGGTCTAGGGAGATGATTAAACAAGTATGCCATTGTTAGAGAGTGAAAGAGATGAGAAGGAATTCTAGAGAGAGGTTTAACAAAACAAATGCAAAGTTAGCTTAGAAGTTCCAACCCTCTACCTTAGAGGTAGAGGGTATTTATAATTACATACTAATACGTCCTCCGTCGGATACGTGGATCGGCATCAGTGGGTAAAAACCCGTCCTTCCTCCATGGTGTTACACTAAACTAAACTACGCTAATAACTAACTAATTAACTACTGAATAACGTAAATAACGATATGTCTACGAGCTAACTTATGCTAGATTATATTTGGGGTGACCGACTCTTCACTATGCAATTTCTAATTCCTAACAATCCAATTTATATAAGTATAAATTTTTTATTCATTAAAGACTTGTACATAAGCTTTAAAGACTTGTACATTTATATTTTATAAAAATTATGTATAAATTAATTAGGGTTTGTGATTTCGTTAACATACAGTCATAGTTTTGTAAATTAGGGCTTGTAACGGGAAATATCGTAAAGTTAGGTTTTCGTGCTTTAAGAACTTGTACATTAGCTTCGAAGTGTTGTACTTCAGTGTTGATGGGTTAGTTACGTGAAATCATAGTTATAATAAATTATGGTTTCATGAAAACTCCAATAGATAGAAAACATTTAGTTTGAATGTTTAATAATCGTACATATACGAAAAAACGTAAAGTGGTAAATAAAAGTTGAAAACTTTTATACTTGACGTATAAGGAATGAAATTAAGACATTTTGATGTTGGTGTGTACATTTATTAAGAATGAGAGTTACGTCATATTAGTTAGTTGTTGTGATTAGATAAACTGATAACGTTAAAAAAATTAGACGTGAAAAATGGATAAGTATTCTTTAGTTAGAATATCATACAAGTGGAAATTTACCGGTGGTTACAGTCTTACCCCCTTAAGTGGAATCTCGTCCCGAGATTCAGTCCGTGTTAAATGTTGAAGTAATTAGGCTGAAATGTGGTTTCATTTGTGAAAGCTTATAAGTTAGAATTTATTGTTTTTATATGTGAATAACATTATTCCGAATGTCATATAAACTTAAGAATAATTTATTTTGTCGATTGTTAATATTTTGAAGAGTACTTGATGATTGTAAGAGAAAGGGATTTAGAACAGCTTTTGTGGATTATGAATCAGTTTGTGATCCTCGAGCTCATACTCATGTCGTTTCAGATACAAATAAGCCCACTTATTTATAATTCATTATTTACATAGAGGCGTCCCCAAACAATGTAAATAAAGAAATATAAACTTATGGTTCGGCGATTTATAATTTCTTTATTTAAATAAAAAGGCGTCCCAATCCATTCAAATAAAGATATTGTAAATCATCCTACTTAAGAATTTCTGACTCAACATTTGTACTTAACCGATGAGTTACAAGGATATTTAGATATTATGGAGATCTGAGAAAAGTGTTTACACTCATCTTTTAGAGCGAGTAAGATAATCAAGGAAAGTTGACATATTACTCAAAATAGTGGGTATATGAGGTAAGAATTGTGTAATTCCCAATGTCTTAGGAAGGTTTCATAAATTTGAAAAAAATGTAGAAGTAGGTACATGATTGGGAAAATGTGATTAAGCCGTAATACCTTAGAATAGGCATATGCATGTATGTTTATTTTGTATAAAGTGATCAAAAGTATACATCAGTATACTAAAGTGTTTGTGTAGCATAAATTACCTAGAAGTCACATAATCGTTTGGAGGATGGAAGGCACGGAGAGCGAAAAGGCTATAAAATGTTTTTGTCAAAAGTAGTTATAGTTTTAGGTCTCAAATAGACAGTTTCTCTATAACTGTGGCTCTGATACCAATCTGTAACACCCCCAATTTCGTGATACGCAGCGAAATTCAAGCTGGGTGTTACTTCATGGCAACAGTTATATCAATGAAAATGAACCTAATTGAGTAGTTTTAAAAGATTTATCATTCGATTTATATAAATATCAAAGTTTACAAAATGAGGTCGGTGGTTTTGAGTTTATTAAGTAAGTTTTGAATGATAATATAGCCTTCTTGAGTATCGTGCCATCTCGTAAATTATGAACCTAAGATAAACATGCTAAAAGTGTCAACACAAAGGTTGGTGAGTTCATAGAGTTTATATATAAAAGCAGTTGAGTTAGTAGTTTAGAATTTAGTGATGTCGTAATAAATACATATATCGATAAAATGAGTAGTGGGCTACGTTGTTATACACCCATAGTTAGTTTGTTTTAGTAATCAGGTTGAACACAAGTTTCAAGGTTAGGTCATGTTGTTGTACTACAACATTTGTATCC
>OU343216.1:69071061-69145050 GCA_910596185.1 Chrysanthemum makinoi | reverse complement strand
TGTGGTGTCAAAATGATTGTAATGATCGAGAACTTGCTTTACAAAAGAAACTCCAACAATCGAGTGTTAAATCTTATGAACCAAATCTCGAACGACTGAACAATGAGAATGCGTCTTTAAAATGTCAAATTATCAAATATGAACAAGAACTTGAACAAGTTAAACATGAATATAAAACCACATTTGATTTGCTAACAAAGACACGCTCTGATTGGTCAAAGGATATCGATCAATTCATTACTTATTCAAATGACTACGTCCATACAAATGCAAAGTTACGTTATGATACTCAAGATTTGAAACACACTATCATTGAGCTAAAAGAAAAGTTGGAGAAACTTAGGAAAGATAAATCTAGTAACACACAAGTTCTTGCACCTGGAAAGTTTAAAATTGACATTTGGAAATCTTATGTTACAAGCATGTAAAGAATGGCGTTGCTAAGCCAATACTCGACTCACTAACACTAAATAACTTGAAACAAAGTATAAACATAAACTTAAACACATAAACATAAAGATAGATGTAGGATGATAGCCCGTATGTTTTTCTCATTTTTTCATTTTTTTTCTCTAACTCTTTTTCTCTTTTTTTTCGATTTTTTTTCATACATTTTTGCTCTACATCCTCTATGATAACATTATAATAAAGGGATTTATAAGAACATCCTCACACTTGAGTTTTTATTTCACTAACACTAATTGTCACGATTTAAAAAAATCAAAACACTTGGAGTACTTAATTACGTAGACAAAGGGAATTTGAATTTATCGTTCTTTCCCGTTACTCTATAAAATATTACTTTAACCCATGAGTCCCAATCGTCCCAAAACTGTATACAAATGATACGACTCAACTTAGCAACCATGCAAGTAACTAGATAATTGAACTAAGGGTTTAAATAATGATTACAATAATGCACTAAAGATGAGTGCATACAAGGTGGGCTAAGGCAATTTGGGTGTAACATTTGGGAGTGGATTGTAAAAAATGCTCTTCATTGATATTCCGAAAACCGAAACATCATGAGAACCGCAAAAAGGAGAGGCTCTGAGGGGTTAACTAGGGGTATCGTGTACTAAAGATGAGTACATCACAAAGGTGTAGGGAAAATTACTCAACCGATGCGGATGACGCAATTAAATTACAGGTTTAAAACAAGGGTTATCCCAATGCCTCTTATCATTTAGTTAATCCTAACTACACGAATGTAGTCTCACTAGCGATCTCGGAATGCATCACAATCAAGTTCTAGAATCTATTATACTACTGGTACACTCACTAAGCATTAAGATGAATGCTTTTATTCATAAATATCTAGGGTCAAACCTCACATTTTTGGGGTGGAATTTGAGTGGTATATGGTTTTTGTGCTAGTCATATAATTCCTATCCATGAGACGCTTTATTAAGACTAAAGTTTTACTCATAAATGCCATATAAATTTTTAAATTTGGTGTTAAAATTACCCTAACAAATATTTCTCATAGTTTATTGCACAATTTACCAAGTATAAGACAAAAATGAAATGAGTGAATAGTTTATAAGTTCCCGTTTTATTCTCCCTCCCTACACTTAAACTGAACATTGTCCCTAATGTTCCCCGAAAGTATCAAAGTTATGATAAAGGAAGGTAAGTAAAAGAGAAAGAAACTAGTACTCTCCTGATTAGCTTGGTAGGATATGTATGAAGTTGCGGTTAAATCCTCCTCCAAAAAGAATGAGTAAGTAAAAATTGTTGCTTCCATCATGCCCTTCATCTTCTTGTCCAATATAACCTACACACTTATAAGAAAACGACAACCCAAAGCATCAAACCAAACAAAGAAAAATCACAACAAGATGTAATTCCCGACTTAGAATAAAAACAAAGCAAAGCAATTAAAAGATAGGATACTTGTAGAAATAAAAGCAAAGCAAAGCCATATAGGAGCGGCTTCGGATGGCTACGCGGGGGTCCATGGAGGGTTTGGTTTTGGAGTTAGGAATAACGAAGGCCAATCAATTTTAGAGTTTGCTACTGCGCACGACTTGGTAATAGCGAAATCTTTCTTCAAGAAGAGAGATATGCACTTGATCACCTTCCAAAGTGGGGGTCACAACACCCAGATTAACTATCTTTTGGTGCAAAGAGGTGATCTTAGAGCATGTAGGGACTGCAGGGTTTTCCCTAGCGAGGCATGTTCTTCCCAACATAAATTGTTAGCATTGGATTCTCTTTTCGAGAGGCAACATCTGAGGAGGGTAGCGAGCAGGGTACCGAGGACTATTTGGAAGAATTTGAACGGTGAGGCGGCTGAGTCATTTAGAGTGAAAGTCTCTAAGGGACTTTCTACTCGGTCAGAGGACTTGACTATGTCAGACGCGGACCAGATGTAGAGCACTCTTTCTGACATCATTAAAGACGCAGCAAAGGATTCCCTTGGTGTGGCTAGCGGAGCAGCGAGAACCCAGCCGTCTAACAGGGAATCTTGGTGGTTTAGCTAGGAGGTGCAACTCAAAGTTGCTGCGAAACAATCAAGGTTCAGAGAGCTTCTCTCGTGTCGAGAGAGACACCAAGCTGACTTTACCGTCGCAGTAGAGAGGTACAAAGTAGCTAAAAGAGAAGCGAAAAAGGCAGTTGCTCAGGCGAAGGAGAAGGTGTACGAAAACTTGTATAAGAAATTGGACTCCAAAGAGGGGGCTCACAATTTCAGGATTGCTAAAGCCCGAGAGAGGAGAAGGAGGGATTTAGGAAACGTTAAATATATCAAAGATGAAGGCGGACGGACCATTGTAAATGAAGAGGATATTAGGAAAAGATGGGGAGAGTATTTCTCCGCTCTTTTCAATGGAGGAAGCAGGGAAGAAGAGAACCCTAGTCAACTCCCAGAATGCTACTATTCGAGGATTTGCCAACCAGAAGTGAAGGCGACTCTACAGAAGATGGGAAGAAACAAAGCGGTAGGGCCTGATCTTATCCCCATATAAGCTTGGAGGTGTCTGGGTGATGAGGGGGTAGAATGGCTGACTCGTCTCTTCAACAAGATCTTCTCCGGGGTGAAGATGCCAGAATATTGGAGACTCAGTGAAATCATCCCCATCTACAAGAACAAGGGGGTGTGCAAGTGTGTAGCAACTACAGGGGCATCAAGCTTCTTAGCCACACCATGAAGCTTTGGGAGAGAGTTATTGAGAGGAGGCTGAGAAGGGAGATGAGGGTGTCTGAGAACCAATTTGGTTTTATGCTAGGAAGATCATCGATTGAGGCTATCCACCTTCTTGGAAGTCTCATGGAGAAGTATAGAGAAAGACAAAGGGACCTGCATATGGCGTTCCTGGACCTTGAAAAGGCATATGATAGTGTCCCACGCGAGTTGATTTGGAGAACGCTTATTGATAAGGGAACCCCAAGGAGCTACTTGCGAGTCATTAAGGATATGTACGAGGGGGCCAAGACCCGTGTACAGTCCACCGTGGGGATCTCAGAGTGTTTCCCGGTGGAAGTGGGGCTCCACCAAGGATCTGTCATTAGCCCATACCTCTTTGCCTTGATCCTTGATGAGTTATCCCGAGGGGTACAATGGTGCATACCGTGGAGCATGATCTTTGCTGACGACATTGTGTTGGTGGCAGAATTGGTGGAAGGGCTAAACAACATACTGGAGCGCTGAAGGGAGGCTCTTGAAGCCAACGGCCTTCGGTTGAGTAGAGAGAAGACTGAATACCTGAGATGTGATTTCGGGAGGATCGAGTCAGGGCACCACAAAGATTTGGATATTCGTTTAGGTGACCGTGATCCCGCCACCTAAGGAGTCCTTTAGATATCTTGGATCGATGATTCACAAATCAGGGAGGATAGATGAGGACGTAACCCACCGATCGAGCTGGGGTGGGCAAAATGGAGGGCGGCGTCGGGGGTCCTTTGTGACAGGAACGTCCCTTTAAAGCTAAAGGGGAAATTTTATAGGGTGGCGATTAGACCAGCTATGTTGTACGGGTCTGAGTGTTGGCCCATCTCCAAGGACCAGGCTAACAAGATGGAGGTGGTGGAACTGAGAATGCTTAGAAGGACGTGTGGTAAAACCCTGCGTGACATGATCCCGAACGGAGTTTTCAGAGCAAAACTTGAGGTTGGGAATATTATTTTGAAGATGAGAGAAGGAAGGTTGAGGTGGTTCGGGCATTTCAGGAGGAGGCCACGATCAGCGCCAGCAAGAAGAGTCGAAGAGCTAGCTGTAGATGGAGTGAGAAGAAGGGGTAGACCTAAACTCAGGTGGGAGGACAGACTCAAGCTCGACATGAAGGAGCTTCTCTTGTCGGAGGACATGATCTCAGATAGGAAAGGGAGAGATAGAATTAGGATCTGCGGGTAGCCCTGGATAAGTGCTTACTGGGTTTAGGTTGTGCTGTAGCTTTAGGCCCTGTGCGCTCCCTCTGGTTGCCTTGCTTTTGCTGTGCCTTGCCTTTTTTTTTGTGCCTCCTTTTGCCTTGCCTTAGCTTTAGGCCCCGTGCGTTGCATGTTGTGCTTTGTGTTGCTCCCTTAGGTTAGCCGGCTTTTCGTTGTGCCTTGGATCGTTGTTATGTTTGCGCCTACTCTTCGTGTCTTTTTCCTAGGTCCCCTTGCCTTTCTTCGGGCCTCTTTTGTTGCGGCTCTATCTGCTTTTTCTCTGTTTGCTTGTTTTACCTGCTTGCTTTTGCCTACTTTTGCTTGCGGTTACTGGCGTGCTCTCATTCCTTTATTCTTTATCCCACACACCTGCACTTGCCGGAGGTCTTGTTGGAAGCAGTCTCTCTACTCCTGGATTTATCCTAGGGTAGAGGTAGGATCTGTCTACATTTTACCTCCCCCATACCCTGCCCTGGCGGGATTGGGTTTGTTGTTGTTGTTGTTGTTGTTGTTGTATACTTGTAGAATGTAAATACAAATAACATACAGGAAAATTGTACACTTAAGAAATTCTAGAAATTTCTCAAAATTTAATTTTCAACATTTAATTTTCAACATTTAACAAAAACCGGGAAAAACTGTGCTACAGTAGCTGACGCCGTCAGGTGTAGACCATGACGTCGTCAGACTGACCTGACAGATTTTTTTCGTTTTGTTTTCGGGAAAATTTTACTAGAAAAACCTATTTTCTAAAGTCCATTTTCTTACAGAGACTCATAAAACATATCCACAAGTATTGACACACAAGACAACTAAAACAAACAAACATGCCAAGAATTCAAACTATAAATCATCACATAATCAATTTAGGTTCTTAATAACCACATATGATCTTCCCTACACTTATTTTATGCAAAGTACCTTTAATTACCAATGAGACGAAGTCAAAAGAAAAATAAAGCATAATCGCATACACATTAATCATGCAATAATCCATAATCAAATACTAGCATGCAAACATCCTAAAAACAAAATTAAAATAAAAAACAAAGCAAGTAAATAGAATATGCTTGGGTCGCCTCTCGAGAAGCGCTTGTTTTTATTTGAGTCTCGAGCCTGAATCTACCCTTATTTAACGGATATGAGGGAGGTTTTCCCTACACTTAAGATTAAGTGTGGGTGATAGTAGCGATACACACCTTTAGGGTGGAAATTTGCCGCATGAGGAGAGGGTGATGGGTAATTTATATGCCTAAAAGAGTGTGATCCTATAATACTAACCTTACCTAATTCTATTTGTGTAGCGGGTAAATCAAGTCCATCTCCTAGAAAGGGATATTCTTCTATCAAGTTCAAGAGATTCTTAGTTAAGGATCCATCTTGACCTACTAAACCCGGTTTAAACCTATAATATTTCTTGTTATCAACCATGAATGGGTGATGTAAGTGTGTAAGGTCATGGGTTACTCCTATATTAGCTTCCACGCTACATGGCTTAGAGTCTACTACCTTTATCCTGCAACTACCCGGACTATTTGTTTTGATGGGTGGATTGGGGCCTAATTCAATTCCTAAATTCACATCTATGGATGGAAAGTTGGGTAATGGTTTTGGTTGAGGCTCCGGTTCATCAAAACTAGGAACTTCCTTAGAATTAAGAGAAGGGTCATCACAACAAGCGTTCAAACCTACATCCTCTAGTTGTGTTTGGTCCAAAGGTTCTACATCCATTGGGGTTCCTATAGTCTTGATAACATCAAATAGTCCTGAATATTAAGTGTCAATTTCCCCCCGATAATGCTCGTTATTTATATCATTTATATGGATTTACGCTTGTTTTCCATTGTTTTCCACTTTCAGGTAAATTATGAGCATTGGAGCTAAAGAGACGCGGAATGGAAACATTACTAAAGATTTATCACAGTATGCCTATTTTGAAGAAGTTACAGCGTAACTCGTCTCTCACATTACGCCGTAACTATTGCGTGACCCAGAAGTCCAACTTATCAAGAGGTTACGGCGTAACTCTTCCCAAAGCTTACGACGTAACTCCATTAGGTCAAAAGAGGTTCCACGCCGCTGTTAATTACGCCGTAACTATTGCATCACTTACGACGTAACCGAGTTTATTGAAGACTATGGCGTAACCACTAATAAGGTTACGCCGTAACTAGCAGATCTAGTGCATTTATGAAGAAATAGAAGGTTATGGCATAACTCCTATATTGGTTACGCCGTAACCCAGACCTGGCCTATAAATACCTGATAAGGTTTTAAAATGTACCTTTTTGAGGGGTCATGTAAGCCCTTATTCGATCACTTTTGTATCCGTTATTACTTAATATCGTTCCATTTCACTTTTTAGGTCTCTTGAAGGCAAATTGTTGTAATGGCACTTATTTGGACGAAAAGGCGCGGATATATAAAGAAAATGGCCAAAGTCAAGAATCGAGACACTCAAAGCTGCTGAATGATAAGGTGACGGCGTCACAGCTTATACTCGACGCCGTCCGAGGATGTTGTGACGGGACAGAAGCCAAAACTCTTATTTTCAAGTGACGACGTCAAGTTGTAAAAGAGTAGGCCATCGCAACTCAGACGGCCTAGATTCAATCCAGACGGCGTCAGAAGCTAAGGAGGACGGCGTCACAAGCACAAGGTGACGCCGTCGCAAGTCTAATGTGGCCAAGACGAAACCCTAATGACGGCGATCCGACGGCGTCACAAAACATAAGGTGACGCCGTCGCATATGTAATCTTATATATAGAATCCGAATTTTTCAGTATTTGTGTGTAGTCTTTTGGAGTAAAAACCTAAACCGAACCAAGGCTGTCTTGTACAGTATTTTAGGGTTCCAAACCCTATCTTACATCAAGATAAGTTCTTTACTTCATTAATACAATTATGTCTTTGATTATTTGTGTGTATGCTTGCATGTTCTCCATGTCCGGCTAATTTATTTGTGTGTTTTCTTAGGGAATATGAAACTTAATTATTGAATATTGATTGGTTGTCTCTTATCTTAGTTGATTAATGATCTAGTAATGCGATAGGTCATTCGTTGTGTACTTAATGCTTGATTAAATCTTTGTGAACCTTAGAATATAACTCCTTGAGTAGTTGTAAGCTAAACCATCCAAAGAGTGCCTTAGAGTAAGAGTTTATTATCCCTAGTGGGTTTTGTAGACGAGACCCTTTGGTAAGTTCAAAGAGTTAGGGAGAAACGCATACCCTACAACTTTAGACACACAACGCAACTAAGAATAAGGACGTGACAATTCAACCACCAATAGGAGATAATTAAGGAGTAGTAAAACCTAAGTAAACACATCTTTAAACTATCATACGAGCACACAATAATTAGACATAGACTACATACACCTTAGGTTAGATAATTAGATATATAGAGTAATCGGTAGCAATACCAACCCCCAAATCTAAACCCCGAGATTCGTACCTTTCAATTTCCTAAAAAACATAAAAAGATAAAAAAATAATCTTCCTCAACCCCAACCTTAGCGTAGTAACTTCTCACTAGCATTCCTATTCCCCTAGAGAACGATATCAATACCCGTGGCTTACCCTAATTACTACACTACAACGATTAGGTTCACTGCCTAGGGTGTTATAAAACTTGCTCGAAGAAAAGGAAGTTCCTTTGACCCCGAACGACGCGTGTAGCGTTATCAAGTTTTTGGCGCCACTGCCGGGGAATAGAATAGCTAGTTAGTAGTCCACCTCGTTTAGGTTCCTTTGCTTGATTCCTATCAAGTAAATTTTTCTCATTTTTAGCTTTCTCTTAGTCTATCCCCTTTCTTCGTGACCTTTTTTCGTAAACCCCATCAATTTTCATCATGGAAGGTGATAACCACCCACCATTCATCAACCCACCACCAATTGACCCGCCAAGAGCCCGTACTCTTGGTGAATACTCGAGACCAAGCCACCTAGGCTATAGGAACACCATTGAGCTTCCCGACCAAGCCCAAACTACGGCCCTGCGATCCGACACCATCCGGTTGGTGCAAAACGGATGTGCATTCCATGGAGTTCGCTCCGAAGATCCAAATTAGCATCTAAGGGATTTCCTCAAAATTGTCGATTCCATCGACCTTGATGCTACTACTCGAGAGACCACGCGCCTGCGTCTCTTCCAATTTTCTCTACTGGACCAAGCTAGTAATTGGCTTGAGCGACTTCCCGCCGGTTCCATCTCAAGTTGGGATGATCTCACCTCTCGTTTCCTTGCTCAATTTTTCCCACCGGGGAGAACCACTAAACTTAGGAATGACATCTTGATGTTCCAACAACGTCAAGATGAATCTCTCTACGAATCATGGACTCAATTCAAGGACTTACTTCATAAAGTCCCTCATCATGGCATTGATCTCTGGCTTCAAGTCCAAATCTTTTATGATCATGTCAACTTCCCCACCAAGCGATCCATTGACCAAGCGGCCGGTGGAAAACTTAGTGATCTCACCGCGGAAGAATCATGGGGTATAATAGAGGACCTTGCTCTCTATGACAACGAAAGTTGGAATGATCCCCGTGAGTTGCCCAAAACCTTTAAGGCAATCTCCTTGCCTCCCATTAACTCACAATCTTCCGACCGTAGGATGATCGAACTTGAAGATCAAGTAAAATTCCAAATGAGCTCTTACGAAAATCCTAAGTCTTCACATCAAGTGAATAAAATCACTCTTCCTTGTGAGTTATGTAATGGTCCCCATGACACTCGTGATTGCACAAGACTCCCCGAACAAGCTTCTGCGGACTACGCCTCCGTGCGTACCGACGGAGCGGGAGATAAGTGGTACACTTTCAAGCCCGAACAAAACAACTTAGGAAACTCTTACAACCCCTCATGGAGAAATCACCCTAACCTTAAGTGGAACCAAAAATCAAGCACACCCCAAAGCTCATCTAGTCCACCTAATAGGTTCAACTCTCTAAACACCGGGAACCCCACTAATCTTGAGGCAATTGCATCTAGATTCCTGTCATCTCAAGAGACTCGATTGACTAAGCTTGAAGCCGATTTTAAGCAAAGACAAGGCGAGATGACAAACAAGCTTGATGCCCTCTTAAAAGCCTTCAATGAACCGGAAGTTGGAGCACTCCCAAGTGATACTATAAAGAACCCAAAAGTGAATTCGATTTCGTCGACTTCATGTTCTTGCTCACCATGGGAGAGTGCACATCCATGCCCCTCACACCCAACGGTTCACTCGGTAAATGCTATCAAAAAGGGTTCCAAGCCATCCAAAATGAGGTACCAAGGCCCTGCACCATTGGTAGAACCTACTCTTGAGAAACCCGTCAACCAAGAATCCAAACCTAGTTTAGAGGGGGAGTACAAGGAGCTCCATCAAGAAAAACCGATTCTTGAGGTCTTAGCTCATGCACCTTATTATAATGCTTTAAAAGAAAAATATGAGTTAGAACTTAAGCTTGGAAAACATGGGTCCGCTTTTGTGCGAAATAATTTACCTAAGAAGTTAGACGATCCCGGGATATTTACTCTTCCGTGTAGGCTTGGAACTTCCAAACCTCTCGATGCTCTAGCTGACTTAGGATCATGCATCAATCTTGTTCCATTGTCCCTCCATAAAAGCCTTAACTTAGGTAGGATAGAACCAACGCAAACCATCTTAGGTCTAGCGGACGGTAGTGTTGCACGTCTGATAGGAATAATAAAAGACATGGTAGTACACATAGGAGAGTTGACTCTTTTAGCCGACTTTCATGTGCTAGACATGAATAAGGACCCGACATGCCCATTACTAGTAGGAAGAGGATTCTTAGCTACCACTAGTGCCATCATCGATTGTAAGATGTCCAAGATAGTGGTAGGAGAGGGGAGTGCTAGGTCAATTTACGATGTCAAAAAGCATACGTACTACAAAGAAGAGGAAATCCCACATGAGATTAGGTTGGATAGAGAGCCTTCTAGATATGGACCTTGGATAGATAAGAACTTCATAGGCCCCCAAAGACCTTTTTACCTAGATGAAGCCTTCACAAGTAAAGCAACTTTCCAAGAAAAAGAAATGGCTAGGGACATGGAAGTGAACCCGTTCGAGGGCGCCTTAGTATTTAGGAAGATGACCGAGTTCCTAGGAAGCTTTCCCGTCAACCTTGTCATGAATAAGTGGAAAGTTGAGAAATCTAAACACAAATGGGATTGGGATAGACCGCCTAGTGACGGTGATGGAGAGTGGCACATTAGGATAACAATCTATGATCCCGATGGAGAGAAGTTTGAAAAGGCATATCTAACCGAACGTACTACTAGGAACTTGAATGATAAGTTTGATCCTTATGACATTGTTGAGGATAGGCTTACTTATATCGGTACGTAGGGGCACGACTACGAGTCTAGCTACAAGACTCTTAAATAAAGAAAAGCGCTTCGTGGGAGGCAACCCATGCTTAATTGTTTGCTTGTTAGTGCCATATATCTTTTATTAATTGTTTATTCTCATGTTTAAATTTGTAAAAATGCTTTATTTTGTTTTTAACCTCGTCTTAATTGCATATAAAGGTATTTTACATAAAGGATAAGTGTAGGGAGGATTACACACGTTTTCAAAAGAAACGTAAACATGAGAATAGCAATTCATTAAAAGATATATATGTGTGTTTGTTCGAGTCAAATGCTTGTATCGAGTCATAATGGATGTTTTGCAGAAATTTTTCCAGATTCTAAAGATGTAAATTTTCCATAATTTTTCCAGAAAATCGCAGACCAGTTTTTGTCAGGATAACCTGACGGCGTCAGGATTGCAACCTGACGGTGTCAAGAAGGAGTAAAAACAACATATTACTTTTTTCTCATTTTCTGAGCTACTTATAAATTTTTGGAATCTTCCAGGTCTTAATTTTCCAGAAATTCTATAAACATCCATTCCACAAGCATTATATCCTAGTTTAGTAGAGTCTTATATATATTATTACCGCCGATTTTACGCGAAGGTTTCGTTGTTTTCTTCAAATGTGCAGGTTTCATTTATCAAGAAGAAGAAACAAAAAGATTGGAAGGAGCTTTTCACGCACACATTCTTCTTGGAAAGGATTTAACCACTACTTCACACACGGATCCTACCGAGCTAATCAGGGGAGTACTAGTTTCTTTCGTTTTTATTACCTTCCATTATCATAACTTTGATACTTTCGGGGAACATTGGGGACAATGTTCAGTTTAAGTGTAGGGAGGGAAAACAAAACGGGAACTTTGAAACTATGCTTATCCTTGATTATTTGCTTTGTCCAATTGTATTTGTGTAATAAACCATGAGAAAATGTCAGTTAGGGTAATTTTGGCACCAAATTTTTAATTTTTATGACATATAGGAGTGGGCCATTAGTTTTAACAAAAGCGTCTCACGGATAGGAAGTTGCATGACTAGCACAAAAACCCTTTACCACCTAAATTCCACCCAAAATGTGAGGATCGCCCTTAGATTAGTAGGAATTAAAAGCATTCATCTTCAATGCTTAGAGTGTGAACCGGTAGTATATTAAATTCTAGAACTTGTTTTGTAATGCATTCCGAGATCGCTAGTAAGACTACACTTGTGTAGTTAGGAATAACTAAATGATAAGAGGCATTAGGATAACCCTTGTTTGATACCCGTAATATAATTGCTTTTTCCACATCGGTTGAGTAATTCCCCCACACCCTTGCGTTGTACTCATCTTTAGTACAGGATACCCCTAGTTAACCCCTCAAAGCCTATCTTTTTCGCGGTTATCGTGATGTTTTGGTTTTCCGGAATATCAATGAAGAGCATTGTTTACACCCCACCCCCAAATATACACCCAAATCGCCTTAGCCTACCCTGTATGCACTCACTTTTAGTGCATTATTGTTATCACCCTAAACCCTTAGTTCAATTACATGGTTGCTTGCATGATTTGCTAAGTCGAGTCATATCCTTTGTACACAGTTTTGGGACGATTGGGACTCATGGGAAAAAGTTAAAGTTTATAAAATGATTGAAAGGGAACGTTAATTTCCCTAATTTGCGTAATAACATACCCCAAGTGTTTTGATCTTTTCAATTCGGGTCAAATTAGTGTTAGAGTAATAAAAACTCAAGTGTACGGATGTGCCTATAAATCCCTATCATTTTGATGTTACCGTAGAGGATGGTAGAGTAAAAGTGTATGAAAAAAAAGAAACATACGGGCTACCATCCTACATCTATCCTTTAAATTTATGTTTGTTTGTTTCAGTTAGCTAGAGTTTAGAGTGTCGAGTCTTGGCTTAGCAACGCCATTCTTCGTATATTTGCAACATAGAGATTTTTGACTTGCCACCACTAAATAGCCTATCCCACCAAACCCTTTGTTTCCCTACCATAAGCCTAACATTACAACCCTTTAAAGACCTCTTTGATAGTATTTCCTAGGTGCTTACGCCAAAGCGATGGAGGTTTGATCTATTCTCAAGCCTATGGTAATTTATGTACTAGGACTGGTTAATGAGTGTTTATCTTCCATTTCCAACTTGTTATATTTCATATACACCCGAGAGAGATGTGAGTATCCAAACACCCCATGTGAGGTGCTAGTATGTAATTTCCGTGCTTGTTATGACTTTTGCGGGGCTTATATGTGTTGTGGACTGTTTTAAACCAATGCTTCATGACCCCTAACTTATAAATTAATTGGCTAAAAGCACATTTGCTTGAGGACAAGCAAATACCAAGTGTAGGGATATTTGATAAGGTTTTAAAATGTACCTTTTTGAGGGGTCATTTAAGCCCTTATTCGATCACTTTTGTATCCGTTATTACTTAATATCGTTCCTTTTCACTTTTTAGGTCTCTTGAAGGCAAATTGCTGTAATGGCACTTATTTGGACGAAAAGGCGCGGATATATGAAGAAAATGACCAAAGTCAAGAATCGAGACACCCAAAGCTGCTGAATGATAAGGTGACGGCGTCACAGCTTATACGCGACGCCGTCCGAGGATTTTGTGACGGGACAGAAGCCAAAACTCTTATTTTCAAGTGACGACGTCAAGTTGTAAAAGAGTAGGCCATCGCAACTCAGACGGCCTAGATTCAATCCAGACGGCGTCAGAAGCTAAGGAGGACGGCGTCACAAGCACAAGGTGACGCCGTCGCAAGTCTAACGTGGCCAAGACGAAACCCTAATGACGGCGATCCGACGGCGTCACAAAACATAAGGTGACGCCGTCGCATATGTAATCTTATATATAGAATCCGAATTTTTCAGTATTAGTGTGTAGTCTTTTGGAGTAAAAACCTAAAACCGAACCAAGGCTGTCTTGTACAGTATTTTAGGGTTCCAAACCCTATCTTACATCAAGATAAGTTCTTTACTTCATTAATACAATTATGTCTTTGATTATTTGTGTGTATGCTTGCATGTTCTCCATGTCCGGCTAATTTATTTGTGTGTTTGCTTAGGGAATATGAAACTTAATTATTGAATATTGATTGGTTGTCTCTTATCTTAGTTGATTAATGATCTAGTAATGCGATAGGTCATTCGTTGTGTAGTTAATGCTTGATTAAATCTTTGTGAACCTTAGAATATAACTCCTTGAGTAGTTGTAAGCTAAACCATCCAAAGAGTGCCTTAGAGTAAGAGTTTATTATCCCTAGTGGGTTTTGTAGACGAGACCCTTTGGTAAGTTCAAAGAGTTAGGGAGAAACGCATACCCTACAACTTTAGACACACAACGCAACTAAGAATAAGGACGTGACAATTCAACCACCAATAGGAGATAATTAAGGAGTAGTAAAACCTAAGTAAACACATCTTTAAACTATCATACGAGCACACAATAATTAGACATAGACTACATACACCTTAGGTTAGATAATTAGATAAATAGAGTAATCGGTAGCAATACCAACCCCCAAATCTAAACCCCGAGATTCGTAACTTTCAATTTCCTAAAAAAACATAAAAAGATAAAAAAATAATCTTCCTCAACCCCAACCTTAGCGTAGTAACTTCTCACTAGCATTCCTATTCCCCTAGAGAACGATATCAATACCCGTGGCTTACCCTAATTACTACACTACAACGATTAGGTTCACTGCCTAGGGTGTTATAAAACTTGCTCGAAGAAAAGGAAGTTCCTTTGACCCCGAACGACGCGTGTAACGTTATCAATACCCCACGAATTCTGCATTTTATATCATCTCTTCTCCTCCCTCTCAAAGGGGGCGATTAGGGCAAAGCATCCCATTCCAGACACAACACTCTGAGAACGTGGGAAAAAGCTCAAGGCAGTCTAGGGGAGCATACGAGCTGTTTCCAAGGAGAAGTCACACCATTACAATAAGCTTTAGCGTTTTATATTTCTTTTACTTTCAATTCGTGTATTTCGTACCCTTGAATATTGAATTGATTTGCATGATTAATATGAGCGGCTAAGCACCCTTTGGTGCTAGCCTAGTTATGATTCCCTAATTGTTTTATTTGCGTTTACCTTTACTTCCGTACAATTATTTCCAAGTGTATGCATGCAAAGTTCTTTGGTAGTCACCCTTGGTTCGGTAGTTTTGAATGGCGATAGAGGCCAATTGCCTAGGAGATATGACCAACTGACCCTAGGTGAGCGGACTGAGACGAGAAGGGTAAGATATGGCCAACTGACGACCCTTTCTACTTGTGCGATTTGACCAACTGATCACCTATTGTTTGGATGAACTTAAGAATTGGGGGGTGTAGTGTCTAAGTTCCTAACGGCCGGGCACTCACTATTTAGAATCTAGCATGTAGCGGTACTTAATGACTCGGCTTAGGGGACCAGCAACAATAGGACTTATGACGGTGCGACTGATTTCTCCTGTGGTGGCATCTTTGCTGATAGGTTAGGGCGAATTGACCAAATGATGTCCTCTCGAATTTGACCCCACCCGAAGTAATTGGAAGTAGGTAGACATAAACATAACTAGCTAGGAGGATTGACTAGGTTAGCACCACTATTCCTCTATTGATTTCCCTTCACCACTTATTTGCTTTTATTTTATATTCTGCATTAGTAGTTTAATTAATTAAATCCCTATCAAAACATTTATTATTCTGTGACAATTAGACTTAGTAATAATCCAACACACATAGCTCTTGGGACGACCTCGGCTTTACCATTTACTACACTACACACGACCGGGTACACTGCCCGTTAGTGCATTAGGGTAGACCATAGGTATAGCGAGACACTATAAATATTAAGACCTGGTCAGTAAAACCTGCATCAAGTTTTTGGCGCCGCTGCCGGGGAGTTATATTAGGATTGCTATTAAGTCTTTTATTTTGTTTAAAATTTCTCACGACCTCTTTTCAAGTTTCAGATACTATGGAAGTTGTTAACATTGATGACCTCACTCTTGAGGAATATTTGGCGTTGACTAGAGACGATAATGGGCCGGGGCTCGTAAGACCGGCAATTGGTGCGGATGTCCAGTTTGAAATCAGCTATCAGTTCATGAGGGAACTGAGGCAAAAGCTTTTTGCGGGGACTAATAATGATGATGCCCACTTACATGTACGAAGAGTTTTGGAGATAGCTGATCTTTTTCACGTTCCAAGGATCACTCATGATGCTCTTATGCTCAGGATATTTCCTGTTACACTCACTGGAGCGCCCAGAAGATGGTTTGATAGAATTCTAGCAGGGCCAATCAACACATGGTATCTTCTAAAAAATGCATTTATTCGAAAATATTATCCTCCTTCGAAGATTACCAAAAAGATGGCAGAGATAAGGAGTTTCAGGCAAGAGATGGATGAAACGTTCGACGTAGCTTGGGAAAGAATTAATGACCTTCTATAAAATTGCCCAATGCATGATCTCAACAACTATCAGAAAGTCCTTATTTTCTACAACGGGTTAAAAATCCCTTCCCGCCAAATGCTAGACTCTCAAGGGCCGATCCCTATGATGCCTCCGGCACAATCCCTTACATCCATTCAAAAGATGGCTGACCATTCACGAAACTGGTACGATGAAGCTACCACTTGGTCCACTAATAGCAATAGCTTGGACGATTTTGGTGATATCAAGAAAGGAATCGATATTCTTGGATGTGATTTGAAGATGGTTAAGGAAGACGTTCAATTCCTCCATGATGAATGCAAAGATTATGAGCAGGTCAAGTATGTTGAATCCTTGGAAGAGGCCTTCAATAAATTCTCGGATAATTTGAAAAGGATGCACGACTCGAATGACGAAATGATTAGGAAATTCAAGGAGGGCGCGGACCTGAATTTAACGAAGCTGGACGCTAAGAGGAAAAGCTTGGAGGCTAAGCTTGAAGAATTAAACCAACAAGTCCTGGAAAGTAAAATGAATGCGGTTGGAACTATCAAAGCAACGGTGGGAAAGATGAGAGAAGTCCTCAACGAGCCGGTTCCTGGTGATTTACCTTATATCAGACCTTATGTCCCACCTATCCCATTTCCAGGATGCTTGAAGGTTTTGAGAAATGAACAAACAAGCGACGATCAATTGAAGAAAATGGAAGCAAAGATCTTACAAAGTGATGAAGCAACGCCACAAGCTAATGAGGAATCAACCACTACACAAAACGATATTACTTCTAGCTCTTCTTTTATTCCTAACAATCTTGCTTGTTTTTCTATTCAGGATGTTGAAATTATGGACGAAATCGTGCAACCCATCACATCACCCGATAATGGTTATGTAGCTTCGGCTATGTAACATATTGGATTTCACCAGCACATAAGCAAACACAATATGGGCGTATACTTTAGATGATTTAGAGAGAGAAAGTGGGATATTCTAGAAAGAGAAACTCTTGGAAGGTTAGATTCCACAAAGAACATCCAACCCTCTACCTTGCAAGGTAGAGGGTATTTATAGGTTACAAACTAAACGACCTCCTGACGGCATGTGGACCAGGTATACAGTGGGTAAAGACCCATCCTTCCTCCACGGTGTTTCTCTAGACTAAATCTAAGCTAATCAACAAACATAATAAACGATATGTCTACGAGCTAACTTAAGCTAGATTATACTTGGGGTGACCGATGCTTTACAATAGAATTTCCAATTCCTAACAATCTCCCCCTAAGGGAGGTCACCCCATGAATTACATTGTGAATCCTAGCGTTCTAATAATAAATCTTCAGTCTTGAGCTCGTAGACTTCTCTTCATCAAAGTATTTAAACTATGTGCTTCTATGGTGATTTCATCGTTGTTCAACTACAATGTGTGTATCATGGAGGTTATTGAGCTGATCCACCTTGATGACCTTTGAGCATTACTGGAGATCATCAGCCACAACAAATCTCAGCATCACCCATTGTTGTGATGCCAGCATATGATGTTGTGACATTTGGACCGACATGCTCACATTCTGGATCATGATTTCTTCTTAGAGTAGCGGAAGTTTTCATTGATTCATGATATTGGCAGCAGCGTAGTAGAAGCATGGAGTGAAAATATCAGAGTCATTGATGCACTAATCATGATTTCTTTTGGAACTGAATTTGTTGAGTGAGCATGCGGCTATGGATTGACCGCTTCATTCGATCACTGCAAACGTCGGGGTGTACCTGTATAAGACAGTTAGAAATAAAGCGCACGAAAGTGTCTTTGATCACTTTCGATGAATTGAGGTACACGGCCCACGGTTCCCCGTTGATCAGTACAAGTACTGCCTGTGATCAGGTATAATTCCGAAGAATTTCCTTGACAGGGTTTCGCAGCTGCTCTAGCTGTTCTCAAACCGGAACGTCTCAAAGAAGATAACACGGAGTGAGTGAACCAGCGAAATGAGATTCACTGATTGATGAAAAGAGATTTGAAAAACAATCGTGTATTGCTCAATAGAAATTGTTTTTGCAATACAACGCAGGTTTTAATGAAAATCAATTATCAATCATAAACACCTTTTATTTTGAGAAATAAGTACACAGTAGATGTGCTAAAGAAAAGAGTTTTTAAGCACAACGATCGGTTTTTCAAAGGTATCCGTCAATCCATAACCTGAACCAGGATTGATTCAAAAGATTGAATCGCTCCATTGTTTCTGTTCAGTTGTCACATGGTTGATCTATTGGATAGATCACACATGCCACCTACCAGGAGCTTGTTTGATGTTGGCTCCAGAAGGCTTTCCATCTTCATAGTGAATATGTATGCATATCACTCAGATGTTCTGGAAATACCACAAGGATAATGCGTAGGACTCTCAATATATACTTACTTTCCACATTGTGTGAAACAACAAGTTTTCAAGAATTAATGTCCTAATGAGATATTGTGGATGATCTCTTGGCTCTAGACTCAATCGTGCACATTTGGTTCCTATGCCGGAGACTAGGGAGAGGGTCTCCTTCTTCAATATCAACAATCTCTAAGAGAAAGTCGATAGATAATGTCGGTTCCCCGTGAGAATGAAACAAGCCCTTTTAAGAGGAACTTGAGTAGCTTGGGAAGTTTTAGTGCAGTGCGTCACTGGGTCCATGACGTCTTGTCTTCAATACCGGCGTTACCTTGGTAACCACCAGTAGCATATGTATTGAACCCGGTTTCTGCCCTAAGGTTGAATTATTGGAGGGCTATTTTTTTTCACCCTTTTTCACATTCATTTCTTTTTCATTCTTCAACCCCTTTCAGTGCTTACCGAGACTTCATAACTAGAACCTTGTTGGGTTTATTCCAGTACTAGCTCTGTCTCAGTCCGCACTCTTCCCATATCTCACTTTTCTCCTTTTTTTAATATACCTAAGGACTCTACACTATCTAGTGGATTGTCCCTGGGTAGATCCCTCCGGTTCTGGCGGATCGTAGGAACGGATACCTAACCTAACCATTCTTATAACACCATGCATAAAATAAATTGGTCGGTCTTTTGGTATTGTTCATTCCTTCTCGAAACCAGTTGAAAAATCATTTGGAAAAACACTTGTGCATATGATTTTGTACCTTAATAGTTTTGATCATTTAGAAAACCTCCCCCTCAACATGTGCATATGATTTAGAAAATGTTTAGCACATGGAGGCAAGAGGACTTTGAAATATTTTCTTTGATCACAATTTTCATAGAAAAAGCCATTTGATTTTCTTTGGTAAATTCTCCCCCTCAATATGTGCGTTGAATATTTGAAATCATTTTGACCCATAAAGGAAAGAGACCTTTGAAGTACTACCACGATTACCAAACATTTAGAAACCATTTAACACACAATCAAGGTACCTTATATAAAAGCATGAAAGACTTTGTACCTTGAAGGTTTTAATTTGTTTTGAAATACTCCCTGTAAAACCTGAATTTCTAAAATTCACAAAAAGACTAAAATACCCCTATGATCAAAAAGTATGAATAATTAATTTAAACAGTACCAAATAAGCTATGTAAATTCAGAAAATTATCAGATATGATCATAATAAATTTTAAGAACCTTATAAGTTTAATCTTTGTATTTTGAAAAGTATAAAAAAAATCGGCCATATAATTATTTAGGCCTGAAAAGTATTTAAACTAATTAATAGAGTGTATAAATTAAGAACAAGGCCCAAAGTAATTTAAGAAAAATGTATGGTAATTTTTATGAGTCCAATACATTATATAGCCCATATTAAAATTATAAAAACCATATATAAACACATGATACGGTTTATTCTAATCCCTAAACAACGATTATACTTTTGCCGACATAATAAAATCCCAAACAAATAAATGATAGGTTTTCAAGGCTTAGAGCTATTTTTCTTGGACGAGTTTGAAGGTAAAGAAGGTGTTAAAAATCTGGTTCGAGGTTCTAAGGTGCTGATTTTATCGTTGTGATTTTCTTGGTCGATTAGGGTTTACCGAGTGGAGTTGGTGTATTCTTTTGTTCTAACGTCCCAATCTCATCAAGGGTATGTTTCAAATATTATTTTCAGTCCTAAAAATCATATAGAACCTGTAAAAATTATTCATGCATATTTAACAAGTCGTATGGAATTGTTTTGAATTAAAACCCTAAAAGCGTATAAAATAGAGAACGAGCATATAATAATTATTGGGACCATGATCTGAATTTTCTGGAGACTCTTATATGTTATACGACCTGAATAAAATACATATTAGTGAATTCGAAGCTTGTGTGAATTGTTATGGATTTGTTTTGTTCGATCGCGTATGAAAAAGGAAGAATTTAAAAAGGGACGATTAGGGCTTGGATAAAACTAGGGTTTGTTTGTTATGGTAAAGATTAATTAATGCTGTGGTGATGATGAATTAATGATAGGTTAAACCTAGGTTTAGGGTTGTTCTTGAATTATGCATCAATCGGTTTTAAATAAAAGTTTTGGGTTGGTTTTGTAAATTATGAAACTTAAAGGTTATTTCTGTAAATAGTAAAATAAAGGTACTGAACGTATAAGAATAAGTATGAGGGTTAAACGTGTAATTTTGGATATTTAGAGGGCCATTCGAATCGTTATTAAATTAAAAAGGGTATGTTTTGTAAATTCTAAAACCTTTGGGCTAAAATTGTAAAATCTAATAATATAAGGTTAGATCGTATAATTAAAGATGTTAAAGGTGTAATATGTAATTCTGAGTAATTATGGGTCGACAAGTGTGAGTTAATTGTGTAGAGGCATGCATGAGTTTTGAGGTAATTTCGGTTTGTTTTTCATATGTTCTAAGTCAAAGTGGAAGTCATTAAAAGAGGTAACATGTAAATTAAATGCGTATTAAGTGATATTAAAAGTATGGGAAACCCTAGGACGTAAATAGGAGGTCGATTAGGGTTAAAAGCTAAGTGTGTAAATTCGTTATTTTATGTGAGAAAGGGTAAGTCTTGGAGTCATTAATAACTATTGATTAAGAGTATAATGAGCTAGTACTAAGCGTGATGTAAACATGCGTGAGTTATGATTGAATGTAAAGAAGTCACATATCATGAATTAAAATATTGCATGCATGGTCTCATTAAGTTGTATTCGAACAATGTTACATGTGAATCTTGGTAACTTACGTAAGGAAAAGAAGTTTGTGTAAACTGTTTTGGAAAGAGAGTCTTAAAAACCGTTCTTGACATTTGTAAACCCTATACTTTGAAAGATGATCATATAAGTCCTCAAATAAGATATTTATCATATTAAACCCTTAAGTTTACCATTTATCATTTGTAACCCATAAGTTTGGCTAATTAATGATGGATACTCTAAAACGTTGTAATTCCGTCCGTCACTAAAAATAAGAATATTCTGACAACTCTAAAAGTATTAATGAGATTAATCCGTTATGACATTAATGATACTAATAAGTATTAAATAAATCATAATCCGTGTAGATTCGTTGAAGGAGACGCGACGTTACATCTTCGTATTCCTACATTCGTTTGCTTTCCTCTCATTTGCTTTAAGGTACAGATATTCTGACCTTTTTAGTAAAGGTTCCTTATGATGTTCTTTTCGTTCGCTTTTATATTTTACTTATTAGGATTTCCGATGCCATTGCTATGAACCCTTTCTGATTGTTTGATCCGTTACTTGTGTAAAATACATGTTCTAGTGAACTATGCAATATCTGATGTGAACTTATGTTAGGAAGATTTTGATATGCACAATCGTTGAACACTGCTATGGTTGATTTTGAACTTCTGCTTATGAATGTATGATATGCCACTGTGATATGAACTTCTGACTTCTGAGTATCTGAATATGAACCTTATGATATGAATTATCTGATGTGTCATCTGTGACCTTGTGTTTGACTATGATCTGTGCCATATCTGAAGATCTGTTTGACTTAAGTTAGTCGTTACCTAAGCCAAATATTTCACTAGTCATGGGGGTTCCATGTCCGTATCAGTGATGCACCTCTGATATGACTCTAGGGCAGTAGAGTGATGTTCTGCCACGTCTCTGGATGGTGAAGCATATTTTGTATATGTAGGAAGGGACGTATGGATGCATCCTAGATCGATCTGTTATCGATATGTTTTTGGTGAATGATGTCGTGTGCAATACGCGTCTTCACAAAATTCTGGGAGCTAGCTACTCCAATTACTTTCTGAGGTTACCTTTTGAAGAAGAAAGATATTTCTGATATGATATGTTAGTGAATGTGCTTATGACGTATTTGTTCAAGTAATTATTAGTTGCTATGCTGAAATAGAATTAATATGTTTAAACATGAATTGTATATCTGATATTATGGTTTGTTATTGTTACGTGAATGCGTTGATCTGCGAGATGAATGTGCTAGTGTATAATTGAGTGTTTTGAAGGTTAATATGTATGATGGTTCAGTTAATTTTGTAAACTTGGTCTATTGGTTAATTATCTGACTATATATGTGACCTGTCACATTAAAACTCTTCTAAGGTTAAGATTTGATCTGAGAACTGATTTAGCTATTATGTCTGCCATTTCCGCTGCTACAAAAATTGAGTTGAGTGCGTTATATGTAGATCTATTGATTTGTATGAATGCCATGTTTATTTTCTAGGAAATGTTTCCGTTAGATTTGGGACTCTTCGTTTGGCTTATATGTAATCTGTTATTCTTGATATGTTAAGTGTTTGGTTGTTCTGATGTGTTTGTGTTTGTGTCATTAATGTGCTATGAGGTGTTTAAACTGTATATGTGGTTGTTTGGATTTCTGTATATTTGTGCTTCCGCAGAATCCTAAAAGATCCCTCGTCATCATTTCATTTTGATTTCGTTATTTGTACATTTGTTTTGTTTAGCGTTTGTTTCGTTATATCTGTTCATTGGGCTTTGTAAGCTCAGCCGCACTTTCTTTTCCTGCGGCAGGTATTTAACATTCAAGATGAGCTTGTGGGATGGCTGATCTGGGTTTGAGAGTAGATTTGAGAGCAAGACTTTACCCTAGAGATCTTATATTTATTCTGATTATTAAGTTATTTATGTTTTCTTTTGATTATTTTGTAAAGGCTTCCGCTATTGAATATTATTTAAAGTTCTGATATGAAACCGTATTGTGATATCTTTACCCTTGTCGGGTTGGGGTGTTACACTCCCCCTTAATATATGCTTCGAGATTCGAAAATAGTTTAGCACATATTAGAGAGCAGTATGCACTTTGAGACAAAAATGGTCATTTTATTTATCATCTTTCATATTTATATCACATTTTCTCCCCCGATCAAAAATTTTAAATCCTTTGAGATTTTGGATCTCAAGTGATTTAAATATGTACGAGACAAAACATTTGTTGGAGAAAAAGGTGTCCAATTTTATATGATCAGAAGTGGACAACACTGAAGTTCCCTTTTTAGATACAAAGGGAAACCACAGTACATAACCTAACACTATTACATGCATTATAGTTGTTCATAGTTTGTACATCACATATTACACATAAATAATACAAAACAGAAACTACTTCCAGAAGATGTCTTCATTCAGTTCTTTGAAGTAGTTTGTAATTACCTTCACGAAGTCTACCACCAACAAAACTTTCAAGGCTGCGGAAGATCGTTCGAGTCTTAAGTCTTCGCTTGATTGCAGCAATGAAATCTTCACACCTCTTTAACTCCTCATCGGTCCAAAATTTTGCTTTGTTCCACGGCTTCAGATCAACTCTGATTTCTTTCACTCTGGAGTTCAGTTCTTCTTCGACCATCTTGAGAGTACCATCACTGAATTTGTAGAGCTCGCACAATCTCATCAGCATGCAAGTCCTGTATCTGTCATGGAAGAGGACGGCTCTGGGGTGTCAAGCACTCTATAGTCGTGACGAAATTCATGTCCTGAGGCATCCCATTGTGGCCTTGTTAAATTGGCCCGAGTCTGGTAGCTTTCCATCCCAAGCTGAAAGTCCTCAACTCGTTTTCGGATGACTAAGCCTCTGATCCAGAGATTGACAGAGGCAGAGAGAGCTTTCTTTTCACGAACAGGTAGGTGATCAAGGTGTCCTTGGAGATTCAGAAGGTAGAGGTCTTCAAAATCATTGGGCATCAAGTGCTTGAAGTCGTTCTCTTCAATCACATGATCTTTTTGGTCTGCTCTTCTAAGAATGATCTTCTTCAGATACTCATAGCCATGGATTGGGAAGATCTCTACACTGATAACACTTAGAATTCGTAGCTTGGATCTAACACCTTTTCGTATTTTCTCAGCATCATGTCTCTCGATGTAGAAATTCTTCTTTTTGTACCACCAGTGAGAAATACCATATGAAGCGGCAATGTCGTACTTTTGTTCTTCGTCAGCCCAGAATTGATCAGGAAACATCTGTTCAAGTCCCGATCGAGTAGGTAGCAGTTTTCATCTTTGAGATCGATAAGGCTGGTCTTCTTTCAGTAGTATGAGCACAAAGATAGTCTAGGTCATGGTTGAAGAAGAACTCAGACTGAATGGTCATTTGACCAGGTTTACCACCGAGAGGAAGAGGCTTGTTCACATTGAAGCGACTGATCTGCTCACTAACTTGATCATTTAGCATCCTATGGCATTCTTCCATCTGGTATTGTAGTTGATTGGCATCCGAGTGAAAGACCTTGACAATTTCAAAAGCTTGTCCTTCAAGATCCTTTGGAGTGATTGACGCGATTCCCCTCTGTTCATAAAACCACTTAATGAAGCTGCCCATATCTCCAGTGGCATGAAGAAGAGAGTCTTCATCTGGGGTTTCATAGTTAGTAGAAATTGTCAAAGCCCAGTTGTTGTCAGAGATTATCGTGTCAGTCTCTGGGATAAACCATAAGGGTTCTGGTGAATAAGGTCTCTCTTCGGGTAGCCAACTTTGAATTGTGTCCTTTGAAGGTGCCACTCTAGATGTGTTAGGGCGTTCTTCTGATACGTATGTATCAAACCATTCATCTTCAGACGGCTTGGGAATATGCTTGGTGGATGCATCATCTTCATCGGATTCTGACACTGCCATGACATACGACTCTTCATGAACCATTTGATCTTCAGGAATTGAAGAGATTGTGGGTGTGAACCTTGAATCAACCGTTGTCCAAGCTGCAGATTTCTTCTGAGTTCCCTTTTCTCCGGAAGGACTAGATTGATTGGAAGGTTTTGGTGGTGATGATGGTGGTTGTAGTGAAGGTGTAGTAGTTGTGCCTGAAGATCCACCAGTACCAGAAGCTCCAGCTCCTCCAATTGGAGGTGGTGGCTTAGGACCTCCAGACTTATCAGTAGTTTTCTCTGGAACAGTCTTTCTTTTCTTCTTATTATCCTTTTCTCGTACATCTTCCACAAATTGCTGATAATTGTCAAGTCTCATTGATTCCTCGAGTGCTTCGTATAGTTTCTTATGTGTATCGTTCAAATGCTCTCCTGCATCGTACATTCTTTCAAAGAGAGCTGATCTCATATCAGAGATTGGCAAGTCTTTAAATCGTTGAAGTAACGGAGCCTTCATTGCCCATTCAACTGCATCTTTGATATCATCTTCTACTGCCTTTGTAATAACCTCATCAATTTTAAAATTCTCCGCTTTTTACGACTATCAAGATTATTGACGGCGATGGGAAAATACTTCTCAATGGCTGCAATACGTGTCATGGCCTCTTTGAGCAATTGTTCAGTTGTTTTGTCTAGAGAAGGTGAAGCAGGAGGTGGTGAGGCAGGAGGAGTGACAGTATCAGAGACTGTAATCACTGGTTCAAGTGATTGAACATTAGTAGGGTCAGGTGGTGGAAGTGCGGTTGATTGAGCAGGTTTTGGTGGTGGAAGTGCGGTTTTAAGAGTAGGAGCAGACATTGACGGGATTGTAGAAGTGTCTTGCTGTATGTTGACGGTGAACATGGACTCTACTTCATCTTTCTCCTTACCTTGCTTCAGAGTCTCAGTGTCTTTGGGTTTGTCGTTTATGAACTGGTCACCAAAGGAGATGTCTGTATCAAGATTCTTCAAGGAGGGTAGAGAGTCATTAGACATATTTGGTTCTTCCAAGGGCCTGGACTCATCAGATCTTGACTCAAGGTTCTCCTGTGAGACATGTTGCAACTCTTCCTCAACATTTTGCTCAGACTGGGTATCACTTGATGCAGGAGTTTCTTCTTGTGCTTCAGATACCTCCTTTTCCAGTCCAGAATGTTCTTGAGCTGAAGATGATTCAACTATTCTTTTCTTTAGCTCAAACTGAGTGGTAGTTCTTGATGGTGAAGATGAGAAGGTCAGAAGCATGTGAGCAGCTTGTTCTACACCAACAATCCCTTTCCCTTTGTCTTGTGTGATTGGTGTTGTTTGGCGAGGCACTTGTTCAGGTTCTCTTAGCACTACTCCTCCAATTGGTGCTCTCACATTCTGACTTTCTAGGCTTTGCTTGATTCCTAGTTGCAGAGCAGCATCATCTTCATCAATCAAACTAGTATTACCCCTCGAAACCTCAGTTTCCTCAACATTTCCCTTTACCACTTCCTTCTTCTTTCTTTTCTGCTTCTGGGTTGTGGTGTTAGTAGGTTGTGACCTTTCATGTCTTTTTTTAGGAAGATCAGCATATGAAGTCTTTGAGCCTGAAACAGACTTAGTTGATTTGGATTGTGGTGGAGTGGGAGAGACATCATCATTAACACCAGATCTGGAAGCCCTTTTCTTGTATAGTTTGAAGTAATCCGTCTTCTTAATATCGTCAGTGAGAAGACTATCAGGAATTGCCAGACCATAGATCTCCTTATCCATACTTTTAGCAACATATTTAAGGTTACCCAGAACAAATTCATCCTTAGAATTATGTATGACTGATTCACTCCTAGGGTTGAAGTTGTGAGTCTGTTGCAAGTATTGGATGACAAGCTTCGAGAATCTGATGCTAGGAATCACAAGTTTGTTTACTTTCTTTCTTCCCTGAGCTTTATTCTGAAAGTTTGTTCTGTCGGAGATAAATGTGTTTATTGACAACGAGAATTCTTCCCAGATACATTCTGATACATTCACATTCACCCCATTGACGATACCCCATAGGATTTGCAAGATGAGAATCCTTACTTTATCAAACCCTGATGTTTTACCTTATAAGCATAGGTTGAGAACTGTAGTCATTGCTCTCCAGGGTTGATACATGTGTCCTGTAATGATGTCAGAAGCCCTTAATATGCTAACTTGATAACCCAATCCAATCAGAAAGGCTATTAGCTCTTCTGCACTAGGTGGAGGTTCAGTTCGTATGGTGGGGTCACAGGGTGTGATTCCAAGGGCTTTACTGAGAACGTCCGAGTTGATCACAAATTCCTTATCATCCAGCTTGCAGGTATATTGAGTTGTGATTTTGTCCCATTCAATGGTGTTCTAGAATTGTTGTATGTAAATGGTGGGAATTGTGCATTGCTTTGTTAGGCAAGAAGTTTGTGTTTTTGAGGATATCAATTGACACTTTGAGAATTGGATTTTGTTGCAACTTTTGCATGTCCACATAGCAGTTACTTTTCCCGATCTCTACCCATTTATCTTTAGGAAAGATTTCGTTGTCAGTAAGCACTTTGGGTGGAGCGAGACAGACAGTTCTCGAAGAGGTTGTGTTTGCCATTTGAAGATCTAAAGATACACACATACACCAGCAATGTTTGAAAGCATGTTAGTTAAGATATGGTCAGTTAAGCAACGTTGAATGCACCCTTATGTGGTAAACACAATAACTTAGTAGTTTAGACAGAGATCCCATAAGCATATTGAAACAGATTGAGTGGCATTAGAGAGCACCTGTTGTTTTAAGGTAAAGGTTCCATTTAACATAGTTTTCGAGAGACAAGTTGTTTTTGAATCAAATTATTTAAAAGCACAGTTACAAGAAATAATATCATGAGACAAGATACAATTTGTGGAAATGACATAACAGTTTGTATGAAACAAGTTGTGATACTAAGTTGCTACAAGAGAATCCAAGTACAAATTGCTCAAACAAAAATGTTATAGCAAGTCACAAAGAGTATTTTGGCAATACAAGTTGCTACAGGAAATCCTGAATCAAGTTGCTAGAATGAGATTATCCTAGTAGGTTGCCTTAAAATATTTTGATAAACCAAGTCGCCGCTTGAAAAATGAATCAGCAAGTCGCTAATCTTATATATACAAGTTGCTATCAAAAAATGACAAGGCCAAGTCGCTACATGAAGAATTACTAAGTCGCTAACTTGTAAAGACAAGTCGCTATCAAGAATAATAAGGCCAAGTCGCTAACTTGTAAAGACAAGTCGCTATCAACAGTATCATAGCTAAGTCGCTACAAGTCAGTTCACTAAGTCGCTAACTTGAATGTATTCAGGAGTAGCAACTCGCCACGATGAATTTTTACACCAACTCGCTACTAAGAACATTATCATAGCAGATAACTCGCTATCAAGAACACAAGCATATCATTCGAATAACATCGCAATCCAACCAACACAATCAAACCACTATTAGGAACACGTTCAGTTAATCCATAAACACAAACGATTTCAGAAACTCAACCCAAATAGAATCTCATAGAAGATGCTCACAAATTCATTAATACATATAAACATGAAAATTACAACAACCCTAGTGCATCAAACAACTCTTAATCCATTATAACATATATATATCATTTGTTCCATTCAACAATTCCATCAACAAACCTATACGAGGGAAGCAAGAGACGAGAATCAAGATCCGTGGAATCTGTTAGGGAAAATGAGTTAGGGGATGCATATAATCTACCTATTTAGAGACAAGAAGCAGATAAGATGATCTTACCACTCACAAGTCGCTACGATGCAATGTTCACACGAGAGAGAAAGAAAGAAAATATTGTTTTTAAGTTTTTGAAAAGTAAAAAAAAAAGGCAAGTCGCTAGGGTAAGGGGAAGGGCTTAATCAAGATTACCAAGTTGTCACTTTCAGTCCCTGTGGTTTTGTGAATGTTTAGAAACTCGCTATCAAAGTATCTTAATCAAGTCGCTGAGGCTTTTCAAAGCAAGTCGCTAACACAATCATGGTAAGTTGCTATCTATTACATTATGTATTACAGACTCTTTTGTATCATGAACTTATCAGATTGCAAGCTAAAATAGATAGCATAGAGAGATAACATAATAAGTTAAGCAAACTCACACAATGGACACCATGAAACAAATAAGCAATCAATGCAGGGGTACATAGAGATCACCACAAAAGCCAGACAAGACAATACTGATAACTTGAAAAATTCCCCCCCTCAATCAATGTTACCAAGGAACATTGATTGAATCTAACCCGCCCGTTATAAAGTAAGAATATATCAATTGTTCGAACTTCATCTATGATCCCGTATCATTGTTGAATGACATTTCTAGGACCGTAGATGTTATCGATGACAAGAGATACATCTTTTATTAGAAAGAGGGAAAAGATATATATATATATATATATAAATATTTATATAAAAATGATTTGAAAGAAAGATAAGTAAAAGAAATGATATGAAAAATAATGATTAGAATTTTTTTTGAAAGAGATATGTACACAGATATAAAAGAGCGAGTCCTGATTCAAGACGAATAGGAGTCAAAGTACGAGGTACATCAATTCTGGCAAGCTATAACTCCTGAGTGAGCAATATTCATTTCTGATGGAAACCAAGTCATGAAGTTCCTGATAGAGTTGAGCATTGTACCTGAAAAAGACTGAGAATACATTGCACTAGAAGCACATGTAGTATTGCAAATAGATGAGTTAGTGACATGAGTAACCTCACTAATGGATGTTGCACAGTTTGATTTAGCCATGTCATTAATAGAAATCCCTTTAGGTTCACTATTCTTGAAGAGTTTTCCTGTGGGCATTGTAAGATATAACTTTTCACATACACATCATAACATTAACACAAGGTAGCATATAGATGGAATTCTAGAGAGAGAAAGTTAGAGGTTTAGGGAACTTAGTGAGAGAAAGTGAAAGATATTATTATGAGCTCCAACTCTCTACCTTGGGAGGTAGAGAGTATTTATAGTCTTACATAAATCGCCACACATCGGGCCGTGGATCAGGCATACAGTGGGTAAAGACCCGTCCGTCCTCCACGGTGTTAGTTAACTAAATACTACTTAACTAAATATTACTATGACTACGAGCTTTCTAACGATTACATATACTAGAGGTGACCGACTCTTTAATACATGGAATTTCTAATTCTAACAATCTCCCCAAGGAGGTCACCTCAATCATGCACTAAAATTACATTGAATACAAACAAATATGACATTAACAATTGTTCTTGCATTCTTGATGTAGTCCTTGTTCCTAAGCTCGTAGTCATTGATTCTTCACATTGCATGTTTGGTTACTTCAAGTGGAGGTCTATTACTGATCCACGTGATAATAATTTTGAGCCAGCTTTTGAGATCATCAGCTAGTAGAAAATCTCTGATACATCCATTGTGGTGTTGGTATTATGTGATGTTGTGACATTCGGACCGACATGCTCACATTCTGGATCATGATATATTCTCATCCGAGTAGCGGAAGCATTTGTTGATTCATGATATTGGCAGCAGCGTAGCAGAAGCATGGAGTAAAAATATCAGAGTCATTGATGCACTAATCATGATTTCTTTTGAGATGAATGTGTTAGGTGAGCATGCGGCTATGTATTGACCGCTTCATTCGATCACCGCAAACGTCGGGATGTACCGCATAAGACAGTTAGCAATAAAGCGCACGAAAGTGTCTTTGATCACTTTCGATGAATTGAGGTACACGGCCCAGGGTTCCCGTTGATCAGACAAGTACGCCTGTGATCAGGTATAATTCGAAGAATTTCCTTGACAGGGTTTCGCAATGCTGCTCTAGTCGTTCTCAAACCGAACGTCTCAAAGAAGACAACGGAGTGAGTGAACCAGCGTAATTTACGTCCCACTGATTGATTAAAAGAAATTTGAAAAACAATCGTGTATTGCTCAATAGAAATTTTTTTTTGCAATGTAACGAAGGTTTTAATGAAAATCAATTATCAATCATAAAAACACCTTTTGATTTGAAAAATTAGTACACGGTCGACGTGCTAATGAAAAGAGTTTTAAAGCACAAAGACCGGTTTTTCAAAGGTATCCGTCAATCCACAACCTGAACCAGGATTGATTCAAAAGAATGAATCGCCCCATTGTTTCTGTTCAGTTGTCACATGGTTGATCTGTATAATAGATCTCACATGCCACCTACCAGGAGCTTGTAAGATGTTGGCTCCAGAAGGCTTTCCATCTTCATTGTGAGTATGTTTGCATATCACTCAGATGTTCTGGCAATACCACAAGGATAATGCGTAGGACTCAAGATATAATCTCTCTTTCCACATTGTGTGAAACAGAGAGTCTTCATTGAAAGTGTCCTAATGAGATTTATTGATGATCTCGCGGCACTAGACTCAATTTGTGCATTTTTGGATCCTATATCGGAGACTAGGGAGAGGGTCTCCTTCTTCAATATCAACAAACTCTAAGAGAAAGTCGATAGATAATGTCGGTTCCCCGTGAGAATGAAACAAGTCCTTTTAAGAGGAACTTGAGTGGTTTGGAAAGTTGAAGTGCAGTGCGTCACTGGGTCCATGACGTCTTGTCTTCAATACCGATGTTACCATCAGTAGCATATGAATTGAACCCGGTTTCTGCCCTAAGGTTGAATAAATGGAGGGCTATTTGTTTTCACCCTTTCTCATTCAATTCTTTTTAATTCTTCAACCCCTTCAGTGCTTACCGAGACTTCATAACTAGAACCTTGTTGGGTTTATTCCAGTACTAGCTCAGCCTTAGTCCGCACTCTTCCCATATCTCATTTTTCTCCTTTTATCATCATGCCTAAGGACTTCTACACTAACTAGTGGATTGTCCCTGGGTAGATCCCTCCGGTTCTGGCGGATCATGGGAACCAATACCTAACCTTATCATCCTTATATCACCGTACATAAAGTAAGGTTGGTCGGTCTATTTGGTATTGTTCATCTGCCATTGGATCCAATTGAAAACCATTTGAAAGTCAATTCAGATACTTGTGATATATTATCAAAGCATTTTGTACCTGAATTGTTTTTGATATTTTTAGAACGAGAACTCCCCTCAACATGTGCATCAAGTATTTGAAAATGTTTTGCACACGGAGGCAAGAGAAAGAATTAACTTCTTTGATTACCATTTTCTTAAAGATATCAACATCACTTCCCTAATCGAATCAAGTAGATAAAGCATTTTGGGGAAGGATGAGGTTTTCATGATTTTGCTCCCCCTCAATATGTGCCTCGAGATTTGAAAAGAGTTTTGCACATACTAGAGGGAACCTGCACATTGAGATAAGTGATCACGTTTCAAATCATTGTGGTTTAATATGGATGCTCCCCCTCAATGTGTGCATGGAAAATTTGAAATCGTTTGTCACTTACGGGGAGGCAAACATGCTAAACACTTAAGAAACCATTTATCGAATTATCAGTTTAAATCCAATTTAAATCACAACTCTCCCCGATCACAATTATTAAAACATTTGAGATTTGTGATCTCTGTAGATTTAAATTGATTTTGAAAGCTTTTAAGGAGAATTGTGACTTGATTATGAAAGCGTTTTAACTGATAAGGATCGGATGTTGAGATTTTAAACTCCATTGGTTAAACATGCATGTACATCTTTTGAAAACAATTTAATGCCAAATAACTTTTAATTTAATTGAAATCATTTCCCCCTCAATCAATGACATAGGTTGTTGATTGAGCGATAGAGATTTTGACAGATAAGTCCCGATGATTATCAAAAATAGAGAACGAGTTATTTTTCAAAGCATTTAGTTTTCAGCAGATAAATGTTATAGAATCGGAGCATGGAATTTGAAAACATGGTAAAACATGGCTCGTTTTTCTTTTAAAACCGGGTTATTGCCTGAAAATGACAATAAACCATTGTTTCTCTTTCTCCCAAAATATTTTTTGATTTTTTGATTTTTGATTTTTGATTTTTTTGATTTTTAAATTCAACAACATCTAAAGTCCCGTGTCATTCTTTGAATGACAAGACAAAGACCGTAGATATAATCGAACGAGAGAAAACATGACAAATTGACAATATTTTTGAAGATTTTTCATATTTTTTAGATTTTATGGATTTTGAAAGTTTTATATTTTTCTATTTGGTTTTATAGGGTTTTATAATTTTGTATTTTGCTTTTTGTATAAATATATACAAAGATATAGATGAAGGAAAGACCTTTACTCCTGTCTTCCTCCTAAGACGCTTGAGTGTTTTCGTTGAAGGCTTTTCAAGCCAAGTCGAGGAAGAATAAACTCAAAACGCTTCTCTCGAAGAGCTTTGGTGAAGATGTCTCGCTAACCGGTATTCTCGACTTAACAAAATAGAGTTCCACCACACCGTTTTCCACTTGCTCCCTGATGAAATGATGTCGGATGTCAATGTGCTTTGCTCTTGAGTGTTATACGTTGTTGCATGAGAGAGCAATAACACTTTTATTATCACAAGATACAGAGGATTATGTTGAATTCAAAGCCATAGTCCGATAATTGGGATCTCATCCAAAGGATTTGAGCACAACAAGATGACATGGCTATGTATTCAGCCTTTGTAGAGGAAATAGAAGTACTCATTTGCTTCTTTGAAGACCAGGTCACAATCTTATCACCCAAAAACTGAAAGCACCTCCGATGTACTTTAACGGTATCTTGACATCCCGCATGATCAAGATCTCCGTGATAGTCGTTAGTGACATACGGTGTCCTTCGGGTACCATAGTCCCATATTGATGGTTCCTTGGAGATACCGAAAGACACGCTTAACCGCTTCAAGGTGCTTTTTAGTAGGCTTAGCCTGATATCTAGCACACATGCACACAAATAACAAGATGTCTGTCATTACGCTGTGCGTGAGGTACATCGTGGATCCAATCATGCTACGATATTTTGTTTGGTCTACCATGATCCCTGAGTGGTCCTCATCAAGTTGAGTACGTTCAATCATGGGAGTGTCAACGGTGTCACGTGATACAAATCCAAATTTCTTTAAAATTTCATTTGCATATTAAGATTGATTAATGAAAATGCCTCCTGGACTTTGTGAAATTTGTAATCCCAAGAAAATGACATTTGTCCCATCATCGACATTTGAAATTTGGAACCCATTTCTTTTTAAAAACGATCACATTCTATCAATCAGTCGAGGCAAAGATAATATCATCAACATATATTTGAACGTGAATTAAATGTTTGCCCGACTTTCGGTGAACAATGTTGATCAACTGCTCCTTTGCCGCTTCGGTCGATAGAAGAAACTTTGATAGCGTATCATACCATGCCTTTGGAGCTTGATTTAAACCGTAAAGAGCTTTCTTCAAACGATAAACGCAGTAGGATGCTCGGATTCACAAAGCCTTCAAAGCCGACGAGACAACTTCTTTAAGATCTCCGTTCAAATGCCGCTTTTACATCCATCCGATAGACTACCATGTTCTTACTTGCAGATTGGCTAAGAATATTCTCGATTGCCTCGATTCGAGCCAACGAGCAAATGATTCTTCAAAGTCTATACCCTCCTCTTGACGGTATCCTTTAGCAACTAATCGAGCCTTGTTCTTTAACACATCACCATGCTCATCAAGTTTCACTTTGAAGATCCACTTTATAGTAATGATCATAGCACAACTGAGCAGTGTACTAATTCCCATACATCAAGTCGATCAAACTCATGAATTTCTTCTTGCATGGCATTGAACCAGCAGTCTTCATCCATGGCGGTTTTAACATCTTTTGGTACGATCTTAGAGAGTACGGAGTTGAAGAAGCACCATAAGGCATCTGCTGCAAGTTGTTTCCGTGTGGATACTGGATGAGAGGGATTTCCAATGATGTTGTCCAATGGATGATCGTGAGTCCATTTTATGAGGTGTTCATGTGGCAAGGGTTGAGGGACTAAAGTAGTGAGTCGATGTCTCCGAAGAAGATGGTTCGATGAAGATTCAGGAGCAAATATATTTTCAAATGGAGCATCTTCGTGAGTAGCAAAGGGATTAACTTCATCATTGATGCTAGAAACAATTCCATGATGTACATTCAAGAAGATGATGATTTGATGATGAGACAGAGTGATCAGCAGCAGCGCTTCTTGACTTAATGAGATTGAGGACCTAAGGGTTGACTTCATTCATAGGGATAGGACAGCAATTCTCGTTGATGGATTTGACATTTCATCGGGATTTGTCTTCATAAAGTGTTCATCAAACATTGGATCAAACAATTTCCTTAAATCATCTTCCTATGGAGGTACATATGGAGTTGGCCAGAGGGATATGGTACAAGGGATGAACCAATGGGACTGTTTTGAAGTGCGGGTCCAGAACCTGGATTGTCAGAGCCATAGGACCGGGCACCGCGATAGAAACTCTCGACTATCTTTATCAACCCATAAGTAGACAATTTGAACCGTCCAACAAATGATTCTCGACATTAATGCATTCTTCCTAAAGGTATACATGTAGAGACCGATCCGAAGATTTTAAAGAAATGTCTTCGGTTTAATAAGGTAGTCATTTTCCTTAATGTTCATGTGGTTGATTTATAGCAAGCACATTGAGAGGAACAATAATCCGTAAAGATTTGGCAAAGGAATACCAAAGAGCGGATCATTATCCATGAACAACAAACCGTGAAGATTTGGCAAAGGAATACCAAAGAGCGGATCATTATTCATGAGTGCAACTGCAATATTATGATAATCATTATCAACGCTTTGAGGAATAACCGGAGATAGGGCTTTTTGAGTAGTCCGAAAGTACTTCTTTGATGATGAACCAATTGAGTCAATAGAAACCTGAGCATGAGCCGGATGATCAACATTCGTCCAAGGTTGAAGGTACTCATCAAACATATCTTTGAAAAACAATGAATCCCAAACATTGATTCCCAATTATCCTTAGTAAGTGAAGCATTAGGCGTTGGAGGAGAGTCATCAAAATTCAAAACAATGAATCCCAGTTATCCTTAGTATATTCACTCATAATCAAAAGGAATAAACACTCATCATCATCAAAAAGTCGATAACCATTATTCAAACATCCATCATCATGTAGTATATTCTTTCTCCCTCAAAAATTGCATCCGGTTGCCATTTTGATTTAACAAGTGAATAAGAGTATACACCAATGATCATAGATCCACTTGATGATTGAATGAGCGTGGAAAAACATGAAGCTTGTTGATGAATAATGTAGATGAGTATGGCCATTCATGAGAATTTCTTATGAAGATAAAGCGCAATGTAAGAGCGTACACTTTTCTTTTCTTTGAAGAACGAGGCCTGGAGTGATATCTGCAGACACCATTATGATGAAGAACGAGGGCTGAACCGATGTGAACAGACGTCATCGTTTAGAGCCCAAATATATGTTTAGAGCAGCCCAATCCAAATACCAAGGGACGATTTGTACGACCTGCTTTGGACAAATGCGAAGACAGAGAATTGGAAACATTGGATCCCCACGCGCTCATGGGGTCCTTTTGGTTAGCACAAACAATCTTTGAATCACAGAAACCCTAGGTGCAATGTCATTGTCACTAGGAGCTAAACTAGTAGAAGCATCGACTTAGTCGGGACATTTTGTGCTTAATGGGATTGTTCTACTAGTTGGCTTCCAAACCTAACAGCACTACTCTAGGCATAGTGGATCTAGTTAAGGGCAAGGTTTGCCATTCGTGAATATTCAACTGTTATTTCCAATCGAAATCCTACATTGTAAAAACCTTCCCTGTAGGTTTCCGTGATTGCTTAACTGCTTTTGCTCTCCAAACTTTCTTAACTGGGTTATGAATCTTAGACCTCGAAATAACACATCACATTTATCATGATTACCAGAAATTAAACATTTATTGCATGTTTTGCAGACAAAGATAAGGCCCTAATTAATTTTAGTAAGCTTAGAGCTAATACTAGAACTAACACGATTCTTTTTGTTCAAATCAAATTTCTTGTCCCTATGGTGTTCTTTCACTTCCTTATCATGAACACTTTTAGTTTCATGTAATCCTATCCTTCTTTGCATTGCTTCTAGGTTTTGACCCTCTAACTTTAGTGTCAATCTTAACATCTCAGAGAAGTAACGATGGGAACATTACATGGCTTCACTACTTCTGCACTCCCGTCTAGAAGTGCTGGATCCAAATTCTAGGAGGCACATCACAAGTTGCTTGCTTGAATTTAGATATGGAACAAGACATATCAAGGGTCACATGCTTGGCTTTAGGCATAGAACGGATTTCCTGCTTGGCACTAGGCATAGAACAAGGCTTCACAACTTTGCCTTTTTCACCTAAGGGTTTTGGACATGTTTCAATTACACATTCAAGCACTCTTGAGATCGCTGCCTGAGGCAAGCAAACCTAATTTCACTATCAAGAGGTTTGTTAATGAAATCCTCTTCGACAATCTCACGGAGACATTCTAGACTATCCTTAAGGTGAGCACAAGAGTCATGAAAGGCATGTTCATTATTCCTAAGATGAGGAGGAATATATTTAACCACACAGGTATTTGCAATCTAAGGGTGATTTTGAGACAACATTCTTATTGAAAACAAGTGGCAGTTTCCCATTTTCCCGACTTCTTAGATTCTCAATTTCCTTTTGTAAAGACGTTATTTTTTCGTTGTTTTGGTCACGGGTGACTTTCATTGAATCATATAACTCTTTAAAATGTCGTTTAACTTTTTCATTTTCTTCTAGAAAACTTTCGTTTTCCTTTTGTAAGGCATTTACTAGGTTTTGAAGATGAAATGTTTGAGAATTCGAGAATCTAAAGGAGGAGGCATTTGGGAGCCTGTCATATTGTTCGTTTGACCCTTTAATTGAGAGATTTGGGCTTTCAACTTTCCGATCGTGTTGCACTGAGCTTGAATCTGTTCATCACGTTTGTTAATTTGAATAACTGCATCAAACTCGAGCATCCGACGGATGTCTTGATATTTGAAGTTTTAACATTTTCTTTAAGATGTTGATATTTTAGTTGTAAATTAAAATGCTCAACTTCCCGTTTAGAAAAATGTTTAACCAAATTGTCGTGATCATCCAGTTCAATTTTCTCGTTTAGTTTAGAATTAGTTTTTCAAGCTCAATGACACGATCATGGGAGACTTTCAGGGCCACAGATAGTTCATGAAATTTGGAAGCATTAATAGAGCAATTTGAAGCAGTGAAAAGATATCTTGAGCAACACATTCAGGAATAAGAGTCTCATTTAATGTATGCAAGTTCTTCCTCTCAATCTCATTATATTTTAGTGCACTCTCATACTCACTAACTTCAACTACCATTGCATCAAATTCCTTTTCCATTTCTTTAATATCTGATTTTATCCCTTTTTAAGACTCTCAAAATGATCTTTTAGTTGTTTAAAGAAAGGCATGACCTCAGTGAAATAACATTCTTTCATTTGCTCAAAACCCCTTTCCCCTTCATTATCCCATGGGTGTGATCCTTTTCTTACAAGTTTTCTCAAAATCGGTAAATAGTTGAAGAATAACATATTGACTGATTAAGGTCTTGCTCTTAGTGGCAATAGTTCTAGGAACTAAATGCATTGGTGTATTTGGAGGATACACAGTCGCTTTAGGGAATTTCCTACAAGGGGATTCTTTTCAATAAGATTTTCAGCTTTTTGCAAGTCCATATCCTTTTTCCAGAACACTTGTTCGGGGTCAATAGAGTCCGAGGCTTAAACATGTTTAAGGATATCCAATTTTCCTTAGTGTAATCATGGGGTTTTATCGTTATCTTGTTCTTTTTACACTCTGGATCTTCTAGCTTCTTATTCATTTTCTCCCTAGTGACTTCATCGATTTCTTATCTTCCTCAGTGCACCAGCAACTAGGTTTCTGTCTAGGCTTAAGGATCTCATTACCATCATACAGTACCTTATGAGCATTTCTAGCCTTTTAATTACCTCTGGATTAGGTTCCTCAACAAGGGAATGCTATGCTTATCGCTTAAGACTCTATGCTTAGTGATCATGTGAGCGTACGAATGGTATTCCCTTGTACGTACAACTTATTTTCAAGCTTGTTTTTCAAAGTTTTTAGATTGGAAAAATCATTCAAAAGTTTTGATTCCTTAGCCTTGAATTCTTGCTTAAGCATTTTAACATTTTCTTGAAGTTCTTGTTTTTGCTTAGCAGTTTTAGAAAGCTTTTCTTGTAAGGAGTTTAACTCTTGTTTTAATACTTCTTCTCTAAACCTAATTTTCTAATAGTTGTAACGATTTGGACATCCATTTCCGCCACGGTGGTCAACTCAAACTTAGCACGTACTGTTCATAAATAGCAACCTCGATCCTTATATATGTTAAGCTCAGTGGTAAGGGAATCATCGTGCACAAATGCAAAGCGTACTCATGCAGTTCATAATCATCATTTTGAGTAGAAGATGCACAACTAGGTACAGCAGAATCATCCATGCAACTTACCTGAGCATTGACATGCATGTGACGGGTGCATCTCTATCTTGGGTACATCCGAAGCTTCCATGGAGCGTTCATTTGCATTAACTTGCACATGGTTGTGTCCTGGTGCACCTCTCTCTCTTGTGAATTTGAGCACGAAGATTCCATTTTTCCATTATCCGACTCATCATATTTTGTTGTCACTGACATCTCTGCATTCAAAGAACACCCGATTCTTCAACATATACATTACCCAACTTATCACAACAATCTTTCAATTGCACCTGACACTCATTCACGCCTTCATTCTTTTGAGCAGATTCTTCAATGTACTTTTTCACATTATCCATGAGTTGGATAAATGTCTCAATGAATTCTTGAATTTCCATTCCAAGATGTTTTTGAAGGAAATTCCAGTCAAGTGTTGATCGTAATGCTGAATATTCCCACTGATGAATGGCTGAAATTGTTTGTAGATTACTTGAAGAGCTGCACTGGAACCATCCTTTTGAACCTCTTTATTGGTAAGTTGCAGCTTTAAGTGTTCTAAGTTCAACAGCAAGCTTCTTGTCAATGTAGGTAAGTCCTGGCGGAAAAGAGCACTACATGTTCGATCCCCAGCTATGGATAACAGTTGTATGAGGTGCAGATGAAGTAGCTGATAAGGCTCAATGCTGCATTCCATTTGCATGGCATTCTGTAGCAGGTGCAATTCATTCTCATTGTACTCAGAACATGAAGATTTCACATCCTCATTGTTTAATTCAAACATCTTTAATCGCTCAGTGTAGCAATTATTAACATTATTGTCCACAGCATCATACAATTTAAGCACTTCAAATCACCTGGGTCAGTAGAGTAAGTAGAGTAAGACATGATGTGGTGGAATGCACGGGATTTTACAAGTCTATGATTTAAACCGAGAAATAGAATCTTTCTCGGGATTTTACTAAAATCAAGACCAAACCGTTAAGCAATGACCAATGGAATGTGTTAAGATGACCGATGGATCGACACAATGATAGACAATTGTGTGTTAGGACTTATGATTGTTTGTGGGATAAGTAGAGATGTTGTTTGGTTGTGATTTAGGTTGGTTGTTGCACGATTTTCCCGAGAATTTTAGGTCTAAAAACATAAAACCTCAATAACTTCTGTTCAGAGCGGATTTAGCCCTCGAAGGTTGATGAACTTTAGTTCATTCGGCGTGACATTCTCCTCGTTCTCACGGTCGTTTTGATGGGTAGAACACTGAAAACGGAGTTACGGTTCAAAAGTTATAGCCGCTTGAAGTTTTGTCGGAAAAGTCAACAAGTCGCTAAGAATTCTTGAACCAAGTCGCTAAGACCAAGTCGCTAGGACTTAATTCGCTACACCACTAAGTCGCTAGAGTCCCAAGTCGCTAGACAAATGCAAGTCGCTAAGTAGTAACTCGCTAAGCTTCAAGTCGCTAGCAAATTTTGGCAAAGCAATTCGCTACTCAAGTCGCTAGGAATACAAGTCGCTAAAGAGCAACTCGCTACAGACCAAGTCGCTACCACAAGTCGCTACCCGTAGTGGAGAATCCACTACTTGTACTTTAACTCGCTAGATCTAACTCGCTAGCTCCAACACTGTAAGTCGCTACAAAAATGTGAAGCAAGTCGCTACCAAGAAAATATTCCGTGAACTAAGTTGCTAGCTTGAAAAACCATATAAACATCACTTTTCAATCCAAAAACAACCCAACCAAGATGATTCAAGCTTACCAAATGAAAACCTAAACACTTTTGATGATTCTAAACATAAAAGTACCAACAAAATTCAAACTTTAACACAAGAAATCAACCAAATGATGCAAAACCACTAAACTTTTTCAAACTCAAAAACCACCTAAAACCACTATAAATCCAAAGATGTGCAAGATATGATCTAACCATGGCTCTTGATACCAATTGTAAGATATAACTTTTCACATACACATCATAACATTAACACAAGGTAGCATATAGATGGAATTCTAGAGAGAGAAAGTTAGAGGTTTAGGGAACTTAGTGAGAGAAAGTGAAAGATATTATTATGAGCTCCAACTCTCTACCTTGGGAGGTAGAGAGTATTTATAGTCTTACATAAATCGCCACACATCGGGCTGTGGATCAGGCATACAGTGGGTAAAGACCCGTCCGTCCTCCACGGTGTTACTTAACTAAATACTACTTAACTAAATATTACTACGACTACGAGCTTTCTAACGATTACATATACTTGAGGTGACCGACTCTTTAATACCTGGAATTTCTAATTCCTAACAGGCATCCACTTAAGGCAAGATCTAGGTATGTAAGTCAGTTTGGATCCTGTAAACTTAAATAGTCTGCCAGTGGGAATCCATTTGAAACAGCTGCTAGAAGAAATGGGTGTAGGCACATTCCTCTTTTGAATATTGTTCCTTTTGTAATCATTGGGTTTCTTAGGATTGAGCTGCCATTTGATGCTTTTTTATGAGACGTAGATGAACCCTAGTATTCCGATCTTAGAACTTTGAACATTAACCTGAGGTTTGTTATTCATAATATCGGAACGAAGTAGTGAAGTGACTGGTTTTGACAAAACAGTATTCGCATCAACTTGGGAGGCAAGCCTAGATTTCGATGGTTTAAATCTTTCAGTTCTAAAAGCATTCGGCTGCCTAACTACGTATGTTTTGAGTTGTTCTGAACAGTTGACTTTCCCAAGGTTGATGGCTTTGCAAACTTAGTGTTCACCCTATTTCCAATAGATTTCCTAAGCTTATTTTTTAAGGCAACAATATTGAAGCTCTTATCCTGAATTTGGGCTTTGAGGGTATCAATGTCAGCCAAAAAGGAATTGGTTTGATCTATCAACTTGGAATCGTTCTCTAATAAGTTCTTTCTTAAGGACTCATTTTCTCTTAATAAGTTGGATACACATAAAGCCAATTCATCATTCCTAGATTTAAGCTCACTACTCATCTCATGGTTAGGATTGCTCATCCTAAGATTGCATTTCTTATGCAGATCTGAGAGTTGACATTTCAGATTGCATATGGTTGAATCTTTGTCCTGAATCTGGGTTTTAAGTGATTAATTTCAAAGAATTCTCGAAATTCTGGAAATTCTAGATTAATGCAAGATTTTGTAGCACGAAAACTTTCTTCCTTTTGTTGTATTGCAATTTCCAGGGAAATACAATGTTTTTCAAGAATTGAGTATTTGTTTGAAAGTTCATCATAAACCCCTTTTGTTACCATGTCATTTGTTTTAAGGATTTTAGATTCAGACTCAACCAAGACACATTTATCGATATCATTTTCAAAGATAGGGTCAGTTAAGGGTACCTCAATGCATGACACTTGTTCATTTGTTGGTATGGCATCTGTATTTACCTCATGCACAACAGGATTTACTGACATGTAAGCAGTTTCAAGTTTTTCGGACTCTGAGCCTTTGTGTTCAGTACAGCTAATTACATCATTCATTTTAGTTTCTGAATTTCCACAGTCAGCATCAGCATCATCTGTTCTTTCAACCGAGCCATTACCCAAAATATCACAACTTTCCTTTAATTTTCCATGACTCTCATTCAACTCATTCAAACAATCATTCCTTTGAGCAGCATCCTTAATGTAGACTTCCACATTATTCATGAGTTGGATATATGTGTTAATGAACTCATGAATTTCCATTCCAGTGTGTTTCTTGAATGAAATTCCAGTCATGTGTTGATCAAAGTCAGCAGAATATTCCCCTTTGATAAACGGCTGAAATTGATTGTAGATAACTTGAAGTGCAACATTAGAATCATGAATTAATACCTTCTCATTGGTAATTTGAAGCTTCAGTTGTTGTAAGTTCAGCAACAGACTTTTCAACGTAGGTAAGTCTTGGCGGAAGAGAGCACAACATGTTCGACCCATAGGAGTGGATAACAGTTGTGTGAGGTGCTGATGAAGTAATTGAAACGGCTCAATGTTGCATTCAGAATGATTTGTATCATGGGTCATTGACAGATGTGATTCGTTGAAGTTTGAATCAGAAGGTGAAGAGTTTTGATCATAATTTGTTGATTCAATCAAGGTAGGACATTCAGAAATACAACCAGTTTCATTGTTCTGTGAGGTATCATAAAGTTCAAGCACTTTGGTGATAAAAGGATCAGTGATGTAAGACATTGTGGGTGGACGAGTATCTGCTGCATGAACGTCCTCAGCTACAGTAGAGATGATTGTAGGCAAGTTGGTAGACATGTTTACAGATAACACGGGATTTTATAACTCAATGATTAAACCGGGAAATAGATTCTTTCACGGGATTTTACTAAATCAAGAGAAAACCGTATTATACACAAGAGTCAACCAAGTCGCTAAGAATCCTTGAACCAAGTCGCTAGGCACCAAGTTGCTAAGTAATTTGAAGACAAGTTGCTAAGTTTCCAAATCGCTACGCATTTTGACAACAAGTCGCTATGCACCAAGTCGCTAAGAAATCAAGTCGCTAAATAGCAACTTCGCTAAGGTCCAAATCGCTAGCACCAAGTCGCTAAGAAACTTAAAGAACAAGTCGCTATCAAAATTGAAAGCAAGTCGCTACCTTACCAAGTCGCAACCCGTAGTGTAGAATCCACTAAGTGTCTGTTGTCGGCTTGTCTAAAAGGCAAGTCGCTACCAAACACACTACAACTCGCTACCTTTTCTTGAAGCAAGTCGCTATCAAGAAATTCACTCCGAGACCCAAGTCGCTACCAAGAAAAACTTTAAAAACACACTTTTCAATCCAAAACAAGCTCAACCACAGTGATTCAAGCTTACCAAATCAAAACCTAAGCACATACAATGATCCTAAACACAAAAGTACACTCAAAATTCAAACTTTAACACAAGAAATGAACCAAATGATGCAAAAGCCACTAAACTTTTTCAAACTCAAAAACCATCTAAACAACACTAAAAATCCAAGGATATGTAAGAGATGATCTAACCATGGCTCTTGATACCATTTGTAACATATTGGATTTCACAAGCACATAAGCAAACACAATATGGGCGTATACTTTAGATGATTTAGAGAGAGAAAGTAGGATATTCTAGAAAGAGAAAATCTTGGAAGGTTAGATTCCACAAAGAACATCCAACCCTCTACCTTGCAAGGTAGAGGGTATTTATAGGTTACAAACTAAACGACCTCCTGACGGCCTGTGGATCAGGTATACAGTGGGTAAAGATCTGTCCTTCCTCCACGGTGTTGCTCTAGACTAAATCTAAGCTAATCAACAAACATAATAAACGATATGTCTACGAGCTAACTTAAGCTAGATTATACTTGGGGTGACCGATGCTTTGCAATAGAATTTCCAATTCCTAACAGGCTACTGAACCAATTTTAGTTGATCTTGCAAAGGAATTTGAGGACAAGATCTTGGACACTTCGGTGATTAACAAGGGGACATACAAGCCAATTAATCAGCCATGTCACGAGGTGAACCAATCATTAATGCCATCAACTAAAACGGGTAAAGTATGGAGGGAAATGACATCTTCTTTTAGGTATGATCATAATTTAGCATTTCCCCATCCCATAGCAAACTCACACCCTCATGGTGTTTATTGCTATTTTCACCCACACTTGATTTCAAGTGAAGGGATGAACACCCTATTACGTAGTAAATAAGGGTGGAGTCAAGCTCGTGACTTGAACAAAAACAAGCGCTTCGTGGGAGGCACCCCATGCCTATCTTTCCTTTTTCTTTTGTTTTATTTCCTTTTCTGTTGGGTTTTGTGTTTTCTAACCATTTTTGCAGGAAACGAGGAACTAATTGCTGCGTTGTTTAACGATCTGAACAGAGTTACAGCGTAACTCATCTTGGTGATTACGCCGTAACCAACATTTTTGCAGCTGAATTCTTGACGCATTACCAATTACGGCGTAATACCATCTCTGTGGTTACGCCGTAACTACTCGCTTTACAGCTCATACCAGGTTTTGCCAGTTACGGTGTAACTCCCTCATAGGAGTTACGACGTAACTTTCCTCTGCTTTAATTCTTTCATTTTAAAACAAAGTAACCTTGTATTAGTTTTTAAAAGCACTTTGTGGGTGTGTTCCTTGTAAACCCTCACGAGACTTCACTCGTCCACTTGGGACACCAAGTGGTTTAAAAGGCTTGTTGCATTCGCTAAATGCAACCGTGATTCCTACGAAAGTGAGTTAGGTTTGTTTTTCATTTCATTTTGTTTTGTTTTTAGAATTATGCTTGTCGGTATTATGATTACAGGGATTGAAGTTTGTTCATGACGCTTAAACGAAGGCACAGTTCTTTCTCATGGGCCTTCTTCTTTTTGGAGCAAATTTCAGGGAAGTTCTCGCTCTAATTCTACCTTTCTCTTCACCTTTATTTTAATGCCTAGTACAAAAGGGACTTTGTACAATTCAAGTGGGGGGACGGGAGTAGAATTATCTCTTGAACTTTATTTCGCCCTCATTTTTCTAGTTTATTTTGAAAAAATTATGCCATTTTTAAAATTTTGACATGTTTTTCCGAACCTAACTAGATTAGACCTTAGCCGAGCACATACAACCCTTGACATTACATGGTGAGATTAGCCTTATCCGTTTCCAATTTTTTACCCTAAATCTACCAAATTATGAGTGTGCCGGTAGCTTGTAAACTTTAGAACTTGGCCTTTGCACCATTTCGAGACCATAGACGAGGTATGTTGAGTTAGCTCGATGTATTTGGACTTTTCAGTTTTAGAAGGTAATATTATAGGATTATCACCCAAACAGCCTACCATTGTGAGTCTATCGATTAGTCACCTCGACTTTTCGACCCCCATGTGAAACCCTTTTGTTGCACTCCCCTTTAGTGCAAGATACCACTAGATACACCCTTCTGAGCCATTCCTTTCATTTTGTCAACCCAATATATTGTTTTGTTACACCTATACACCTTAGCCTACTCTGTAGTCTTTATTTGTGATTGGGAAGTCATCATTTGCCTAAGTTCAAGGTTCGAGTGGAAAGGTTTGGAAATCACGCTTTCATCGATGACATTTATGAAGATCATTGAAGACCCCCCGAATTCCCATTGTTCATCTCAAGTGGGGGGATGTTATGTTATTATGTTATGTTGAAAAGAAAAAAAAAAGTTGATTGAGTTATGATATTGTAAAGTGCGATGTTATAAGCACTATAGTATGAGCTTTATTGATTAGTATCGAGGAGGCCACCTCGGTCAAATTAGAAGATTGGAGTTGGAGTTATACCAATTGAAGAAGAAAAGGTAGTGTGCCCATCACGACATCCTCTAATGACACATCTACCTTGCATTTCATGATCCGGTCTCTAGACTTCTAAGCTTGAACTTTGGGCGGACGGTAAGTGGTGATAACTTGGTTATAGATTTAGAATACAGGATTGTTTTTTATTTTACACCAATTATATATCCCATGTCTTATCCTACCCTTTAGTCATGAAGCGTTTCTAGGTGATGCATCGAGCAATATTTGGTGTCTTGGCCATGGATTTGGTCATGTATCATTGATTTTGTCCACTTCGCCGTGACATGTTAGTAATGACGAGTCACCCCTTAACCTTTGTCGTGTCTTCCCATATTGCCTTCGAGAATTGTTTAGCCCTTAACTCTAGTGGTGGAGATTTGTGTAACCGCCAAGCTTATGATAGAATACATGCTATGACTGTGCGATTGAGTGATCACCCCGAAATTGACACTTTGAATAGTTGAGAGACTTGAGTGTTTGTTCCCCTTTCGTGAGGTGTTCGGCTTTGTTTTATTCTAGCATAAGGGATTTGTAAACTCATATTTTCTAGGTTTTGGGAGATATCTTTTTAGGAATCTATCTAATAAGGTCTACTTGAGGGCAAGTAGAGTTTAAGTGGGGGGATATTTGATAACATCAAATAGTCCTGCATATTAAGTGTCAATTTCCCCTAATAATGCTCGTTATTTATATCATTTATATGGATTTACGCTTGTTTTCCATTGTTTTCCACTTTTAGGTAAATTACGAGCATTGGAGCTAAAGAGACACGGAAATGGAAACATTACTAAAGATTTATCACAGTATGCCTATTTTGAAGAAGTTACGGCGTAACTCGTCTCTCACATTACGCCGTAACTATTGCGTGACCCAGAAGTCCAACTTATCAAGAGGTTACGGCGTAACTCTTCCCAAAGGTTACGACGTAACTCCATTAGGTCAAAAGAGGTTTCATGCCGCTGTTAATTACGCCGTAACTATTGCATCACTTACGACATAACCGAGTTTATTGAAGACTACGGTGTAACCACTAATAAGGTTACGCCGTAACTAGCAGATCTAGTGCATTTATGAAGAAATAGAAGGTTACGGCGTAACTCCTATATTGGTTACGCCGTAACCCAGACCTGGCCTATAAATACCCCACGAATTCTGCATTTTATATCATCTCTTCTCCTCCCTCTCAAAGGGGGCGATTAGGGCAAAGCATCTCATTCCACACACAACACTCTGAGAACGTGGGAAAAAGCTCAAGGCAGGTCTAGGGGAGCATACGGAGTTGTTTCCAAGGGAGAAGTCACACCATTACGATAAGCTTTAGCGTTTTATATTTATTTTACTTTCAATTCATGTATTTCGTACCCTTGAATATTGAATTGATTTGCATGATTAATATGAGCGGCTAAGCACCCTTTGGTGCTAGCCTAGTTATGATTCCTTAATTGTTTTGTTTGCGTTTACCTTTACTTCTGTACAATTATTTCTAAGTGTATGCATGCGTAGTTCTTTGGTAGTCAACCTTGGTTCGGTAGTTTTGAATGGCGATAGAGGCCAATTGCCTAGGAGATATGACCAACTGACCCTAGATGAGCGGACTGAGACGGGAAGGGTAAGATATGACCAACTGACGACCCTTTCTACTTGTGCGATTTGACCAACTGATCACCTATCGTTTATATGAACTTAAGAATTGGGGGGTGTAGTTGTTGGATCGATATACTTTAATCAAACTAACTTAACTAGCTTGTTAAGGTTTAATAACCTCGGATAAATCCTAAGTTATTAACAAAGAAACACTGAGTAATCTTTATTAAGTACGCGGAATTTACTTAACAAAGCTAAGAAGAATAACCTTTTTTTATAAACTCTAAATCGCTTATTATGCATACTCTAATACAACTCTAAGATAATCGAACTTTTCTCTAAAACTCTAATTCTAAAATCGTAAATCATAAGTCATATCTCTAATGCCAATCTAGGAGTCCTTTTATTGGCTCAAGGATATCCTAGTCGGTTTACAATTGATAACCTTGTATGACAAGTAATCTAATACCGAATATTCTAGAGTTACCATACTTTCTATAAACGAATATAACAGTTCTTTGTTCTTGCAGTACTTTAACTTTATTGTGCAGTACTTTGACTTTATCTTTAGCAGATTGCTTTGACTCTTTGACTTTTTCAGATTTTGCGACTTACAGACTTTGATATCTTCAGACTTTGATATCTTCAAAGACTTTCATATCCCAACAATCCTGCCCTAACTTGAATTCTACTTGCTTGACTTCAAGTTCTTTTGTGAATATATCTTTAACAGCTTCATCTTTTAAAACGGATTGTTTCTTAGTCTTTAAGCTTTTATCTCTGTAACATCTTGTCAAAGTATCTCTTAGAATTGTTCTCTTTACGCAGATCCACAAGCTCCATCTTTTCAGCAACACAGCAACATATGACAATTTGTACATTTAATTCAGTTTAAGTTGCATACTATTCTCATCACTTTCAAGTGAATCATTGAAAAATTAATGGATTTAGAACTCTTTACCAAAGCCATTATCTCTGGAGTAGCCAAATGTTTTGGTGTGTAAGACCATGGTACATTGATAACCATATGATTTTTAGCAAACCACCAGCTATCAACAGATTTGTTTTGTCTTTACCAAAAGCTGTACCCTTCTGGACTAGTTAGTTCTTTTATCTAATGGTGAACTAATTACCAATAATGGTTTTTCCACTGCCTTTACCACAAGCCATTTTCTTGTGGGCTAGCCAACTCTTCACATTACTGATATGGTGAGTTGAATACCATCCAACTTATTAGCAAGTTGTCAACTAAAAACGGATTTGATATATCTTTACCCGAGCCGTTTGCTCATGGATTAGTCAATCCTTTTGTAACCATGGTGGATTGATAACCTATTGATGTTATCATCACAAAAACCATTTACTCAACTTTTAGTTCAAAATATTTATTACTTAGCAAAAGGTTTCTTCTAAAATTTATTTAACTGGTTTAGTTCAGCAAACAGTACTTTGATGAAAGTATGTCGATCAGTACTTTGAATAAAAGTACGATATATCAAAAGTATTTATTCAAATAAAATTCATACCAGTTATTGATCATTCTCAGCAATGGTAGTCCAGTTTATAAACAAGTTGATAACCATGCAAGCAGTTTCATTATCCTCTTCTACTTCCAATCCATGCTCTAGCATTCTTCTCATGAGCTCAACTGTGAGAGGATATCTTCTTTCTGCAAACATATGTATCATTGTTCCATTCTCTAGCTCCAAAACATGAACTCCAGATTCTTCAAAGAATCTCCAGCAAACTATTTCCCAGTTTTCTTGATTCTTCCAGATATCATCAGAGCTTTCTTCTTCAGTTTCCACATAGTTATGAGATCACCATGTAAAACCAATCCAATCCCTTCCAATGGATGATCTTCAAAATAAGCCTTCACAACATGATATAAATAAAATAGATCTACTCTATCAATAACATGCAACAAATCCCATAACCTCTTGAAAACTTTAAAATTTCATCTTCCTTATAAAAAAACCATGTAATCTCCATTCTTAGATTTCTCAACTTTGAAAACACTGATCTTTGATCTGTTCATCTTCATATCATCATCTTCCTTTGTATAATCAAAATCTACCACTCTGAGATAATTCTTCAATTCATCACTAGTCTCAGATCTTAATTCTACCTTTTCTTTCTTTGAAAACTGAACATCTGTAACTTCAGTTTTTCTTTTTCTCTTTAAACTTTTCTTCCTTTCAGTTTCAGTCCAGGTAGTTTCTTCTCTAAAATCTTTGATGCCTGCAACATTCTTCTTATAATCCTCCCTAGCAGCATCATATAATCTTTTCATCTCAAGATAATTAAACTTCTGTAATCCTTTATACCCTTGACTTTTCAGATAAGCCATCATAGCATTTCCTATCCTTAGCTAAATTAGGTCTTCTTGGCATAAATCTAACAGGTGTAGGGGACTGTAAAGGTTCAGTAGTTTCAGCATCTAATTCATCTTGCACCTCTTGAGCTGCTTTTCTATTTAGAGCCTCTTGAGCTTCTTGTTCTTTTCTATCTTGAGCATCTAATTCTTCTTGAACTTTTCTAGCAGCAGCTTCATTCCTAGCAACTTCAATTGCTCTAAGTTCTGCCAAAGTGAGTTTCTTTTTCTTTGTTTCAACCAGAATACCTTTCCCTTTGTCTTTAGGATCATTGGCTGGTTGAGAAGCTCTTGGTTGTTCTTCTTCTTGTACATCTCTAATAGTAACCCCTCCTCTTGGTTGTGATAAATCTAATATTGTAGCAATTACTTCATCATCACTAGCAGAATGAATAGGTATGAATGTGGATTCCTCCTCTTCTTCTATAACAAATGTAGAAGGACCAGCTTCTTCTTCAAAATTCAATACCCTTGGAGTTATTACTTCTTGCCTAGATGTATCATGAAAATCAGTACTTTGATGTTCAGTACCTTGAACATCAGTACCTTGAACATCAGTACCTTGAACTTGCACTTCTTCTTGTTCCTCAGAATCTGAAATAATCTTGTCTTCAGTACTTACAGATTCTTTCTTCTTTGTAACATCTTCTTTCAAATTTTCTTTTGCTAAATTCCTCCCCAAGTTGACAGAAGATGACTTAGGAACCTTCTTTCGTTTTAATTCCTTTCGAAGTTGTTTACGACGTTGGTTTTCCTCTTTAACCCATAAGTTGAATCCATGAATATAGGGTTTAATAAAATTCCTCAACCAAATATACCTACGTCTCAACTTCCTAAGTGCTTTAGCTTGAAACTCAACAGTCTTATTCAATCGAACTAGCTCCCTTGTCAAAGCATAGTTATCCAAAGTTAATCCTTCACGAGGAATAGTATGATCAGTAGTGTGAGGATGTGAATGTTCCTCCGAAACAGGAATAGAATGTTGTGGAGATGGAGTAGGTGTTCTTTCAATATCAGCTTGAACCTCAGGGCTTGGAGAAACAGTACCCTGTAATGATGCAGTACCTTCAAGAGAAGCAGTACCTTCAGATGTAGCACTTTGCGAAGCAGTACCTTGTACAGAATCAACACCTTCACTTTCTTCATCCTCTCCAGCTTCATTACGTACAGCTTGAACGACTTCCATCATGGTAGAAGTTAATGGAATATCCCCACCTCTGAACAAAACACTGCGCCTAGCCATAAATGTAAAGATTTTGGCTTGTTGCACAATAACAGGTAACAAAGCAGTAGGTTTTGGAAGATCAGCCAATTGCTTGTTTAAGAAAACCTGTACAAACCTTGGGTACATCAACCATTTTGACCCAGAGGATATATGTGATAGCATCCCATCCAAAATAAGCTTTGAAAAATTAAACACTCTGTCAGTAGCTAAACCAACCACTGCAGATGCTATATTCGACCCAAACTGCTCCCAAGAAGTACTTTTAGAACTTATGCAATGAAGCAGTACATGAATCAAAAACTTCCATTGAGGACAGAATAATGCTTTCTTGAATGTTTGTTCTGTTAAAGACCCTTCATAACCAAGATTCCGAAAAGTATCCCAAATCAGTTGTTTGTCAAATCGAATAGCCCCATCTTCATCTCCAAATAATAAATCTTCTCGAATAGAGGCTTCTGTAATCTTGATAGTCCTTCCAGAAACTGTTGATCTAATATAGTATTCATCCTCCTCCATATTATCTCTAGCATTAGCCCAAAATTCTTGAATCCATGGTTCAATAATATCCGACTCAACTAAAAGAGCATAACTAATAGGCGACCCAGTAAGATAATCAACAATATCATAAAAAGCTATATTTGCCTCAGTCTTGTCCAAATTAGCCACCATATTGTGTTTTGAAACAGTTAAACGATTCGCCATTGTAGAATAAGTGAGCACAAGAATGAATTGATCGAAGAATAAAGAGATTGTGATTGGGAGATAAGTATGGAAAAGATGTAAGGTAATAATATGAGAGGGAAAATCGGAAAGTAGTTATTTATAGGTAGGATTTGAAAAATCACAGCCTATAATAACAAAGTTACCGGTATTATCAATTACCCATCAATATTACCGTTGGAACAGTACTTTAATACGACAAACAGTACTTTCCACATAAGCAGTACTTTCCCAAGCAGTACTTTCCAAGCAGTACTTTAAGAAAAAACAGTACTTTGGCAAAATTTCTTCATATAGACGAAGTATCAACAAGCATCCTCCCCTCAAGCAATACACAGGACTATACTAACACCTTATAGTCCTCCCCTTAAACAAAGCTTAGTAGTTAATCATTGATCTATAAAGCTTGACTTCAACAGGGTGTCCATCTTGATCTATAAAGCTTGACTTCAACAGGGTGTCCATCTTCATCTTTACCCAATGAATTGATAGATTTAATAGGTGTAGTAACAGCCTTCATATCATCAAAATTGAATTTCTTAAGTATGTCAGTAACATACTTGTCTTGACTGATAAAAATACCTTCCTTTGACTGCTTAACCTGAAGTCCTAAAAAGAAAGTCAACTCTCCCATTGAACTCATTTGAAATTCTTTCTGCATCAGCTGCTCAAACTCCTTAACCATGGACTGTTTGGTAGCCCCAAAGATGATATCATCAACATAAACTTGAACTAACATGATATCTTTCTTGTCTCTCTTGATAAACAAAGTCTTGTCAATAGCTCCCCTTCTATATCCATGTTGCAATAAGAATGTGGAGAGTCTCTCATACCAAGCTCTAGGTGCCTGATGAAGGCCATAAAGAGCTTTAACAACCTTGTAGACTTTGTTTGGATGTTTAGGATCTTCAAAACCAGGAGGTTGTTTGACATAAACTTCCTCTGTAATCTTGCCATATAAAAAGGCACTTTTAACATCCATCTGGTAAACTTGAAAGCCCATATAAGAAGCAAATGCAAGAAATATTCTGATAGCTTCTATTCTTGCTACAGGAGCAAATACCTCATCATAATCTACCCCTTCCTCCTGTCTATAGCCCTGAGCAACTAACCTTGCCTTGTTTTTGATAACATTGCCTCTTTCATCTCTTTTAACTCTAAAAACCCACCTGGTTCCAATAACTCTCTTCCCATCTGGAAGATCACATAAAACCCAAACTTCTTGAAGTTTAAATTGAAGAAGTTCTTCCTGCATAGCTTCAACCCAGCTTTCTTTAGTCAAAGCTTGAGCAATATTCTTGGGTTTCTCTTGAGAGATGAAACAAGTAAATAAACAGGTTTGATGGTCCTTATGATTCAGTCTGTTTTGTTTATACACAAAGCTAAGTAAAGCATTGTGAGGTTTTGTGAAACCCTTAGGTTTGTGTCTAGTCAGACTCCGAAGTAGAAGGACCAATGATTTGATCAGAAGGATGATCCTTATGAGTTCTGAAGTTTGGAGACTGTGGAACTTCATAATTATCATCTAAATTAGTAACATCAGCACCTTCATTGGAATTTGGGAAAATACCTTCATCTTCAAATTCATCATCAGTATCTTCTAATCCAGGCATGGTATGATCATCTAGATCATCTAAAGTACTGGCAACTGGTGCAGCAGTACTTTGTTCAAAAGTACTGTCCAAAGTACTGTAAGAGAACTCTGCAGTCTTGTTCTTCTTCTTTGCCTCTTCATAAGCTCTCCTTTGTTCATCGTGTAAGAATGTGCTAAAACATCTTGAAGAAGCATCTGATTAAGTTCCTCTTGAATAGATTGATCCTCAGCAGATAATGAGGATTGTGATGCAACAGTACTTTGTTTTGAAGAAACAGTACTTTGCTTAGGAATAGCAGTACTTTGGTTTGAACTTATAGAATCTTTAGCAGGAACAGCATCAGGTCTAATATGAACATCATGAACAACATATTGGATATCTTCTTCATTGTGCATAGGTTGATTTTCTTCTCTCACAGGAACATAATTCATTGAAGGAGATAAAATCTCAAGATCAAACATCCAATCAGGACCTTTACCTTTTTCATTGTTTTGATCTTCTAGAAACTCAACATGAAGACAATCTTGAACCTTCTTAGTAACTTTGTTGTATACTCTAAAGCCTTTACTGTTAGTGCAATAACCCAATAAGTATCCTTCTTCTGACTTGCCATCAAACTTCCCCAGATTATCAATAGTGTTTAAAATAGTAAGAGGGCAACCAAAGGGTTTCATAAAACGAATGTTGGGTTTAGTGCCCATCAGCAATTCATAGGGTGTCTTCATCTGTGGTTTAGTGACTGAGACTCAGTTAAGTACATAACAAGCAGTACTTACAGCTTCTGCCCCGAACTGAATAGGTAGGTGAGAATCTGCTAACATTGTTCTTGCTGCTTCAATCAAAGTCCTATTCTTCCTTTCTGCAACACCATTCTGTTGTGGTGTTCTTGCAATACTAAACTCCCTTTTATGCCTTTGTTTGCACAAAATTCATCCATAAGTTTGTTCTTGAATTCAGTCCCATTGTCACATCTAATAACTCTAACCTTGAGTCTCAATTGGTTTTCAAGAGCAATAATCAGTGTCCGGATAGCATCAAAAGTATCATCTTTAAAACCCAAAAAGAAAACCCAACTGAATCTACTACAATCATCAGTAACAACCAAACAATACTTTTTCTTATTTAAACTTGTCACAGAGACAGGTCCAAATAAATCCATATGTAACAGCTCCAATGGTTCTCTAATAGTTCTTTCCTCAAGCTTCTTGCAGGAAGCTTTGTGTTGTTTACCCTTCTTGCATGCCAAACATGATTGATCATTCTTGTAAGTCTTTGAAGGTAGACCTCTAACTAAATTGCCTTTGACCAGTTTGTTGATATTCTTGAAATTAACATGGCCCAATCTTCTATGCCACTGATGTGCCTCTTCAGATGTTGCTTTATCCTCTAGTATATAAAGATGACATAGGTGTAGGTTTTTAAACAAGTCTTTCAATAATGTAGTCGACTAAAAGGTGTGTGTTTAGCCTAGACGTTAGGGAAGAACGTCTAGGGTTTTAGATTAGAGTGTGTCCTAGGCGTATAGTCTTGTAAACGCCTAGGTTATTAGTTTAGTTAGTAGACGTGTTCCTATAAACGTCTATATTAGAATAATAGTATTAGTGTTAGTGAATGAAAACCTTGTTCAATAACAAAGTATTGTTTTGATTATTCCGCTGCGTATTATGGTTATTATCTTTGTTATTGATTCCTAGCTGAGCTTATAAACGATCTTATCAATTGGTATCAGAGCTTGGGGCTCGTGATATCTAGGGATCTACAAGGTTTTCTTGAAGAAGAAGGAAGAAAAATTCGAAGCTGTAAAAAATTCGTAATACTTCTGCAGCACTAATTTCCAGAAGGCATAACTTTTTATTGAACCGTTGGATCGAGCTAAAATTCGAACTGGAGCTTCTTGGTATATATATCTTTAATCTCACCGAAGGGATTGTCAATCGGAGCTCTTAATCAAAAGTTATTCAGTGTCGAAGTCTGCTGCAGAAAATTCGTAAGGTTACAACAGCACTGTTTTGTAACGATCATAACTTTTTCGTTAACCGTCGGATCAGAACGAAATTTTGGGTGGATGTTCTCTATATATCAATCTAACTTTCCACCGGAGGGATCTTCCATCTGAGCTTTTATGTGAAAGTACTGCTTGGACGCGAAAGTACTTCTTGGAATTCGAAAGTACTACAAATTTTTCAAAGTACTGCTGCTGCATGTTTAGATGAAAGTACTGTTGCAAAGTACTGCTTCAAGGTACTGCAGATTTTATTGAAAGTACTGTTTGCTCATGATTGAAAGTACTGCAGTTTATATGAAAGTACTGCTCCTTCCCAAAGTACTGCTCATGGTTTATTACGAGAGGATTTGAATTTAAGAGGAAGTCGAGCATAAAGATTGTTATGGATTTTTGGGCGACACACACACAGGTTATTAGTTCACACACACAAACAGTTTGGTTATTTGTTCTTAAAAAGATTAAAAAAAAAGGCTCTTTTTGGAGATTTATTGAAGAATTGATTACGAAGAGGATTATTTATCACTTATTTGAAGGTGAAGTGGAATTACTTGGTTTGTGTTCTTATCATCTAGCTTGATGAATCTAGCAATGTGTGATTTTTCTTATGATGCTCTATGCACACATTGGCTATCACTTGAAGGAGTTACATTGTAGTGCTCAGTGTCTCATACTAGTTGAGGATTCTTTTCAAGGGATTGCGGTCTACTTATATTTGGTGATACGTATAAGTATGGAGTTCCGTGGATAGTAAAGATTTAAGACACAAGTTTGGGAAATTCTACTCCTTCATCAAGTTCGTTATATTTGGTTTTCTTCACAAAGTGATCATTACAAGGAGCTTACAGATTTTGAAGAATTAAGAAGATGGTTAACATATGGTTTTTAGGGGAAGCTTATTGTTAAAAGTTTAACCATCTACATGCATCACTCAAGGGGAAGTTTTTGATTTTTACTATTGTTGATCATTATTACTACTGCTAGTTGAAGTTTTCTACTGTTTTGGATCCATTTTTCTTATGATGCGTAATGGTGGGTGATTTGAAGCATTGGAAGTCTTAGATTGGAAGTATGATATTGGTTCCTGGTGGTCAAGATCATTATTTGCATACGTTCCCTATTTGGATAATAACAAAAAGGGGAAGAGATGTTTGAGTGACATGTTTTAGTCAAGGGGAAGATTGTTTCATTCATGGTGAGATTTAATTATCTCAACTTCTGCTAATTCGTCTAGGGAAGTTCGTACAAGAATCGTGTTTGTTTTGTCATCATCAAATAGGGGAAGATTGTTGGGTCTATTATAGATTTGATAATACAAAACAAGAAGAATGAAACATGAAGGACTAAAAGTGACAAGAAGGAAACTACAAAAAGATGGAGGATTTGGAAGATTCTAGAAGATATGCTTAAAAGAATATTTAGTTTCCTAATTGTATTGTTTCCTAATTATATTATGATTCCTCTTGTAAACCCTAGATGTCTCTAGTATATAAAGAGACATAGGGTCATTAGTTTTAGTACGTACATACAAGATGTAGACGTCTAAAGGGGTGTGTGTGTGGAACCTAGGCGTAGGGATTGGGAAAACGCCTAGGGTTTAGTGGTTTAGTGGTTTAGTTAGTTAGTGTTAGATCAAGTCTTTGATCTTTATTATTGTTTAGTTAGAGATGGTGAATGAAAAACCTTGTTCATAATAATATTGATTCTATGTTTGAATATTCCGCCTTTATTATTATGTGTTCCTAGATATAATATTAGACCTCGTCTATCATCTTACAACGATCTTCACAGTAGTGTCTAAGTTCCTAACGGCCGGGCACTCACTATTTAGAAACTAGCATGTAGCGGTACTTAATGACTCGGCTTAGGGGACCAGGAACAACAGGACTTATGACGGTGCGCCTGATTTCTCATGTGGTGACATCTTTTCTGATAGGTTAGGGCGAATTGACCAAATGCTGTGTTAGGAATTAGAAATTCCATAGTGAAGTGTCGGTCACCCCATATATAATCTAGCATAAGTTAGCTCGTAGACATTACGTTATTTACCAGTTATTTAGTTTAGTGCAACACCGTGGAGGACGGACGGGTCTTTACCCACTGTATGCCTGATCCACAGTCCGAAGGAAGACGTTTATTATGTAACTATAAATACCCTATACCTCCCAAGGTAGAGGGTTGGACCTTTCATTATTCTCAATCTAATCTTCTATGTTTTCTTTTACTTTCTCTCTCTAGAAAGGCTCCCACTTTCTCTCTCTAAACTCTATACAATTCGACCCATATTATTGATGTGTTATGTGTTTATGAAATCCAATATCTAACAATTGGTATCAAGAGCCATGGTTTGATCACTTATCTTTCATGTTCTTGGATTTCTAGTGGTTTTAATAAGGTTTTTGGGTTTGAATGAGTTTAGAGTATTTTGCATCATTTGGATCATCTCTAGTGTTAAAGTTTTGATTTTGATTGTACTTTTGTGTTTAGAAGCATCACAAGTGTTTAGGTTTTGATTTGGAAGGCTTGAATCATCGTGCTTAGGTTGTTTTTGGATTGAAAAGTGGTGGTTTTTTGAATATTGGTACAAAGCGAGTTGAGTCTCGTAGTGATTTTCTTGGAAGCGAGTTGCTTGGAAGAGAGTTGACAGCTAAAGCGAGTTGATACTCGTAGTTGAGTTTCTTGGATGCGAGTTGCTTCTTCATTAGAAGCGAGTTGGTATAAGCTACTTGGCTACTTAGCGAGTTCACTATTTATGCGACTTGGTTATTAAGCGACTTTTTTCTTTAAGCGAGTTGATACTAAAGAGATTTGCCTATGCGACTTGTCCAGATTCTACGTATCTAAAGAGAGTTGCCTATGCGAGTTGCTTAAGCGAGTTGCCTATGCGAGTTGTGTTTTATGCGACTTGTCTATTAAGCGAGTTGTCTGTTTATGCGAGTTGTGTTTCATGCGACTTGTCTATTAAGCGAGTTGTCATCTTATGCGAGTTGTGCCTTAAGCGAGTTGTCGTTTAAGCGAGTTGTCTTGGAAGCGAGTTGTCCTGGATGCGAGTTGATTGAAGCGGTTTGACCAAAAGTTGACTTTTTACGGCAAAACTTCAAACGGCCATAACTTTTGAACCGTAACTCCGTTTTCAGCGAAATACCAGTCAAAACGAGCGAAACAGGCTAAATATGGTGAGGTTTCACCGCAAAGCTGTGAAACAAATTTTTTGAGGCCCAAATCGCCTCCGGAAGGAAGTTATTGAGCTTTTTAAGTTTTTGGACCTAAATTTCTCCGTAAAATCATGCATCAACCTACCCAAATCTCGACCAAACAACATCTCTGCTAATCCTACAAACAACCATAAGTCCTAACACACAATTGTGTATCATTGTGACAATCCAACAGTCATCTTAACACGTTCCATTGGTCATTGCTTAACGGTTTGGTCTTGATTTTAGTAAAATCCCGCGAAAGATTCTATTTCTCGGTTTAAATCAAAGACTTGTAAAATCCCGTGCATTCTACCACATCATGTCTTACTCTACTGACCCAGTGATTTCAGAAGTGCTTAAACTGTATGATGCTGTGGACAACAATGATAATGTATGCTACACTGATCGATTAAAGATGATTGAATTAAGCAATGAGGACATGAGATCTCCGTGTTCGAATCTAAAAGAGAGAATTGCACCAGTTTAGGCTACAAAATTCCATGCTAATGGAAAGTAACATTGAACCTTATCAGCTACTTCACTCTCACCTCATACAGCTTTTGTCCACAATTAGGGATCGAACATGTAGTGCCATCTTCCGTCAGGATTTACCTACACTGACTAGAAACTTACTGTTGAACTTAGAACAATTGGAACAAGAAGTTGATAAAGGAAAGGTTCAAAAGGATAGTTCCAGTGCTTTACTTCATGTGATCCACAAACAATTTCAGCCATTCATCAATGGGGAATATTCATCAGATTATGATCAAGACATGACTGAAGTGTCTTTCAAGAAACACACTGGAATGGAAATTAGCGTGTTCATAGAGACACTTATCCATCTCATGCATAATGTGGAGAAGTACATTGAGGAAGTTACTCGAACAGAGATGAAAAAGTGGATGAGTGTCGGTGCATTGAGAGATTGTTGTGATAAGTTGGGTAATGTATCGTTGAAGAATCGGTGTTGCTTGAATGCAGAATGTCGAGAAAGCAAATAATGATGAGTCGGGTAAAGCACTAGATGATGGATCAGTTGACACTGAATACAGAGGCTCAGAGACAGATAAGCTTGACACAGCCAGCGGTCCGGTGACTCTTCTTACATGATGTGGATGCGATATCAGACCGAAATTGAGCGGTGTCATGTAATGAGGTACCCTTTATTGTTCAACACAATGCATCTGCTAAAGTACTTAAACTAAGCGATCATGATCTGAACATGACTTTGATAAATCTTCAGAACGAGGCTGAGTCTGAGATTAAGTGTTTCAAAACAAAAGATATGGTTGATAAAAGGCTTTTGATGAACTTTCAAACAAATTCTCAAATCTTGAAAAACATTGCATTCACTTGAAATTGCGTCTGAGTAAAGAAGAAAGTTTTCAACTTAACAAACCATGTAATAATCCGGAACTTCCTGAATTCCGTGAACTTTTTGAAATTAACACTTTGAAAGCTCAGCTTCAAGACAGAGACTCAACCATTTACAATCTGAAGAAACATATTTCTGTCTTGAATGTGAAAAGTAATTTAGTCATGAATACACAAGACATTGATGCTACTATAACAAGAAATAATGAACTGTCAATTTATGTGGCTAAATTACTAAAGGAAAATGAGTCTTTGAGAAAGCATCACATAGAACTAAGTGACTCTGTCAAAGAAGCAAGAACTAAGTCAATGGAACAAACAAACCCTTTGATAGCAAAAATTGATGAACTCAAAGCTCAAATTCAGGAAAAGAGTTTCGCCATTGTTGCTTTAAAAAATGAGCTCAGAAAAACAACAGGGAATAGTGTGAACACTAAGTTTTCAAAACCATCAAACTTGCGGAAACCAGTTATTAGACAACCGAATGCGTTTAGATCTGAACGACCAAAATTTTCAAAAACGCGGTTTGCCTCCCAAGTTGATGCGAAACAAGTTTTGACAAAACCAGTCACTTCACCTCACTTGTCTAGGAAAATTGATATGAATGACTTGTATAAGAACTCTTATCTAGAAATGGCTAGAAAGAAGGCACAGAATCGCAAAGACGGAATTTTAGGTGCAAGACCAAGGATGATGAATTCTTCGAGATTTCAAGGCACTGCTAGTATTTCTAAACCATTACCTAGGAACACTAATCTAAAGACTAGGGATTGGCGTACCTCTAAGAGTAGTTAGCGTTTGATTAAAGCTATTCCCATAGCAAATCACTCTAAGAAATGTAGATCTATTTCTGAATCCAAACAAGCTGTTTGCTCAAAGTGTCTGAAATGTATCTTTAATGCTAATCATGATAAATGTTTCACAAAATCCTGAAGAAAGTAAATGCTCATGCAATGGTACAAACTGTTAAGTCTAGGATTTACACTAAGTCATCCACAGTGCATATGAAGCAAATGAAACCAAAAGCCTCACCTAGATGGTTACAAACTGCTAAATCTTTGGAAACTAGGAATAAGGATAAGTCTCTCACTATGCATTAGAAGCCTAACAATCCTAGACCTTGCCATAAGTGGATACCATCTGGTAGAATTTTTAAAGATGATGGACTTAGGTGGATACCTACAGGAAAGATGTTTACCAATGGCATTCTCAATGTTGACCGTGAAACCCCAAAGGGTTTGGATACTGATATCACTAACCATAATATATGCAATCAAGTTTGTAATATTAGTGCAGGTAGTCCTTACTCAGTTTCAGATACTTCGATCCTTCAATACATGGACTGGCTTAAAGTATGGATAACAAAAGGATTGATATCTCATAACTCACGGGTTCAAGTTACTCAACATTGATATTCAATTGGCTATGACGTCTGTTCAGTTCAGTTCAGGCCTCGTACCTCATCATTATGGCGTCTGCAGATAACACTTCAGGCCCCGTTCCTCAAAGAAAAGAAAGGTGTACGCTTCAGTGCGCTTTATCTTCTTAAGAAGAGAAATCTTCATGTTTATGACCATTCTCATCGACACTCTTCATCAATATGCTTCATGCTTTTTCCATGCGCTTCAGTCATCAAGTGAACCGGACTACTGATAATTACTCTTATTCCTCTTGCTCAATATAATGAAGATGGCGACATCATGTGCTAATTTTGCGGGGGAGATGTGTGAATAGAATACATTTGGATGATAATCACTTGGTTAATCAAGAATGGCATCTCTGTATGCAATTCTTGAGGGGGAGAAGAAGTGTGAATTTTTTGCATGGTTGACTGATATTTACAAAGTGCTAATCTTGACATGTAGTTTCTTCTAAGAGTCGTTGGTTGACATCTTCACACGGGCTGATATGATTAAATGACAAAGTGCTTCTAGTTGCTGGGCTGATTTCATGACAAAGTTCTTCTAGTTGCTGGGCTGATTTCTTTGATGAACTTCTTTCTGTTCTTGTTTGATTGGGAGGGATTTTAATTAAGTGGATTTGCTATTTACAAGTTAACGGGAATGCCTTTCGTGTGAAGAAGATGTTAACTATCTATTTCCCCATTCGGATAATCTTGAAGAAGGTCGAGTCTACAGTCTAATCTACATTTTCTGCTACATGATTAGAAGACTAAAGACGAATTGCATTTGATGATCTAAAGACTTCTTCTTAATCCGGGCTGAGAAGAACACTTGAAAATCTTCGTCAGTTTAGGGGAGAGCACTAATTGGGGGAGTTTGAAAAGCCAAAATTTAATCCCCAATTAGACTTGCTCAGATTCTTTACCAATTATTCATTGCTTGATTTTTGATGACACTCCTCCAACGCCTAATGCTTCAATTACTAAGGATAACTGGGATTCATTGTTTGGGATTCATTGTTTTTCAAAGATATGTTTGATGAGTACTTCCAACCTCTAACGAATGTTGATCATCCAGCTTCTGAAGCTCATGCTCCGGTTTCTACTGACTCAACTAGTTCACCATCTAAGAAATACTTCTCAGAACTCTCAAGAAACCTTATCTCCAGTTACTTCACAAGGCGTTGATAATGACTATCATGATATTGTAGTTGCACTACTGAATAATGATCCGCTCTTTGGTATTCCTTTGCCAAATCTTCACGGATTATTGTTCATGAATAATGATCCGCTCTTTGGTATTCCTTTGCCAAATCTTCACGGATTATTGTTCCTCTCATTGTGCACGCTATAAATCAACCACATAAACATTAAGGAAAAATGACTTCCTCATCCGCTAGAAGACATTTTTTGTAAATCTTCCAGATCAGCTTCTACATGTATACCTTGAGGAAGAATGCATTGATGTTGAGGAATCATTTGCTCCGGTTCATTCATTGGGTCAATGTTCATCCGATTGAATGTTTATTCAAGTGTTGGACATTTGACACAAGTTGATTACTTCGAAGTTACTCTTTTATCACTGATTTTGAGGTTGAAGTTGACATTCACAAAGGTGTGTTCTTATTTGATAACTTGCTCGGGCTTAAGAATTTGAGTTGAAGTCTTGGGTTATCTAGTTACCAGCAGTCGAGGTGGATGGTTGAAGACCTGGTTAACTATCACTATTAGGAGTTACTTTGTTTTACTCAGTGTCACACGCATATGTCGGTGTGGATAATCGCAAGAGGTGTTAATGTCTCATACTTTGCTTGAGTAGTGAGTACATAGAAATTTGCTTGAAGCATAAATTCTCGACACCGTTCTTCCATTATTAAGTGCAAGCTTAAGATACAAATGTGAGAATTTGACTTCAGTTTCAAGTTTGGTATATCGGGTATTCTTCATCAGTGGTCACTTGAAATTGTCTACATATGGGTTGATAAAGATAGTCAGAGAGAGTTTCCGTTGCAGTTGATTCTCACAGGATTCATTTGGGCTATTTGAGTTCTTCTCACAAGATTTCAAGTTTTTGGGCATATTATGTTTTGCTGAATCTGAGGTATCAAAACCAGCAAGGGGGAAGGAGACATATATCTAAAAGCACAACGAGTACACATGATGAACTTAACACTTCTACCTGATTGAAGTTATCCCGGAAAGACAATGGTCATAACCGTAGAGAAACTCAGTGTTTAACTCGTAGCCTTTGGTGTATTATTCCAACTAATTGGAGGAAATGGTCTCTGGAGACTTTTGGTATGTGTTACCTCAGCGTTTAGTTAGAAGAAATGTGAAAAGAATATTTGGTTCGTGAGATGATATTGCATATCGACATCTTCTATATGATTTACGATAAAGTGCTTCCGGTTAGTGCTTCATGTACACAATGTAATGATGATTCTGATGAGATCGCAACGATCAGGGGAGATATATGTGTACATCAGGGTCGGACAACATATTCACATGATCTAGCTTAATCAGTTATTCTAGATTTGACATCCGCAGAGGAGATCAGTGATTCAACCAGTTAGTGTGATGTTGTTGTCTCTACTCTGGTTGGGTACTTGTGTACATTATGGGCTGATTGGTTATATGGAAGGTAACTGGAATGCATTTGGTAAACTGAATATGTTGATGTATTGTTCCCCTGAATAAGACAACTGGTCAATCTCGAAGAGTAATGTGTACATCGGGGATGCACAACAGGTTCATGTGATCTGTCTTCATCAGTTATTCCGGATTTGATAACCGCTAAGATGATCAATGTCTTAACTTGTTACCTCGGTGTTCTCATGTTCTTCGGGGTGTTGTGCTTCATTCAATGAGACTGTTTCTCTTCTCATTCTTCTTCTTGGGGAAATGGTCTTTATTCGAAGATTGACGGTATGGGGGGAAGCTACCAAAGTCTCACTTTCTGCAGGCTCTATTTCTGTCGTCCATTCAAGAGCCTCAGAAGCTTTGGTGGTGAAAGGTTTAGGGATGATGACTTCTATCTTCTACAACGGGGCTGCTCGATATCCTTATCTCGGTGCTCGTATCATCATCTTCTTAAACTATATCATCTAATCTTTCTGTGTATATATTTTTCGAAAAAAAAATAGAAAACTATAAAACCAACAAAAACCCATAAAAATCAGAAAATTTAAAAATTCCAAAAATATGTTTTCTCAAGACATGTCTTCTGGTATCGATAACATCTACGGTCTTAGAAATGTCATTCAATAATGGCATGGGACTTTAGATGAAGTTCGAGCAGGAGGTGTAAATATTTCTTTCTAATCATGTCTCAAAAATGGCTTACAGTTATTTCAGACTGTAACCCGCGCTTCAAAATGGTTTGCTATTATTTCTGATAGCAACCCGCTCTTTTAAAGAAAGGAAAGTGCTGCACTTGAACTTTTTCCAAAATATTTCGTGCACTTATCCTAAAACTAAACAAGGAAATCATGTCGTCTAAAAGACTGCTGTTCCTACACAAATGTTTTCCGTCTAAAATTCTTCAGAAAAATATTTGTTGTTCTCTTAAATGGTGGAAAATGAGCTGCTTTAAAAACAATCAGATTCAGAGTTTTTATAAAATTTGGAAACTCAATCAATGACTTCATCACTTTTAAAATCTTTTATAAAATGAGTTATTGGTTGAGGGGGAGAATGTTTTCAAATCTATATCTTCTAACGAGCTTTCTTAATTATCATAATATGCTTAATTAAAAATGATGTTAACCTATGTTGAAGGACTAGGTGCCTAGGATATGATTGCTAGGATTAGATGATTAGAGTTTGATGAATACATTTTTCCCATACATTTAAATGATCTGATTGATATGTTGCATTGACTTTTATTAGTCGATTGTTGTTTGGGTGATGTTGACCACCATATATTTGTATGTGTGTTCACTAACATATGCAGGTATATTGGTATAAAAGAATGGTCCCGATCCGGATCCCACAATTGAAGATGATTGGATGCCGAATAGAAAGGGTAACTATATCTTGGGTTGACAAATGAAGAAACGGAGCTTAATTGGACTTCTATGGAGAGTTGTCCTAAATGCAACGTAAGAGGTCTCACTGCATCAGCAGATGTTTTTCTTCTAAGTGATTGAAGAAACGGAGCTTAATTTGACCTCAGTTGGCATTCAAAATGCAACGTAAGAAGAAGTCTCACTGCATCAGCAGATGGTTTTTCTTCCAAACCCTACAGCAACAACAACGGAAGCTTCTCAACCACTAATGTATCCTTGTGCAGGATACCATTTTTTTAAACATTTTATAAAACTTTGAATAAAATTGTTTTTGAAAATGGAAAAATATTGTTTTGAAAATAAATTGGACTAAATTTTGAAAATCACCGGACTTCTTTTTATCAAAACTTAAGTCACTCAATTATTGACTTCAGTCATCGATTGAGGGGGAGAGTGATTTAATTTAAAGTATTTTCAAACGATATTTCTTCACAAAAAGTCCGTTTGTACAAAATTTGTGGTGATCTAAAGATTTAATGTTATGTCATGGTATGATTTTTCTTTTGAATCAAGGTCTTTCAAAATGAAATTTTTTCTGTCCTTGTTTGATTGTGAAATTGTTTTATTTTACTTAAAGATCTCTTAAAACTATCATACCTGACACTAACAATCTTTAATGTTTAAATCTGTTCCTATCTGTCATTTTTCAAAATCAAATCTTTCCACGTCTTTCCCTAAAATTTTCTAAATAATTTAAATCAATTGGGATCACAAATCTCAAGAGGTTTGAAATCTTTGATTATGGGAGAGATCGTGATTTAAATCTCAAATTTGTTTTAATGGAATTTGTTTTAGTCCTTCAAAGGTCTGCACCAAGGGGACCAAGACTCTTTAAATGCCTCCGCGGGAGGTAATTTCCTTAGCAAGACCACAAAAGAAGCCTTGCAAATCATTGAAAACAAGTCCCAGGTCCGCCCTTTCCGCACAAAGACATATCAGACTCAGTCTAATGTTGGACCTTCTACTTCTAAACCCGTGAGTACATCTAGCACCGATGCTAAGATTGACAAACTCACGGATATTGTTCAGGCTTTGGTTCTTGCTAACCAAAAGAAAGTCACTTTCACACACACACCATCACATGGTGAAGTGAAGAAAGTTGAAGTTTGTGTTACTTGTGGTGGTCCTCATGCATACTACAACTGTACTGCCACCGATGGTAGTCCATTTGAAGCAAATGTTATAGCTGGTACTTCACATCAGGGAGGTAATCAATACCGTCCTCAAAATGAACCAAACTACCGTGCTAACACTTATCAGGCACCACCCGGCTTTAACCAGAATCCTAACCGGAATCAGAATCAACCTAGAATGAACCAAGGTTATCAAAACCAAGGTAATTTCTATCCTGGACCCAATCAAGGTTTCCAACATCAAGGAAACCTTAATCAAAACAATTTCAATCGAGGGAATCAATTTCAGGGGAATGTGAATCCTAATCAAGGGAATTTTCAACAACAAGGTCATAATCAAAACATCCGACCTCAGAATTTCCCTCCACATCCTCCAGTACCATCATCTGATGAGTTATTGAAGCAGTTCATGAAATCCCAAGATGAAATTAACAGGTTGTTGGTCACCGGTCGGATCGATCTCAAGAAGTCTTTAAATGATCAACCCTCGGGCTCCGGAAAACTTCCGAGCAACACGATCGCTAACCCGAGGGGCGATGCTAAGGCGATCACAACCAGAAGTGGTATTTCATACAATGGACCCGCTATTCCTACTACCTCTTCTTCTTCTCTCCCGAAGGTAGTGGAAAGTGAACCTGAGGCAACCAAGGACAAGGAACTTCCTGTTAATAACGGAGGAACCAATGATGTCCATCCTCAAGTTATCCAGAAACCCAAATCTAATCCAGGAGTTGTTTTTGAACCTCCTGTAGCTCCCGTTGAAAATACCAAATCCAAATCTTCTATTCCTTACCCATCACGTTTGAATGAGCAAAAGCTCCGTGAAAAAGCCAGTCATCAAATGGATAAATTTTTTCAAATTTTCCAAGAACTACATTTTGACATAAGCTTTGCGGATGCTATCATGCTGATGCCCAAGTTTGCATCAACTCTCAAACACATGTTAAGCAACAAGGAAAAGCTGTTTGAAATTGCTAAAACTCCTCTGAGCGAAGCGCTCTGCAGTTATCCTGAAGAAGCTTCTGAAAAGCTTGGAGATCCTGGAAAATTTCTCTTACCTTGTGTATTTCCAGGAATGGTTGAATGCTTTGCCTTAGCCGATCTTGGTGCAAGCATCAATCTGATGCCTTATTCAGTATGGAAGAAACTTTCTCTTCCGAAACTTACTCCTACATGCATGACTCTTGAGCTTGCAGATCGTACAATATCCCGTCCTCTTGGCATTGCCGAGGACGTATTTGTGAAAGTAGGAAAGTTCCATTTTCCAGCTGACTTTGTAGTTGTTGATTTCGATGCTGATTCACGGGTTCCTCTCATTGTTGGTCGAGGATTCCTGAGAATGGGCCGTGCTCTCATTGATGTATTTGAGCAAGAAATCACATTACGTGTTGGTAATGAAGCTGTCACCTTTAACCTTGATCAAACTTCGAGGTACTCTGCAAACTATGATTCTGAGTCGGTTAAACGAATAGATATCATTGATGTTGCTTCTGAAGAGTACTCTCAAGAAGTTCTTGGTTATGTTCATAATTCTTCGAGTGATAATCTCACTCATTCATCTCAACCCATCATTGCCAATTCTACTCCTTCTCTCACTCCGTTTGAGGAAAGTGACTTCATCTTGGAAGAGATTGAAGCATACTTGGCTAGTGATTCTGTTCCATGGGAAATTGATCACGCTCCAATTGACATCGAGGGGGACATACTTCTCATTGAGAAGTTGCTTAATGATGATCCATCATCAACCCCTCACACTAGTGATTCAATTCCAGATAAGGTTAATAACAATGAGATTAACCTGGAGGGAGATATTCTTCTTCCTGAGAAGTTGTTAAATCAGGACACTTCTCCTCCACTCCCTCCCGTCGAACTTCATAACAAGGAAGTCAGGTCAGTTGATAAAACTGAAGAATTTCCTGAAGTCGAACTTAAGGACTTACCTCCTCATCTCGAGTATGCATTTCTTGAAGGTGATGATAAATTACCCGTCATTATTGCTAGAGATTTGAGTAAAGATGAAAAGACTGCTCTCATAAAAGTCTTGAAGTCACACAAGCAAGCAATTGCTTGGAAACTCTCCGACATTAAGGGTATCAACCCTGAATTTTGTACTCACAAAATCTTGATGGAGGATGACTTCAAGCCAGCAGTTCAACATCAGAGAAGAGTAAATCCAAAGATCCATGATGTTATCAAACAGGAGGTTATCAAACTTCTTGATGCAGGATTAATTTACCCGATCTCAGATAGTCCTTGGGTTAGCCCAATTCACTGTGTTCCTAAAAAGGGTGGCATAACTGTTGTCACAAATGAAGATAACGAGTTAATTCCAACTCGTCTGGTTACGGGATGGCGTGTTTGCATTGACTATCGTAAGTTGAATGACGCCACCCGTAAAGACCATTTTCCTCTACCCTTTATGGACCAAATGCTTGAGAGATTAGCAGGGAATGAATACTATTGTTTCCTTGATGGTTTCTCGGGTTATTTTCAAATCCCCATTGATCCGCAGGATCAAGAAAAGACCACATTCACCTGCCCATACGGAACTTTTGCCTACAGACGTATGCCTTTTGGCCTATGTAATGCTCCTGGCACGTTCCAACGATGTATGATGGCCATTTTCCACGACATGATCGGGGAAACAATGGAGGTGTTTATGGATGACTTCTCGGTCATTGGGGATTCATTTCAAACATGTCTCTCCCATTTAGATAAAATGCTCAAACGGTATGAAGACACCAATCTTTGTCTAAATTGGGAGAAAAGCCACTTTATGGTCAAAGAAGGCATAGTCCTTGGCCATAAGATTTCAAAAAACGGGATTGAGGTAGATAGAGCAAAAGTCGATGTTATTGCTAAATTACCTCATCCTACTACCGTCAAAGGTATTAGGAGTTTTTTAGGTCATGCCGGTTTCTATCGTAGATTCATACAAGATTTTTCTAAAATCGCCGGCCTATGACCCATCTTCTTGAAAAGGATGCTCCTTTTATCTTCTCACCCGAGTGCATCAAGGCTTTTGAAACATTAAAGAAAAATCTTACTGAAGCACCCATTCTCGTTGCTCCGACCTGGGACTTGCCTTTTGAGCTCATGTGCGATGCAAGTGATTTTGCTATCGGTGCAGTCTTAGGGCAACGCAGAAACAAGCATTTTCAGCCTATCCACTACGCAAGTAAGACTATGACTGAAGCTCAAACTCATTACACTACCACAGAAAAAGAGCTATTAGCCGTGGTGTATGCATTTGAGAAATTTCGGCCGTACTTAATCTTGACCAAATGTGTAGTGTATACGGATCACTCGGCTCTCAAATATCTCTTTGCAAAACAAGATGCAAAGCCGAGATTGCTCCGTTGGGTTCTCCTCCTCCAGTAATTTGATATCATCATACGTGATAAAAAAGGAGCCGAGAACACGGCTGCGATCATCTGTCCGATTAGAGAACCCTCACCAGGATGTGTTCGAGAAAAAGGAAATAAATGAAACATTTCCTCGAGACACTCAATGCGGTTTCTTTTCGTGGAAACTCTTCTACCCCATGGTTTTCTGACTTCGCAAATTACCATGCGGGTAACTTCATAGTGAAAGGGATGTCGACCCAACAGAAGAACAAATTCTTCAAGGATGTAAAACATTACTTAGGGACGACCCTTCTTATTCAAAATCTGTGCGGATCAAGTCATCCGACGGTGTGTTTATGGACAAGAAGCTCTTGCCATTCTCAAAGCTTGCCATGCTGGACCCACTGGGGGCCATCATAGTCCAAACTACACCGCTAAAAAGGTGTTTGATTCCGGGTTTTATTGGCCCACTATCTATAAGGATGCCCACGATTTTGTCAAAACCTGTGACGCTTGTCAACGTCATGGAAATATCTCTCAAAGAAATGAAATACCACAAAATGCCATTCAAGTTTGTGAGATATTTGACATATGGGGTATTGATTTTATGGGGCCATTTCCATCTTCTCGAGGTAACAAATACATACTTGTGGCTGTTGATTATTTGTCAAAATGGGTTGAAGCAAAAGCTTTACCTACTAATGATGCCCGAGTAGTTGTGAAATTTTTGAAATCTCTTTTTGCTAGGTTTGGAACTCCACGTGCTATAATCAGTGATCGTGGTACACATTTCTGCAATGACCAATTTGATCGTGTCATGCAAAAGTATGGTGTAACCCACCGTCTTTCTACTACTTACCACCCCCAAACAAGTGGGCAAGTGGAAGTCTCAAACCGTGGTATTAAAAGAATTCTAGAAAGGACAGTAGGCGAAAATCGTGCATCCTGGTCGGATAAGCTAGATGACGCACTCTGGGCCTTTCGTACAGCTTACAAAACACCCATCGGGTGTACTCCATACAAGCTAGTGTACGGAAAGGCATGTCATCTTCCGATTGAGCTAGAGCACAAGGCTTACTGGGCCTTAAAACATGCAAACTTCGATATACAGACAGCTGGTGATCACAGAAAAGTTCAAATGAATGAATTAAATGAACTTCGTGATCAAGCATACGAGAACTCTTTGATCTACAAGCAAAAGACAAAGAAGATTCATGACTCTAAAATCAAGAACCGCGTTTTCAACGTTGGTGATCGAGTCCTTCTTTTCAATTCAAGATTGAAGATTTTCTCGGGAAAGCTTAAGTCCCGTTGGTCTGGTCCATTTACTATCACTAAGGTTTATCCTTATGGCACTATTGAGTTATCTCAACCCGATGGTCCTAATTTTAAAGTGAATGGTCATCGATTAAAGCATTACTTTGGAGAGGACATTCCACCCGTGATTGTCCCGGATCTACAAACTTTCCCCATGAACCAATGAATGCAGGGATCGAGTCAAGCTAGTGACTCGGGAATCAAAAACAGTAGCACACCATATGGTTTTCACCCATGTTTCTGTCTTCTTACCCCCTTTCTACCACCCTAGTGTGGGGGAGTTTCCCATTGTTGTATATATCAATCTTCTAAAAAAAATGTGTATATATCAAAAACAAAATAATGGCCGTAGTATTTCCCTTTTATATTCTATGTTTCGGCATAACCGTCGGTACTTTGAATATTGAGGGCAATATTCATTTCTAAGTGTGGGGGGGAATTCTCACGAATTTTATCATGTAATTATTCCACCCAATTCCCCCGTTTTTGGCCAAATTTTTTTTTTTGAGTAAATGTTTTTCACTTACTCAGCAAATGGTAATCAGTCCACCATGTCTAACCCACATAAGGATTGGCTAATCCAGGAGCAAACGGCTCTTGGTAAAGATATCTCAAATCCGTTGATGGCTTGCAATTTGCCCAAAATTGTATGGTGTTCAGCTCACCATATCTTTAAACTAGTGAAAAGTTGGCTAGCCCCCAAGTTTATGGCTTGTGGTAAAGGCAGTGGAAAAACCATAATTGGTAATCGGATCACCAAAGATAATATTGATAATTTATCTAAGAGTTGGCTAGTCCAGAAGCAAACGGCTTCTGGTAAAGACAAATCAAATCCGTTGAAAGCTTATGATTTGCTCAAAATCATTTGGTTATCATTGTACCAAGGTTCTTACTTGAACTAAAACAACTGGCTACTCCAGAAGTAATGGCTTTTGGTAAAGAGATGAAATCCATTAATTTTTCTCAAAACATTGCTAGGGACTAGCAATATCTTAGTGTGGGGGATTGATGAGTGTCTAAATACTCATCATTTTTATACTGTTTAGAATGCCAAAAACATCTGAAAACACTTAGAAATGCATCAAAATGATGAAAATATCACAAACAAGTGTTTTATGTGTTTTAAATGAAAAAATAACAAAATCTGGTGAAAAACATATCAAATTTGCATAATTGGCAGTTTTAGTCCCCCAAGTTTAAAAAGTTGTCAAAAACAGTCCCTGGTATATCAAAATAAAGAAAAATGTTATTCAAGGTCCCTGAAATATTCTAAGTTGTCAAAAATGGTCCTTGAATAAATCTTTGACAAAATTACAACTTTAGTCCTTCAAGTTTGAAAAATGACAAAAATGGTCCTTGGACATTTAAAAAATGGAATTTTATGCAATTGGTCCTTGTACTATTCAAGATTTACAGGTTTAGTCCTCGTGAGAGCTTTGGGAACTTGTCAAGATCAGTCCCTCAAGATTGGCAAAATTACAAAACAAGTCCTTGTACTTAACTAAGACCAAATGACCCCCTTTTGTATTTAGAACCCAGCCATAACTAAAAAGAACCCCCAGCCAATGCCTGTGACCCCCCATTTTGGACCCCCTTTTTAATATTAAAAAGTCAAAACCAGTCAATGGCGCCAAACCACTACCTCCACTGTAGCACTGTCTCTCCC
>OU343216.1:69043551-69070961 GCA_910596185.1 Chrysanthemum makinoi | reverse complement strand
TGCCTGCTAAGGGTGCTGATGGGAAGGATCTACCCATCAAAACTAATGAAGACAAAGCTCAGAGAAGATTGGAGATCAAGACTCATAGTATCCTTCTGATGGGATTACCTAATGAGTATCTATTAAGCTTTTGTGAGAATGAAGATGCCAAGTCTTTGTGGGAAGCTATTGAACAAAGGTTTGGTGGGAATGATGCAACAAAGAAATCAAGGAAAAATCTTTTGAAGCATCAGTTTGAAAACTTTGCTGCTTTAAGCAATGAAGGTATTGATCAGACTTGTGACAGATTGCAGAAACTTGTGAGTCAACTAGCACTCACGAAAGTTGAAATTCCTCAAGAAGATGTGAATCTCAGGTTTCTAAGAAGTCTAGCACCTGAATGGAGCATGCATATTGTGGTATGGAGGAACAAAGAAGGTCTTGATAAGCTGACCTTGTATGATTTATACAATAATCTCAAAGTGTATGAATCAGAAGTAAAGGGAACATCTAGTTCAATCCCATGTATACAAAACCTAGCATTTGTGTCCTCAAAAGGGTCAGACAATCATTAGGAAACTCATTCTACTGCTTGTGAAGTTTCTACTGCTATCACAATAGTTTCTACTGCTAGTGATAACATCAGTGATGCTGCTATTTGTGCTTTCTTGGCTGATCTTACTACAAGTACTCATGTAGTAAATCAAGATTTGGAGCAGATTGACCCTGATGATCTGGAAGAAATTGATATCAAGTGGCAGATGGCTATATTGACCATGATGGCAAGGAGATTTTTGAAGAAGACTGGAAGAGAGCTCAAGTTCAAGCCACAGAACACTACAGGGTTCGACAAGTCAAAGATTGAGTGCTACAACTGTCAAAGGAAGGGACACTTTGTCAGAGAGTGTAGGGCTCCTAAGAAGATTGGTGACACTCCAAGAAGAATCACTATTGAAGATGCTAAGCCCTCTGCAGCTATGGTGTCATGTGATGGTCTAGGTGAGTATGACTGGATTGATCGTGAAGATGGACCCAACTTTCCTTTGAGGGCCTATGCTTTTTCTTCTTCAACTGGTTCTGATTTTGAGGTATCTAATGAATCTGATTGTTCTTATAAATCATGTGTAGTTACTTTAGAACAACTTAAGGCTAGGAATGAGTGTTTAAGAGATGAAGTAGAAAAGCTGAAATCAGATAACTTACGTTATAAAGTTGGCCTAAAACCAGTTGAAGAAAAACTAGAATATCTTAAACAGAATGAACTAGAATATGTTGATAAGATAGTTGTTCTAGAGGGTCATATTTTTAAGAAATACTGTGAAATTAATTTTCTCAATCAAAAACTTGAAGAAGTTTCACAGGAAAAAGATATTGCTCTAGCTGAAAAAGAAAAACATATAGTTAAAGTAGATAAACTTCAGTTTCCATTTGATCTTGTGAACAAATCTATTGAGAGTCATTTGATGAAAAAAGGTAATGGCTTAGGATACACTGAAGTGTCTCCTCCACTTTTGAGTGCTTATGCCCTCCCCCCTAAGAAAGAAATCTCCTTTTAGGGGAAGTAGGAAGCAAATTTGTAGGAGAGTCTAGTGAAAGTAGCCAGGACACACCTAAGGTTAGGTCACAGTCATTTGATGCCCCAATTATTGAAGAATGTACATCAGACAGTGATGACACAAAAGATGAGTCAACACCTAAGCAGGTTAAAATAGACAAACCTAAAACAGTCAAACATGTTAGGTTTGAAAAACCAGCGTTAGGTGCAAGAATATCTAGGAAGATAGCTGAGTATGATGAGAAACCTAGAGAGATAGCAAGAAGACAAAATAATAGGCCTAGAGGAAACCAAAGAAACTTGACCTACCTAATATCTCAAAGATTAGGTGATGATTTTAAATTAGTTAAAAAGGCTTGTTATAATTGTGGTAGCTTTGAGCATTTACAGGAAAATTGTTTTTACCACAAGAAAACCTCATGGAACCATAACAGCAGGGTGAATCATAAAAAGTCTTCAAAACACTCTTACCCTCATGATAACAAAAAGATGGTTCCAAGGGCAGTGTTAATGAGATCTGGTGCTACTAGAACCATTACTACTGTTCTTCCAAATAAGCAAAGGTCTTTTAAAAAACGAACAGATGTTTGTACTGCTAAGGCAAAAGCAGTTTCTACTGCTAAGCCAAAAGTGCTAAGCCAAAAGTTTCTACTGCTAAGCCAAAAGTGTTAAAGGCCTCAGCTTGTTGGGTCTGGAAATCAAAAATAAAGGTTTTAAATCATGTTTCCAGAAATAGCAGTACATCAATGGACTTAAAACGCTTTGACTATGTTGATGCATAAGGCAGACCCAAGTCAGTAATGGCTTGGGTCCCCAAGAGAATCTGATTATTTTCTTTTATATGCGGGGCAACTTACAGTTGGAGCTAAAGGATAAAACAATTTTTGATAGTGGTTGCTCTGGACATATGACTGGTGACATGTCCAATCTGGAAGATTTTGAAGCTATAGATGGTGGATATGTTGCTTTTAGGAATGACCCCAAAGGAGGAAAGATTGTTGGTAGAGGTACAATTAAAACAGGAAAATTGGATTTTGAAAAAGTGTATCTTGTAAATGGACTTAAGTTCGATCTGTTAAGTGTCTCACAAATGTGTGACAAAAAGAATTTTGTCCTTTTTACCAACACTGAATGTCTTGTCCTTTCTCCCGACTATAAGATTCCTGATGATAAATTTGTGCTTCTTAGAATCCCTAGAACAGAAAATATATATACAGTGTTGACATAAAGAATTGATGTGCTACGTGTGTACAAGTTTTAAATTTATAAAAAGTGAATTACCAATATTACCAATAACACATACGAGCAAGTATACTCGTCCGTTATAGCAAGATTATGAAGGTAAGTCGGGATCGTTCGCAGGGATTTGAGTGAATCTAAACACAAGTTTGAATCAACAGAGTCTATCCAAAACATATAGCAAAGCAAATAGATATAATGAAATTCAGATGATTAAAAACTACACTTGCTTAAACTAGTTTCATATCATAGATTAATGTGATTGTGTTAACCTCTTAACGTGTTGGTTATGATAATTAGTTGGAGGACTAATCTATTGTTCTTACAAGTTAAACCTTCATCAAGATTTTAGTTCATAAAAACAAGCATTACGTTTAACCAATCAATTCAAGATCAATTCAAGTTTCATAAGTCTACATACATAAACTTAAACACAAAAACATCCACTTGTTTCATCAAATTGCTTAAGAAATGGTCAATACAAAAGGTAACCGATCATGGACAAAAGGCTACAATTGATTCTCAACAACTAATCTTACGACCTTTTAGATGTTTCCAACCAATCCAATTTGATAATCAAAAAGCGTTTCTATTACAACCACACCTTAGTTCCTTTGTATAATCAAGAATAATGGGTAAAAACAATCATCCATAGACAAAATGATTATGACTAGTTGAATAACAATAAGTTCTTTCGACCTCTACGATTACTATCAACTAGTCAAACTTGATTAACAAATGTCACTAGGAAACTTTAGCACAATTGGATCTTAGAATCAACTTGAAATTGAATTAAAACATGTTAAAAGTCTTACAATGCTTGGAATAAGATTACAAATGGTGAAGTAATGATTCCCAAAGTATTGGGGTAGACTTCTTGGTGATTTGGCCTCCAAATGTGGAACATCTGGAACTCCAAACTTCTCTAGACTTCTAAGGACGAATTTGAGAGCTTAAAGCTTTGTTTGATGAGTAGAGAGATTTGTATTTGAAGTGTGTGTCTCAAATGCTCACAAATGGCCTCTATTTATACTAATTCCAAAGCCTATGGTATTAATTTTTGAACTTGGCCTCCAAGGAGTAAGGAAGGGACTAGAATACACCAAGAGAAGGACCTAGAATCGTTTGGATGCAAAGGGGAAACTTAGTGATGAAGATTTGGCAGATGCAGCCTCTCCAACCGGATCGGTTATATGACCAACCGATCCGGTTGGTCTTCTACAAAAGGGCCAACCGTTCCGTTTGCGGGTGGCGACCGAACGGTTGGTGATGGCATTTGGCGTTTCTGGTCATATTCCAACCGATCTGGTTGTACTTGCAACCGATCCGGTTGGATTCCCTGAGTTACGGAAACTTGATCTTTTCTTTCTTGGTTCTTCAATCACTATGGTCTTCAAAGGTCCTTGAGATGCTGATTTAGGCTTCACTGAAACGGGAATCTTCTATTTGCTGAACATTTCTTTACTTTCCTTCCGTTTCCCTGCACTTGGTTATAAACACTAGACAAACATCTTTTGATGCGTTTAAACACTATAATCACGCAAATATAACCAAATAACATATACAAAAGCACACATAACGCTACTAGAAACATGCACAATCTGAGCGTTATCAAATTCCCCCACACTTAAACTTTGCTTGCCCTCAAGCAAATCTAGGAAAAACATCCACTGCTACAAGATCGTGATTATGAAAAATGTGATGCAAATCAACCAAGTATAAATACGAGAGAAGATTCATCAATTATGCTTTATAAAGGTGAAACATCAAGATGTTTGACAATATCCAATGATTTTCTTGCATGATTAACATTTCAAAACACCTCACGAAAAAGGAATGAAATATAATTCACTCAATCACTCATTTTAGTGGAGTAACAAGATAAATCACACTCATTGCTCAGTCATGATTAGATTATTACCATAAGCTTGTACAAGAAACAAAACTCCACCGATGTGGCGTGAGCACCAAGTAAAAACATCTAAAGAGGACTTTTATTCGGGTTATAATGATATGGCTTAGGGTTAAGAGTATAGATAAGGCATGGGAATGTTTAGGAAATTGGTGTTAAAATAAAAATGAAATCAAGTCTAATACCTGTGTTGCTAGCTACCAAACATTCCACGAACCAATAAATTATTATAGCTTCAATTTCTTCTTTTCCGCTTTCCACAGCTTTTTGCTTTGCCATGACAATTGTTCTTCGATCATAGCACATTGGCTATTATTTTCATACTTTCAACACATTTTTTTGAACATAAACTCAATGCATGGCTTAATCAATCTCACAGGATGTGGTACTCATAATCATTTGAACAATCTTCACTTTCCAGGCGACTAGCAATCCAACCGTTTAGACATTGATACGGGTTAGGCTAAGGTTTAAAGTGTAAAATCTTTTTGTATTTTCTGGTGAAGCAAAAATGAAAAGGATGGCTCAGAGGGTGTAACTAGGGGTATCTAGTGCTAAAAATGAGCACTACAAATGGGTCCATGTGGGTGGTTAACTAATCAATGCGGTTAGCTAATATATCATTAGATGTAAAATGGAAGGCCATTTGGGTTAAATCCTAAGGTGCCTCTTTATCACACGAATTCACTTATATCGCACGAATGCGATCTCACTGCGATCTGGTAATGATTTACAAGTACAAGTTCTAGAATAAATAAAATCACCGGCACACTCATAGCAAAAGATCCAAGCATAAAAGATGTATGTTGTTTATGAAATAGGCTTAAATCCTCACAATTTGTGGAAAAGGGTTATAATATGTGCTAGCAAATGTTTATCGATCCCCGAATGGATTGCAATAGTAATCGGAACACATCTCGAAGTTTCAAATATTACCATTTTTTTTTACGAGTGGTTTGATCCAGTTATTCTAATAGATAGTCCTAAAAGTGTGAAAACTAGATCACAAGGGCAAACAAAATTTAAAATTAAGCATGAAAACTCTAATTTTTCCTATTCACCCCCCACACTTAAGTTAGACATTGTCCTCAATGTGAAAAACAAACTTCAAAGCATAGAAATAGGGAAAATAGAGATGAAACCAGATATGTCAACGAGTTTATCAGCTTAAAATTCTTTTCTTCATTCCTAGCGTCCATTGGAGAAATCATTACCTGCACAAAATCTTATAAACAAACAAAAGGTTTTATTAAAAGGTGGCACCCCCCCACACTTAAGTTCAACCAAAGGTTTAAACTTTGGGGAGTGACCACATAAAATCAAATCAAACACACGGGTTGCCTCCCGAGAAGCGCTTGTTTTATTACCGAGTCATCAGCCTGACTCGAATCTTCCCAAATTCACTTGGCCACAAGAGCAGCCTTGAACATTTTGAAAAGTTCGGGGATGTACATGAATTCTTCACCAGTAGTTTCAATATCGTCCCATCGAATTCAGCAGATGGTTTCCAAGGAACAATTTTTGGGATTCTTCCTGGAAATGGTGCTACAAAGGTGATAGTTTCAAATTCATTTTCAGGGGAAACTGTTGCAACTGAAACTTCATTCGTTTACTCCTTGTCGTAATATAACTTGATTCGGTGCCCATTAACAATGAAACTTCCACCCTGTTTGTCATAGAGTTCGACATACCTGGATGGATATCCATGTTTAACGATATATGGTCCAAACCATTTTGGTTGTAATTTAGGAGCTTTGAATTTGGATTTCATGTTAAAAAGCAGTAACTTTATCTCCCTTTGAATTCCTTTCGAACTCGTAGCTTTTTATCGTGATAAGCTTTTGTTCTAGCTTTATACAGTTTGGAATTTTCATAAGCTAGGAGTCTTAATTCATCGAGTTCGTGCAATTGCAGGAATCTCTTTTCTCCAGCTATTTTGAGATCGGTGTTACAGTGTCTGAGAGCCCAGTAAGCACGATGTTCAACTTCGAACGGCAAATGACAAGTCTTTCCATACAAGAGTCTGTAAGGAGTTGTGCCAATTGGAGTTTTATAAGCCGTACGAAATGCCCACAAAGCATCGTCAAGTTTCTTTGCCCACACTGAAGGATTGTCCTTCACTGTTTTCTCTAGTATTCTTTTGAGAGCTCTGTTGGTATTTTCAACTTGACCACTGGTTTGCGGATGATAGGCCGTCGCGAATCGGTGATGAACTCCATATCTTTTCATGGTTTTCTCTATTTGTTGGTTACAAATGGGTTCCTCGTCGCTTATCAAGGCTTTGGGAATTCCATAATGAGCAAAAAGCTTTTTGAGAAAATTAACGACGACACGAGCATCGTTCGTTGGTAAAGCTTCAGCTTCTGCCCATTTGGACACATAATCTATAGCAATGCTAATGTATTCGAATTTGTGGGATTTAGGGAAAGGTCCCATGAAATCTATTCCCCAAATATCGAATATTTCACACACTTGAATGCTTGTTAATGGCATTTCATCTCTTCGAGAAAGATTGGTGGTCCTTTGGCAAGCGTCACAATTTTGAACAAGTGTGTGTACTTCTTTGAATATTGTTGGCCAATAGAATCCAGCATCAAAAAAATTTTAGCTGTGGTGGAAGGACCATAATGTCCCCCAGTTGGGCCATGATGACATTCGTCAAGAATCTTGCGGGTTTCGGAACCAGAAACACATCTTCGGATCATTCCTTCAGGACACATTTTGAAAAGATATGGCTCTTCCCAAAAATAGTATTAAAGTTTCGAAAAGAATTTGCTTCTTTGAGCATGAGTTAGACCTTTTCGAGAATTCCTCCCTGCGAGGTAGTTCGCAAAGTCAGAAAACCAAGGATCGTCAGTTCCATCGATGGTCATGAGAGTTTCATCAGGGAAATAATCATCGATTTCCTCTTCTTTTAACTCCTCAAGATCGGGGTTTTCAAGACGAGATAAGTGATCAGCAGCTAGATTCTCTGCTCCTTTCTTATGTTTGATTTCGATGTCAAATTCTTGGAGTAGCAAAATCCATCGAATAAGACGTGTTTAGCATCTTGCTTGGTGAACGATACTTGAGCTGAATGATCGGTAAAAATGACTGTTTTTTAGAGCACGAGGTAGGATCAGAATTTGTCAAATGCGAAAACGACGGCCTATAATTCCTTTTCGGTGACGGTATAATTTTGCTGAGCACTATTCAATGTCTTGCTAGCAAAATATATAGGCCGAAAGTGTTTTCCTTCTCGTTGGCCTAAGACGGCTCCAACAAAGAAAATCGCTTGCGTCGCACATAAGTTTGAAAGGTAGTGACCAATTAGGTGAAACCATGATCGGAGCACTAGTTAGTTGAGATTTCAATGTTTCGAAAGCTTTTATGCAATCAGCGTTAAAGTCAAAGATAGATTCTTTTCAAGAAGTTTTGTCATCAGACGAGATATTTTTGAAAAATCTTTGATAAATCGGCGTAAAACCAAAGCATGTCCTATAAAACTTCTAACGGCTTTGACGTTAGTTGGTGGTGGAAGTTTCGAGATGACATCGACCTTTGCTTTGTCTACTTCCATTCCTGCACTGGAGATTTTGTGGCCAAGCACAATTCCTTCGGTCACCATAAAGTGACATTTTTCCCAGTTAAGGACAAGATGTGCGGCTTCGCATCTTTCGAGCATTTTATCGAGATTAGAAAGACAAGCTTCAAATGAGTCTTCGAAGACTGAAAAGTCATCCATGAAAACTTCCATGGAGGTTTCTAGCATGTCTAGGAATATGGCGATGATACACCTTTGAAAAGTTTGCATTGCAAACACCAAAAGGCATACCGATATGCGTAGGTTCCAAAAGGACAAGTGAAAGTGGTCTTTTCTTGATCGTTAGGATCGATAGGAATTTGGAAATATCCAGAAAATCCATCAAGGAAACAAAAGAATTTATTTTGCCGTCTTTGTCACACCCCAAATTACCTGTTTTGCAGCGGAATGGAATTCCTGGGGATTGTCTGTCATAGCATCACAATCACAGTTATATTGAACGACCTAAAGTGTCGTTTGTAAAATACATCGCTTGATTTAATAAAACATTCAGAGTTACAAAGATAGGTCCCAAATGAAAGTTACTATGTGCGGAAAATAAGGGTTGGTACAAGTCAAACGATGTTTTAAATATGTATAAATCCATGTGAGACACGTCGTCACCGCGACTCTATGATATGTCCACATGCATGCCATGAAGTGAATGCCTTAGTTACCTGAAAATACATTGCTAAAAGTGTCAACACAATGGTTGAGTGAGTTCATAGAGTTGTTGAAAATGTATAATACGACTACCACAAGTATAAATTATGTATGACAATGTCATCACAAAAATGATACAATTGCTTAAGAACATGACACCGAAGCTTGACTGATGTTCGCCCCAACAGAGTGTTTGCCAAACAACTCAAATAATGATAATGACATGAAATGCATCCGTCCGGTTGGAATCCGCCAACCCGGATGGAGGTGTCACCCTCGATAGATCTATCCACTCACTCACGCTTCTATGAAATTAACGGTTCATGTTCATGAAATGGGGACATTTAACGGCAATGAGGTAACTTAAGCAATGTAATGAATTTGATATACTTGGCATCGTAATAAAATGATGTACAATGTATTCTCCCCTGTAGGTTTGAAATAAGTAAAACTTTGAATAAATCGGGCTATGAAAACTCACATTGCAATGATAATGATGATATAATGGCAATGCTGAAATAAGGCGCAACCTCCTCGACCGTGTCCTATCATGAATGATATGTTCTAATGTAAATCATGATGTAATGTTATGCATGCAATTCGGATGATATTTATACCACTTATGTATTTTTGAAAACAATACTTCTCATCGAAAATATAATCTTTTAACGTCTTGACCATTTTTAAATTACTTCACATGTATATACATTGAAATGATATCCGACGATAATCATTTAGTGATTTATTGTGAAAATATAACTTTTCGTCGTAAAATAATGTCATTGAAATTTCCATGAAAGTGACAAAAACGGCCTCTAAAATCTAGTCGTAAAATGGTGCACGTCGAGCGTTAGGAAACAAACTCAACGGTTTTGGGAAGCTCGTATGGTTATCTCAAAGTTTTAGCACATGAGTTTCCATCCTAGAGGTTTCGAACATAAAGAAAATTAGAGGTTAAGTATGGTAATTTTAGTCCAAAATATCGTTTAAGGATGGTTTTCGGCAAAGTTTAAGCGACCGTAATTAATTCATTACAACTCCGCTAAACAAACAATCGGACATTTTGGAAAGTATACTTGGCGATTTCACTTTTACTAGAAGACTTCACTTTATGAAAAGTTCTAAATCAATGTTAAAAACAACCTTTAACTTGGTACTAGTTTTTACCGCAAAACTTGTCTAATAGAAATCAAGATATAGTTTTTCTTATATGATAAAAGTTACGCAACTTTTGTAAACGTGTATAATTTAGTCGTTACAAATCCGTTTTCTACGTTTTAAAGATCCTTAGCTTTGTATCAAAGTATACTAACATATTTTTAACAAGTCGACATAATTTACAACGTCCAAGCTTCATTTTTGACTCGTACAAAATAAATATTGCTTGCTGAAATTTCCAGAAATTTATATTTTTCGTCGCCAAATTGAAATATTCATAACTTCTTCGTTATAACTCCGTTTTAATCCGTTCAAGCGGCCACGGTTTCGTTTTAAAGTATATTTTCTAAATATCTAGGCCAAAAATTTTTACCTACTGTCGGATTTTCCAGAATTTCAAAATAAGGACAGACCCTTATATATAGTTGTCGAAATGAGTTTTTCTCGCGCCAAACCTATTCTAATCCATTCAAAACAACTCCGAAGCTATTCTAATCCTACCATACACCTTCTTAGGGTGTCATGGATTCCTAGACATCACCAAAAATTATATATAACAAGGAGTAATTATAGGATGGATTATATATATATATAACACTTAAAAATCTTAAAAAGTGGTATAAACATCACATAACTTGCATGTTTCTCAAATAAAATGATATGACCATAATAATGAATATGAAATAAAAATATGAATATGAATGCTTACAAGAAATATGATGAGGTTTAAGGACAAAGGGTTTTTCCTAATCACTTGAGGTTTTTATTGCAAAACCTATACAACAAGTGATACTAGTGTGTATTAAAATTTGTCTTGAAAAATTGGAGATGATCCTTCCTTTGGTCTCCTTGTGGCTGCCGAATTTTTGCAAGAGAGAAAAGAGAAATATGTTTTGATCTTTTGTTTGCAAATGATTAAGTGAAGTTGTGTTAGGATATAGTATAATACATATGTATGAGATATTTGCAAATATCATGTGACTCATCCCTCCCTTGTCGACAAGGGAGGATAGCCATACTTTTTTATGTAAGTGTAAGATTTGTGAGGTTAAATGTAGTTAAGTGATAAGTTGTAGTTACTTTTGAATATTTAGGGTAGCGTTGGATAAAAATAAATTTTCACGGGTCAAGATAAAATATATTTAGGTCATAAAATTATAAAAATACATTTCTTGCAAAATTTGAGTGAAATAATAATAATCGTGTCGTATTTAAGAAAAACGTCATAATTATATAAATACAACAATTTGCATTTAAATAAATTTAAAACACTGTGTAAACTCATAATATTATTTTATAAACTTAATATGAGTATAAAAATATATTGGAATAATTTTTGGAAGTAATGGATCAATTGTTTAAAATGATTAATTACGCGATAACGTTTATTTAATAAAAGTTATACTTTTAATGAAAAGTGCAAAACCATGCATGAACTAATATAATGACAATGATGTTAATGAAATGTAGACTAAACTTAGTCTATATGAAATGACCTCGATGATATGATCATGAATTCACAGCTAAACCATTATGGTTACGTGAATTTGATGCTCGTAAACCTAGTTCACGATAAATGATAAATAATGAAACATGAGTAATGTTTTGAGAATGACCTGAAAATACTTAATTGTCACATTCGCTCAACCAAAAAGGAATTCAGTCCCTGAATTCAGTCCTTGTTAGGTTCTACGATGTTACTTGTGAAAAGATGAGAATATTTGAGACGCATTGGGTCGTCCAATGTTTTTTTTTTCTAAATCGTACCACGCCCTTCCAAGACGGGACTTCGAACATAATCTGTTGCCAACTTGAAATTCTAATGGTTTGTGACTTATGGAACATACTTCCAATATTTTGCGTCGTATATCGACGTAGCTTATCTAGCTATATGTTGTTATTTGTAACTGATTTTTGACCTGTATGATTACTTTGTTGTTTCATGAATGAGTCATTGACTAGTGAGTTGGACTTTCCTGATTTTTGACCAGTGAATAAGTGATTGACACCTCGACCATAGAGTGTCTCAATTGGTGTAGTCAATATCTTCATGTGTTGACCATTGTTGTAAAACAACTGGTTCGGTGAAGTATGACTTGCCTAATCATTTCTAGAAAGTCACCCATGCTTGAGCATATTATCTAATGTTTGAATTGTCCTTTCACTTTGACCATCGGTTTGTGGATAATATGCTGTGCTCATCTCTAATTTGGTCCCAAATGAATCTTGTAATGATTTCCAGAAGTTTGAAGTGAATCGACTATCTCTGTCAGAAATGATGGAAATTGGTGTACCGTGCCTTGAGACTATTTCCTTGACATAAAGTATAGTGAGTTGTTCCATGGAATAAGTCTCTCTAATTGGTATGAAATGGGCTGATTTGGTAAGACGATCGACGATTACCCATATAGCGCCATAACCTCCCTACGTCTTAGGAAGTTTCGTAACAAAGTCCATTGTAATGCGTTCCCATTTCCATTGTGGAATTTCAGGTTGTTGGAGTAATCCTGAAGGTTTATGATATTCGACTTTTACCTTAGAGCAAGTAAGACATCTGCTAACGTACGTGGCAATTTCCGCTTTCATGTTCGGCCACCAATAAAGTTTCTTGAGATCCTGATACATCTTATCGAACTCCGGGTGAATAGAATACTTTGACTTATGCGACTCATGCATAATCAATTCTCGTATCCCGCCATAAAATGGTACCCACATTCTATCCTTGAAGCATAAAACTCCATCTGCTCTCTTTACAAAGCCATTTGCATTTTCGGGCATACCATAAAGTTTTCACTTCGGGTCGGTTTTCCTCCTTGAGTGCCTCGATCTGTGCCTCAAGTATTTTTGATGGTAAAAGTGAACTGATCGTCATTCCTAATGATCGTACTCTTAAAGGTTTGGGTCTTTCTTTCCGACTAAGAGCATCAGCCACAACATTGGCTTTTCCCAGGTGATACTTGATTTCACAATCATAGTCGCTGAGTAATTCCAACCAACGACGTTGCCTCATGTTAAGTTCCTTCTGATCAAGAACATATTGTAAACTCTTGTGGTCCGTAAACACTGTGCACTTTGTACCGTAAAGGTAGTGTCTCCAAATCTTGGGTGCAAAGACTACGGCCCCCAACTCAAGATCATGTGTGGTAATTTCTTCTCATGAACCTTAAGTTGTCGAGAAGCATAAGCTATCACCTTCTCGTTTTGCATTAGTACAGCTACCAAGCTCTTTATGAAGCATCGCAGTATACAACGGTTCTCAATTCCTTCGGTAGTGCCAAATTGGCGACTGCAAAGCTTTTGCTTCAACAACTGAAAAGCGCTTCTTGTTTCTTCCCCATTCGTACCTCTTACTTTCTCAGGGTCAACTTGGTCAAAGCTTTAGCTATCTTTGAAAAACCTTCGATGAATCTTCGGTAATACCCGGCAAGTCCTAGAAATTGTCGGATTTCTGTAGGATTTGTGGGAGTAGCCCAATCTTTTACGGCTTCAATCTTTGCAGGGTATACTTGTAATCCTTGACTATCAATGACATGACCAAGAAATTGTACTTTACGGTTCCAAAAATCACACTTGGAAAATTTGGCATACAACTCCTCATTCTTGAGTAGTCCTAAAATCGTTCGTAAATGCCCTTCATGCTCTTCTTTGCTCTTTGAGTAAATCAATATGTCGTCAATGATTACTATAACAAACTTGTCCAAATACGGTTTACATACTCTATTCATGAGATCCATGAATACGCAGTGCATTAGTTAATCCGAACGGCATTACTTGAAACTCATAATGACCATAACGTGTTCTAAACGCTGTTTTCGGGATATCCTCCTCTCGCACTCTAAGTTGATGATAACCTGATCTTAGGTCAATCCTTGAGTAGATACTAGAGCCTTGCAACTGATCGAACAAGTCGTCGATTCTGGGAAGTGGGTAACGGTTCTTCACCGTTAACTTGTTCAGCTCTCTATAATCTATACACGTTCTGAAAGATCCATCTTTCTTCTTCACAAACAAGACCGGTGCTCCCCAAGGCGAGGAACTTGGCCTAATGAATCCTTTGTCTAATAGTTCTTGCAACTGATTAGACAACTCTTGCATTTCCGATGGTGCTAATCGGTAAGGTGCTCGCGTAATTGGTGCAGCTCCGGGCACTAAGTCAATATGAAATTCTACTTGACGTGCCGGTGGTAGTCCTGGCAAGTCTTCGGGAAAGACTTCGTGTGAAATTCTCGAGCGATCGGTACATCCTCAAGTCGCTTCTCCTCCAACTTCTTCTCGTTATATATGTGCTAAGAAAGCAAAACAACCTTTCTTTATGTACTTCTCCGTTTTGATGCATGATATAATGCTGAGTCTAGTTCCACTTGCTCCCCACATTGAATGATCAAAGTTTCGCCATTGTAAGGAAGATGAACAACTTTTTCATCACAAATGATTCTTGCACGATGTTTGGATAACCAATCCATTCCGATGATGACGTCGAAACTACCAAGTTCTACAGGCATAAGGTCTATATTGAAGGGATGATTTAGAAAATTGAGTGTACAACCACGGACAATGGTGTCGGTGCTAATTAAGTTACCATTAGCTAATTCAATGTTGTATGATGTGTCTAATGTGGTTGGTTTTCAAGATTTGTTCCGATATTGAGTGCTTCTACAATAGTTCATCACCTAGATTGTTATCATGCTAGCAAGAAAATAGCTATCAGCTCGTACTATGTCGAAGAATGTTTGTTCTAATTTCACTTGTAGGTGGAGAGTCATTGATTGTCCGATATGTTCAAACCTGTTGCATCTCTTGATATAGAAGTAGGTTATCCGTAATTTCTAGAGAACACAATGCCTTAGGGGGAGTTTATATCGATAACCTTAACTTAACCAAAATTTTCTTTTAAGGGAAACTCATTGTAGGGAAGTTCACATATTGTTGAGGCCATGTTTAATGAAATGTTCTGTAGTCTTGGTTAGAAGACTTGGTTTATCTCTATAGTGTCGCTTCGTGGGTATTCACTTCGTATTAAATCTCGTAACTCGGTCTAGCTGATGTTTTTGAAATGATATAATTTGGCTTCTAGTCCAAAATAGTGTTTCAGAATGTTTCGTGATGTCTTAAGATTTTTGTTGAGTTTTGAATCATCCTACTACCTAGTTCTAGTCCTTGTTGGTAGTTCTGAAATCTTTTCATTGTTTTCTTGTATTGAGGAATCCTCCTCGTAGATTGTATATAAAGCCTTTTCTAAAAAGGTCACTCGTCAAATTCTAACTTATTGGTTGAGTGAGGGATGAATGGCGTGAGCATCGATAGAGTGTTATTAAAATATATGTTTATGAACAATTTATATGATTACAAAGTTTTGCGTTTGAATGAAGATTGTCTTAAGAAATTTGAAATGATACTTGTTTCTTTCATGATATAATTATTCCTGAATTATACATAGGTGATCAGGCCATGTATAATCAAGGACAAATGATGTGATGCTGGGTTTTGTTGAAATGGTATTATGTTCCTCCGAAGTTTTAGATGGTATTCAACGTTTTGTTTTGTAAGATAATGGCTCAATGAATTTTCAGAGTAACATGAAAATCGTTTCGCATGAGGGTATTAAATAGTTGATAAAATGACTGAAACCAATTGATAAGTTGGTAATAAAACTACTTGCTTTAAAACTTTATGAAACAACATTTCTAAGATGGTGATAAAATAGCTCGAAATAAATTTAAGTGAAATAATGTTATGAAATGGTAGCAAAATAACTTGAAATATAATTTGAGGAATGGTTTGTAGGATACATGGGAGAACCTCGTAGAGTGGTAATAGTCTCCTAATTGGTCAAGAATAAAGTTGGCCTAACCCCTAGTAAGATAGTGAGGTATTGTCGCAAAATGATTGAAAATTGGGCAATTGGAATAAGGAATGAAATAAACTAAGGTTGTGATTATCGTGGAGATAATAAATGATAAAGATTACACTAAATAGAAATGTACTTATTATCTGTTCCTGTTGATGGTCTAATCATGTCTCAAGTGTAGAGATAAGCAGAGGTGCTCTAATAACAATAGCTTTGAAACTCTCACAGTCCTCAAATCTATAAGATAGTGTAGTTTCTGTAGTCTTAGTGATAGATGGTAGTAGTGTGTCGAATCATGCACGCTTCCTTAGCGGCAAATCAAATGTATGACTAATAGGTCCACTAGGACTAAGCTTGTAAGTCCTACCAAATGGTATGATCTGTCTCAACAGAATGATAAAATTGTCCTGATCCTACGGTGAATCAATAGTGATCGCAATGGTGTAAGTGCAACTTCGTCCTCCTAAAAGGGTTCAGTCTCATCAACTGATGTTATCGGTGTTGAGTCAACTGATGTTAAAATTGTGATAGGGAATGATAGGGCATTCTCCATGTCAAAGTATGATGTGAGTATGATGGAATGGGTATCTGAAGGCATTAATGTGACAATCGATTTTGAAATGAAAGTAACTAACTCGTAAAATGTGCGTATAAAACCGCATGTATAGTGACTATGCACTCATGATGAAATAATGAGATGCTATGATAATGTAGTTATAGTCTAGGGTCAATGATGCAACCTAGTTCTCTATAACTGAAGCTCAGATGCCAATCTGTCACACCCCCAAATTACCTTTGCGAAAGCGAAATGGAATTCCTGGGGATTGTCCTCATCAGCATCACAATCCAGTTATATTGAACGACCTAAAGTGTCGTTTGAAAAATACATCGCTTGATTTAATAAAAACATTCAGAGTTACAAAGATAGGTCCCAAATGAAAGTTACTATGTGCGGAAAATAAGGTTGGTTCAAGTCAAACGATGTTTTAAATATGTATAAATCCATGTGAGACGCGTCGTCACCGCGACTCTATGATATGTCCACATGCATGCCATGAAGTGAATGCCTTAGTTACCTGAAAATACATTGCTAAAAGTGTCAACACAATGGTTGAGTGAGTTCATAGAGTTGTTGAAAATGTATAATACGACTACCACAAGTATAAATTATGTATGACAATGTCGTCACAAAAATGATACAATTGCTTAAGCACATGACACCGAAGCTTGACTGATGTTCGCCCCAACAGAGTGTTTGCCAAACAACTCAAATAATGATAATGACATGAAATGCATCCGTCCGGTTGGAATCCGCCAACCCGGATGGAGGTGTCACCCTCGATAGATCTATCCACTCACTCACGCTTCTATGAAATTAACGGTTCATGTTCATGAAATGGGGACATTTAACTGGCAATGAGGTAACTTAAGCAATGTAATGAATTTGATATACTTGGCATCGTAATAAAATGATGTACAATGTATTCTCCCCCGTAGGTTTGAAATAAGTAAAAACTTTGAATAAATCGGGGCTATGAAAACTCACCTGTTGCAATGATAATGATGATATAATGGCAATGCTGAAATAAGGAACAACCTCTGACCGTGTCCTATCATGAATGATATGTTCTAATGTAAATCATGATGTAATGTTATGCATGCAATTCGGATGATATTTATACCACTTATGTATTTTTGAAAACAATACTTCTCATCGAAAATATAATCTTTTAACGTCTTGACCATTTTTAAATTACTTCACATGTATATACATTGAAATGATATCCGACGATAATCATTTAGTGATTTATTGTGAAAATATAACTTTTCGTCGTAAAATAATGTCATTGAAATTTCCATGAAAGTGACAAAAACGGCCTCTAAAATCTAGTCGAAAATGGTGCACGTCGAGCGTTAGGAAACAAACTCAACGGTTTTGGGAAGCTCGTATGGTTATCTCAAAGTATTAGCACATGAGTTTCCATCCTAGAGGTTTCGAACATAAAGAAAATTAGAGGTTAAGTATGGTAATTTTAGTCCAAAATATCGTTTAAGGATGGTTTTCGGCAAAGTTTAAGCGACCGTAATTAATTCATTACAACTCCGCTAAACAAACAATCGGACATTTTAGAAAGTATACTTGGCGATTTCACTTTTACTAGAAGACTTCACTTTATGAAAAGTTCTAAATCAATGTTAAAAACAACCTTTAACTTGGTACTAGTTTTTACCGCAAAACTTGTCTAATAGAAATCAAGATATAGTTTTTCTTATATGATAAAAGTTACGGCAACTTTTGTAAACGTGTATAATTTAGTCGTTACAAATCCGTTTTCTACGTTTTAAAGATCCTTAGCTTTGTATCGAAGTATACTAACATATTTTTAACAAGTCGACATAATTTACAACGCCCAAGCTTCATTTTTGACTCGTACAAAATAAATATTGCTTGCTGAAATTTCCAGAAATTTATATTTTTCGTCGCCAAATTGAAATATTCATAACTTCTTCGTTATAACTCCGTTTTAATCCGTTCAAGCGGCCACAGTTTCGTTTTAAAGTATATTTTCTAAATATATAGGCCAAAAATTTTTACCTACTGTCGGATTTTCCAGAATTTCAAAATAAGGACAGACCCTTATATATAGTTGTCGAAATGAGTTTTTCTCGCGCCAAACCTATTCTAATCCATTCAAAACAACTCCGAAGCTATTCTAATCCTACCATACACCTTCTTAGGGTGTCATGGATTCCTAGACATCACCAAAAATTATATATAACAAGGAGTAATTATAGGATGGATTATATATATATAACACTTAAAAATCTTAAAAAGTGGTATAAACATCACATAACTTGCATGTTTCTCAAATAAAATGATATGACCATAATAATGAATATGAAATAAAAATATGAATATGAATGCTTACAAGAAATATGATGAGGTTTAAGGACAAAGGGTTTTTCCTAATCACTTGAGGTTTTTATTGCAAAACCTATACAACAAGTGATACTAGTGTGTATTAAAATTTGTCTTGAAAAATTGGAGATGATCCTTCCTTTGGTCTCCTTGTGGCTGCCGAATTTTTGCAAGAGAGAAAAGAGAGAAATATGGTTTTTGATCTTTTGTTTGCAAATGATTAAGTGAAGTTGTGTTAGGATATAGTATAATACATATGTATGAGATATTTGCAAATATCATGTGACTCATCCCTCCCTTGTACGGGAGGATAGCCATACTTTTTTTTTTTTTATGTATAAGTGTAAGATTTGTGAGGTTAAATGTAGTTAAGTGATAAGTTGTAGTTAATTTTGAATATTTAGGGTAGCGTTGGATAAAAATAAATTTTCACGGGTCAAGATAAAATATATTTAGGTCATAAAATTATAAAAATACATTTCTTGCAAAATTTGAGTGAAATAATAATAATCGTGTCGTATTTAAGAAAAACGTCATAATTATATAAATACAACAATTTCGTTACGAAATAAATTTAAAACACTGTGTAAACTCATAATATTATTTTATAAACTTAATATGAGTATAAAAATATATTGGAATAATTTTTGGAAGTAATGGATCAATTGTTCAAAATGATTAATTACGCGATAACGTTTATTTAATAAAAGTTATACTTTTAATGAAAAGTGCAAAACCATGCATGAACTAATATAATGACAATGATGTTAATGAAATGTAGACTAAACTTAGTCTATATGAAATGACCTCGATGATATGATCATGAATTCACAGCTAAACCATTATGGTTACGTGAATTTGATGCTCGTAAACCTAGTTCACGATAAATGATAAATAATGAAACATGAGTAATGTTTTGAGAATGACCTGAAAATACGAATTGTCATAGTCTTTCAAGCATTTGATCCATAAACGGGTGTGGAAAGTGATCTTTTCTGGTGGCTTTGTTTAACTTACGATAGTCAATACAAACGCGCCAGCCAGTGACAGTTCTAGTTGGAACTAGTTCATTTCGTTCATTAGTCACAACCGTCATTCCTCCTTTCTTGGGAACACAGTGAATAGGAGTTACCCAAGGGCTATCCTCAATTGGGTAAATGATTCCAGCATCGAGAAGTTTTATGATTTCCTTTTTAACAACTTCTTTCATGTTGGGATTGAGTTGACGTTGACGTTCTACCACATGTTTAATCCCTTCTTCAAAATTGATTTTGTGTTTGCCGAAATTAGGACTAATTCCTAGGATGTCGGATGTTTTCCAAGCGAAAGCTTGTTTGTGATTTTTGAGGACAGAAACTAAACTTTCTTTCTCAATGTCCTTGAGCAATGAAGATATGACTACTGCAAGAAGTAAGTTATCCTCCAAGTAAGCATATTCAAGATGATCTGGGAGAGGTTTGAGTTCGAGATCATGGGTGGTTCTTTTGATAGAGGATTTAATTCGCATCTCGTTATTGAAAGTTATTTCTTCAAAATTTTCTTCCTCTTCCTCCATTTCTTCTTCTTTTGAGTTATCTCCTTCGAATTCTACTTTCATGAAATCATCAAACTCTTTGTCAAAATCTGTTTCATTGATTTTTTCAAAAGTAGTCATGAATGGATCGGATTCGCTAAGTAATGCGCCCAATTCTTCATCAGTGACTTCATCAATAATATCGATGTTAAAACAAGTGTCATCAATGGAATGTGGGTAGCGATCGCTATCGATTAGAAAAGTGATTCGATCTTCCCCAACTCCAAGGTTGAGTTCTTTTCCTTTTACTTTGATGATTGCATCAGCCGTATTTAGGAAAGGTCTTCCTAAGATAAGTGGAACTTTACTATCTTCTTCCATTTCCAAGATTACAAAGTCCACGGGAAAAATGAATTTACCTACTTGAACAAGCATATTCTCGGCGATTCCCATAGGATATTGATAGGAATGATTTGCTAATCGAATGCTCATTTTTGTTGGTTTCAGGCTGTTGTTGCACAACTTGGAATACAACGAATAAGGCATCAAATTGATACTTGCGCCAAGATCGGCCAAAGCATCACATTTAACATTATTCCTGAAAGTACATGGAATAAGAAAGCTCCCAGGATCTCCGAGCTTCAGTGGGATCTTGTTTTGGACAATAGCTGAGCATTCTTCGTTAAGGAAAGTAGCTGATATTTGCTCTAGCTTGCTTTTGTTATTAAGAAGTTCTTTCAAAATTTCCCGTAATTGGGCATTCCGGCTAAGACATCAACGAGAGGAACATTGAGTCTAACCTCTTTTATTATTTCAATGAACTTCTTATAACGCTCTTCCATCTTTTCTTTCTTTTCGCATTGAGGATAAGGAATTTTTGGTGTATACGCCTTGACGGATGGAATGTTTTTCTTTTTGGTGGTTTGAGTTGTGTTTGGTTCCTCGGTTTCATCCTCACTATCATTGGTGACAGGAGTATTTTCATTAGGATTTTGTGGTGGATCGTACGAGAGACCACTTCTTGTGAAGACATCATTGATATGCTCATTTCTTGTTTGTGGTGGATGGTACGTCTTATCATTTGATGGTTTCGGGTTGGATTGGGTATTACTTGGCAATGAACCAGATGGTCTAGAAGAATGTTGGTCAGAAAGTCTGCCAAACTTGTTTTCAAGATCTTGGATAGATGCTTGATGATTTTTCTGTCCTTGCTCAACTTTGGCTTTGAGATTGAAAAATTGATTTTTTATAAAATCATTTGCGATTTTTGAGCGCCCACGAATTCTCTCATGGTTTTCTCGAATTCGGTTTCTTCCATCTTTTTGTCGGGGTTTTGTGGTGGTGGATCGTCAGTTCGTGGTTGAGAGTCACGGTTGTCATCCCTTGGTCGGCGATCTTGCCAATTTCCAGAATTTCGATCGTAATAATTACTACGATATCCTCCTCCACGGTATCCTCCTTGAGCGTAACTCGCTTCTCCTTCCTTCGGTCCGCCCATAGGTTTATCGTCGCACTCGGACGATGGATGATTTCCTCCACAATTTTTGCATCCGTCTCGCATTTCCTTCATTTCATCTTTGATATCTTTGTATTGCGAGTCAATTTTTGAGGTTAACGCTTCCATCTTCTCCATGAGTTTTGAAGTAACGGTGTTTTCGACAAAGCAAAGCAGTTTTTTCGGAGAGGTTTAGTTTTGGAATCTTTGGACCAATCAAGATTTTGAGAAGTACTTTCGATCTTCGAGCAATTGATGTGCATCGTTGGGAGTCTTATAGAGAAAATTCCTCCAAAGATCAAGGATGCCTTGAGAGATTTCATCTAGTCCATGGTAAAAGATTTGGATAATGGTTCCTTTGGATAGTCCATGTCCATGACAACTACAAAGCAAATCTTTCATTTGAAGCCAAGCTTCGACAAGTGATTCGTTTGGGTTTTGGGTGAAAGCACGAATTTCTCCCATCAATCGATCAAACATTGCAGGTGGAAAGAATCGGCTTACAAAAGCTTGCCTCATTTCCTCCCAAGTATTGATGATTCTCGGGTTAATTCATTGTACCATACTTTAGCATCTCCGGCAAGTGATGATGGGAAAAGTTTGAGCTTGATGGCATTGACGTCGGTGTCGCCATAACGAGAACATGCCGCATAAATTTCAATGAATTTGGCTATGTGCTTGTCGCGGATCGGCCAGCCGCATCGACCATCGAATTGAGCGGTCTTTGATCATAGAAAGGTGATGTCCCTTCACGGTGAAGTTGTCACCAAGGTTGGCGGCAACAATAGCACTTAGGGGTTGGTGCTATACGGCTCGGTTGGTTCCCACATGGGTTGATCGTCCGCCATGGGAAAAGGTAAATTGGTGAAAGGGTTGTAAACAACTTTGGCTTCTATGAGGTTATCAAATGGTGGGTTTGGTACTCTTGGTACACGATTTTCCAATGGTATGAAAAGTGTTGTTCTTCTTCTTCTTGAATCAAGCGTTGGGGTTGGTAAGAGGTGTAATTGGTTATATTCCTGCTGCTCGAGTGTTCATACAATGCCCTAGAGAATCCAGGCAATATCTAAACACGGACAAACAACAAAAGCAGTTCTTCTCGGGAAGATTGGGTAACCGGATCGGTTACGGGTTGCGACCGATCGGTTAGATCAGTTGGGTTATGGGTAAACTCGTAACCGATTCGGTTGAATGACAACCGGATCCGGTTGAAGTTTTTGAGAGAAAAATTTGGGTTGAATCGACCGAGGGGATTCAAAAAACTTCTTTGAAACACAATCGAAAATCCGGCGTAAAAAATTTGATGTGCTACGTGTGTACAAGTTTTAAATTTATAAAAGGTGAATTACCAATATTACCAATAAGACATACGAGCAAGTATACTCGTCCGTTATAGCAAGATTATGAAGGTAAGTCGGGATGCTTCGCAGGATTTGAGTGAATCTAAACACAAGTTTGAATCAACAGAGTCTATCCAAAACATGTAACAAAGCAAATAGATATAATGAAATTCAGATGATTAAAAACTACACTTGCTTAAACTAGTTTCATATCATAGATTAATGTGATTGTGTTAACCTCTTAACATGTTGGTTATGATAATTAGTTTGAGGACTAATCTATTGTTCTTACAAGTTAAACCTTCGTCAAGATTTTAGTTCATAAAAACAAGCATTACGTTTAACCAATCAATTCAAGATCAATTCAAGTTTCATAAGTCTACATACATAAACTTAAACACAAAACATCCACTTGTTTCATCAAATTGCTTAAGAAATGGTCAATACAAAAGGTAACCGATCATAGACAAAAGGCTACAATTGATTCTCAACAACTAATCTTACGACCTTTTAGATGTTTCCAACCAATCTAATTTGATAATAAAAAAGTGTTTCTATTACAACAACACCTTAGTTCTTTTGTATAATCAAGAATAATGGGTAAAAACAATCATCCATAGACAAAATGATTATGACTAGTTGAATAACAATAAGTTATTTCGACCTCTACGATTACTATCAACTAATCAAACTTGATTAACAAATGTCACTATGAAACTTTAGCACAATTGGATCTTAGAATCAACTTGAAATTGAATTAAAACATGTTAACACAATCACTAACTAATCATATGACAATCAACATCATTTAAGCAAGTGTATAGAGAAACTAGCCACTCATAGCAAACATGAACATAAACTCGAACTTTGAACATGTTAGAAAACATGATTAAAAGTCTTACAATGCTTGGAATAAGATTACAAATGGTGAAGTAATGATTCCCAAAGTATTGGGGTAGACTTCTTGGTGATTTGGCCTCCAAATGTGGAACTTCCGGAACTCCAAACTTCCCTGGACTTCTAAGGACGAATTTGAGAGCTTAAAGCTTTGTTTGATGAGTAGAGAGATTTATATTTGAAGTGTGTCTCATATGCTCACAAATGACCTCTATTTATACTAGTTCCAAAGCCTAGGGTATTAATTGTTGAACTTGGCCTCCAAGGAGTAAGGAAGGGACTAGAATACACCAAGAGAAGGACCTAGAATCGTTTGGATGCAAAGGGAAACTTAGTGATGAAGATTTGGCGGTAGATGACTTCTCCAACCGGATCGGTTACCGCGACCAACCGATCCGGTTGGTCAAAGGGCCAACCGCCGTTCGGTTGCGGGTGGCGACGAGCGGTTGGTGATGGCATTGGCGTTTGGTCATTTCCAACCGATCCGGTTGCACTTTCATAACCGATCCGGTTGGATTTTCTGAGTTACGGAAACTTGGTCTTTACTTCCATTATCTTGTAGAACTTGGTTCTTCAATCACTATGGTCTTCAAAGGTACTTGAGATACTGATTTGTGCTTGATCGCTTCCTTGAAGCGGAATCTTCTATTTCTTTGAACATTTCTTTACTTTCCTTTTCCGTTTCCCGCACTTGGTTATAAACACTAGACAAACATCTTTTGATGCGTTTAAGCACTAAAATCATGCAAATATAACCAAATAACATATATAAAAGCACACATAACGCTACTAGAAACATGCACAATCTGAGCGTTATCATGTCCCTCCAAACAACCTTGGACCTGATCTTACTGGAAAATCAGTAAATCAAACTCATTTCAGGGGGATTGTAGAATCACTGATGTATCTAAATGCTTCCGGACGACATACAATTCGGTATGTCTAAGAGCAAATATCAGTCAATCCTAAAGAATCCCATCTCACTTTGACCAAAATAATCCTCTCGATACCTAAAGGGAACTCCAAGCCTTGGACTTTACTATCCAAAAGATTCAGGGTTTGACCTCAAAGGATATTCGACTCGATTATCTGGTGCAACATGGAACGAGAAAAGTACCTCGGGGTCTGTCAATTTCTTGGAGGAAAGTTGGTTTGTTGGAGTGCTAAAAGCAACAATCGTAGCTATGTCTTGACTAAAGCTGAATATGTAGCAGCTGCGGTCTGCATTACAATGTGCTTTGGATGAAAAGTCAACTCAGTGACTATGACATCCATTACAAGATGGTACCCATCTTTTGTGATAACACCAGTGCTATAGCAATCTCCAACAACCATGTCCTTCACCAAAGAACCAAACACATTGATATCAGATATCACTTTATCAGGGTCCACATCATGAAAGGAGACATTGAACTCCATTTCATCCCCACTGAATATCAGCTTGCTGATATCTTCACCAAACCCTTGGATGAGCCTACCTTCAGAAGACTGAAAGTTGAATTAGGAATGCTTGACATTGAAAGTCAGCAGCCTGGTAACCAATCCTGATCTCAGCATGTTTTCTCTGAAATGGTCTCTGATCCCTGAACAAAATCCCAAAGTCATCTTCTCACTGAATGAGTAAGACTCATTCAGGGTCCCTGACATTCGACAAAGAGCATTGAATGAGTAATTAAATGCTCCAAGTATTTCAGTTACTTAATGTCCTAGGTTGATAAACTCATCAATTTAATATAGGAATATATGTTTCTTAACCTTTCTGTCATCCATGTTATGGGTCCCTCAAACCTTACCTCATGTCACATGACATTAAATGCCTTCTCTCACAACAAATATCCTTAAGGATATTTTAAATCTGCAAATGCACTTTTACTATGCACTGCAACTGTTTCCTTGAAAAACGTGAGAAAACTGCGGGTACTAGAGTGGTTGCATTAAATGAGGAAAATAAAACGTTTTCAAAAACCGAATTTATAAACCCTCACGTGTGCAAAATCTACCCCTTCACCACTCTATAAAAACCCCTCTCACAAACACATAAACACACACACAATTTGATTTCTGTAATTAAACGCTGTCAAAATCTTTTCAAAACTCATAAACATTTGTGTGTTCTTATCACCAAAACTAGTCTTTTAAGAAAACATCTTCTCTGCAAACAATATACAAAAGTTTTCATCAAAAACTTTTAAAAGAAAGTAACATCTTTGATTGTTCTTGTCAAAAATTATTATCAAAAACCCTAAAATCACTTTCTGAATGGAAATGGCAAGAACAGTCTTAGGTTGCACCTCAGTGGGTAGGCAACCTTGAAAAGGTTGAGTTTAAAACAAACAACGTTATAGGAAATTTTGAATACCCACATGATGTCCCAGCCTATAAGGGAATCATGAAATTTTTGCTCAACTGCACACTCAAACAAGCCTTTATTCAGTCCCCCTTTATAATGTACCAAAACCTCCTTAGGGAGTTTTGGGCAACTACAGATGGCCTATGACCGACACCCTCAGTGATGAGAGGCGGACCTTAGACCCCTCAAGTTTCTCATCAAATTCTCAATTTTAAATGGGGAACAATGGTCACCACGGACTATAAAACTTTTGTACCTCTACGGGGCTTGACTATAATCCAGGGAAATATATTTTGCTGCATACGACCCACCCCTTTGTTAAGGTTGGGTAAAATTGCTTTAGATCCAAAACTTTTGGACAAAACCCCAGTCACCAAGAACTCCTTTCCCATGGCTTGGAGGATCCTGTTCACATTCGTGATTCGGTTCTCGGCGGGAACCATTCATCCACTGAGCAGTTAATTCTATTGATTTGATGATGGCATCTGATTTGATGACTGGGATTGATGTCGACATAGGGGAGATCATTTACAGTGATCTCGTAACCAAGCTCTTGAGCAAAACTAGGGCGAAATACGTTTAGTACCCTAGGTTTGTCTCTTGTGCTACAAGTATTCTTGGGTTGCAATTATCCTCAGGAATATAAATATTGTGCTTTACCTGGCACCCTGAGCCCTTTAAATTTTCAAAAGGACCCATCCCTTGTCACGAAATAGAATTGGCGGCCCATATGGTTCTTTGTAAACAACCGAGAGGCTCAGTGTCTCAAACCTGCTCCCCGAAAGGGGAAGTCTGGTGGGACTAAAACCAAACCCAAGTCTCAGGTCCACGGGCTTCTAAGCACATCCTAAAAGGCCCAAAAAGACCCAGACTGCCAAGACACCCAAGGGAGACCAAGCAACATCTACCCTAGTGACAACGAAGGACACTGATACATCACAATCAGTGCCCTTGGTTCAACGGACTACTCCCCAAGATC
>OU343216.1:69027976-69043451 GCA_910596185.1 Chrysanthemum makinoi | reverse complement strand
TAGAGATGAAACCAGATATGTCAACGAGTTTATCAGCTTAAAATTCTTTTCTTCATTCCTAGCGTCCATTGGAGAAATCATTACCTGCAAAAAATCTTATAAACAAACAAAAGGTTTTATTAAAAGGTGGCACCCCCCCACACTTAAGTTCAACCAAAGGTTTAAACTTTGGGTAGTGACCACATAAAATCAAATCTGAAACACACGGGTTGCCTCCCGAGAAGTGCTTGTTTTATTACCGAGTCATCAGCGTGACTCGAATCTTCCCGAATTCACTTGGCCACAAGAGCAGCCTTGAACATTTTGAAAAGTTCGGGGATGTACATGAATTCTTCACCAGTAGCTTCAATATCGTCCCAGACGAATTCAGCAGATGGTTTCCAAGGAACAATTTTTGGGATTCTTCCTGGAAATGGTGCTACAAAGGTGATAGTTTCAAATTCATTTTCAGGGGAAACTGTTGCAACTGAAACTTCATTCGTTTACTCCTTGTCGTAATATAACTTGATTCGGTGCCCATTAACAATGAAACTTCCACCCTGTTTGTCATAGAGTTCGACATACCTGGATGGATATCCATGTTTAACGATATATGGTCCAAACCATTTTGGTTGTAATTTAGGAGCTTTGAATTTGAATTTCATGTTAAAAAGCAGAACTTTATCTCCGGCTTTGAATTCCTTTCGAACTCGTAGCTTTTTATCGTGATAAGCTTTTGTTCTAGCTTTATACAGTTTGGAATTTTCATAAGCTCGGAGTCTTAATTCATCGAGTTCGTGCAATTGCAGGAATCTCTTTTCTCCAGCTATTTTGAGATCGGTGTTACAGTGTCTGAGAGCCCAGTAAGCACGATGTTCAACTTCGAACGGCAAATGACAAGTCTTTCCATACAAGAGTCTGTAAGGAGTTGTGCCAATTGGAGTTTTATAAGCCGTACGAAATGCCCACAGAGCATCGTCAAGTTTCTTTGCCCACACTGAAGGATTGTCCTTCACTGTTTTCTCTAGTATTCTTTTGAGAGCTCTGTTGGTATTTTCAACTTGACCACTGGTTTGCGGATGATAGGCCGTCGCGAATCGGTGATGAACTCCATATCTTTTCATGGTTTTCTCCATTTGTTGGTTACAGAAATGGGTTCCTCGGTCGCTTATCAAGGCTTTGGGAATTCCATAATGAGCAAAAAGCTTTTTGAGAAAATTAACGACGACACGAGCATCGTTCGTTGGTAAAGCTTCAGCTTCTGCCCATTTGGACACATAATCTATAGCAATGATAATGTATTCGAATTTGTGGGATTTAGGGAAAGGTCCCATGAAATCTATTCCCCAAATATCGAATATTTCACACACTTGAATGCTTGTTAATGGCATTTCATCTCTTCGAGAAAGATTGGTGGTCCTTTGGCAAGCGTCACAATTTTGAACAAGTGTGTGTACTTCTTTGAATATTGTTGGCCAATAGAATCTAGCATCAAAAAAATTTTAGCTGTGGTGGAAGGACCATAATGTCCCCCAGTTGGGCCATGATGACATTCGTCAAGAATCTTGCGGGTTTCGGAACCAGAAACACATCTTCGGATCATTCCTTCAGGACACATTTTGAAAAGATATGGCTCTTCCCAAAAATAGTATTTAAGTTCCGAAAAGAATTTGCTTCTTTGAGCATGAGTTAGACCTTTTCTGAGAATTCCTCCTGCGAGGTAGTTCGCAAAGTCAGCAAACCAAGGATCGTCAGTTCCATCGATGGTCATGAGAGTTTCATCGGGGAAATAATCATCGATTTCCTCTTCTTTTAACTCCTCAAGATCGGGGTTTTCAAGACGAGATAAGTGATCAGCAGCAAGATTTTCTGCTCCTTTCTTATCTTTGATTTCGATGTCAAATTCTTGGAGTAGCAAAATCCATCGAATAAGACGTGGTTTAGCATCTTGCTTGGTGAACAGATACTTGAGCGCTGAATGATCGGTAAAAATGACTGTTTTTGAGAGCACGAGGTAGGATCAGAATTTGTCAAATGCGAAAACGACGGCCTATAATTCCTTTTCGGTGACGGTATAATTTTGCTGAGCACTATTCAATGTCTTGCTAGCAAAATATATAGGCCGAAAGTGTTTTCCTTCTCGTTGGCCTAAGACGGCTCCAACAGCAAAATCGCTTGCGTCGCACATAAGTTCGAAAGGTAGTGACCAATTAGGTGAAACCATGATCGGAGCACTAGTTAGTTGAGATTTCAATGTTTCGAAAGCTTTTATGCAATTAGCGTTAAAGTCAAAGATAGATTCTTTTCAAGAAGTTTTGTCATCAGACGAGATATTTTTGAAAAATCTTTGATAAATCGGCGGTAAAAACCAGCATGTCCTATAAAACTTCTAACGGCTTTGACGTTAGTTGGTGGTGGAAGTTTCGAGATGACATCGACCTTTGCTTTGTCTACTTCCATTCCTGCACTGGAGATTTTGTGGCCAAGCACAATTCCTTCGGTCACCATAAAGTGACATTTTTCCTAGTTAAGGACAAGATGTGCAGCTTCGCATCTTTCGAGCATTTTATCGAGATTAGAAAGACAAGCTTCAAATGAGTCTCCGAAGACTGAAAAGTCATCCATGAAAACTTCCATGGAGGTTTCTAGCATGTCTAGGAATATGGCGATGATACACCTTTGAAAAGTTGCAGGTGCATTGCAAACACCAAAAGGCATACGCCGATATGCGTAGGTTCCAAAAGGACAAGTGAAAGTGGTCTTTTCTTGATCATTAGGATCGATAGGAATTTGGAAATATCCAGAAAATCCATCAAGGAAACAAAAGAATTTATTTCCTGCCAGTCTTTGTCACACCCCCAAATTACCTGTTTTGCAGCGGAATGGAATTCCTGGGGATTGTCTGTCATAGCATCACAATCACAGTTATATTGAACGACCTAAAGTGTCGTTTGTAAAATACATCGCTTGATTTAATAAAAACATTCAGAGTTACAAAGATAGGTCCCAAATGAAAGTTACCATGTGCGGAAAATAAGGGTTGGTACAAGTCAAACGATGTTTTAAATATGTATAAATCCATGTGAGACACGTCGTCACCGCGACTCTATGATATGTCCACATGCATGCCATGAAGTGAATGCCTTAGTTACCTGAAAATACATTGCTAAAAGTGTCAACACAATGGTTGAGTGAGTTCATAGAGTTGTTGAAAATGTATAATACGACTACCACAAGTATAAATTATGTATGACAATGTCATCACAAAAATGATACAATTGCTTAAGAACATGACACCGAAGCTTGACTGATGTTCGCCCCAACAGAGTGTTTGCCAAACAACTCAAATAATGATAATGACATGAAATGCATCCGTCCGGTTGGAATCCGCCAACCCGGATGGAGGTGTCACCCTCGATAGATCTATCCACTCACTCACGCTTCTATGAAATTAACGGTTCATGTTCATGAAATGGGGACATTTAACTGGCAATGAGGTAACTTAAGCAATGTAATGAATTTGATATACTTGGCATCGTAATAAAATGATGTACAATGTATTCTCCCCCGTAGGTTTGAAATAAGTAAAAACTTTGAATAAATCGGGGCTATGAAAACTCACCTGTTGCAATGATAATGATGATATAATGGCAATGCTGAAATAAGGCGCAACCTCTGACCGTGTCCTATCATGAATGATATGTTCTAATGTAAATCATGATGTAATGTTATGCATGCAATTCGGATGATATTTATACCACTTATGTATTTTTGAAAACAATACTTCTCATCGAAAATATAATCTTTTAACGTCTTGACCATTTTTAAATTACTTCACATGTATATACATTGAAATGATATCCGACGATAATCATTTAGTGATTTATTATGAAAATATAACTTTTCGTCGTAAAATAATGTCATTGAAATTTCCATGAAAGTGACAAAAACGGCCTCTAAAATCTAGTCGTAAAATGGTGCACGTCGAGCGTTAGGAAACAAACTCAACGGTTTTGGGAAGCTCGTATGGTTATCTCAAAGTTTTAGCACATGAGTTTCCATCCTAGAGGTTTCGAACATAAAGAAAATTAGAGGTTAAGTATGGTAATTTTAGTCCAAAATATCGTTTAAGGATGGTTTTCGGCAAAGTTTAAGCGACCGTAATTAATTCATTACAACTCCGCTAAACAAACAATCGGACATTTTGGAAAGTATACTTGGCGATTTCACTTTTACTAGAAGACTTCACTTTATGAAAAGTTCTAAATCAATGTTAAAACAACCTTTAACTTGGTACTAGTTTTTACCGCAAAACTTGTCTAATAGAAATCAAGATATAGTTTTTCTTATATGATAAAAGTTACGGCAACTTTTGTAAACGTGTATAATTTAGTCGTTACAAATCCGTTTTCTACGTTTTAAAGATCCTTAGCTTTGTATCGAAGTATACTAACATATTTTTAACAAGTCGACATAATTTACAACGTCCAAGCTTCATTTTTGACTCGTACAAAATAAATATTGCTTGCTGAAATTTCCAGAAATTTATATTTTTCGTCGCCAAATTGAAATATTCATAACTTCTTCGTTATAACTCCGTTTTAATCCGTTCAAGCGGCCACGGTTTCGTTTTAAAGTATATTTTCTAAATATCTAGGCCAAAAATTTTTACCTACTGTCGGATTTTCCAGAATTTCAAAATAAGGACAGACCCTTATATATAGTTGTCGAAATGAGTTTTTCTCGCGCCAAACCTATTCTAATCCATTCAAAACAACTCCGAAGCTATTCTAATCCTACCATACACCTTCTTAGGGTGTCATGGATTCCTAGACATCACCAAAAATTATATATAACAAGGAGTAATTATAGGATGGATTATATATATATAACACTTAAAAATCTTAAAAAGTGGTATAAACATCACATAACTTGCATGTTTCTCAAATAAAATGATATGACCATAATAATGAATATGAAATAAAAATATGAATATGAATGCTTACAAGAAATATGATGAGGTTTAAGGACAAAGGGTTTTTCCTAATCACTTGAGGTTTTTATTGCAAAACCTATACAACAAGTGATACTAGTGTGTATTAAAATTTGTCTTGAAAAATTGGAGATGATCCTTCCTTTGGTCTCCTTGTGGCTGCCGAATTTTTGCAAGAGAGAAAAGAGAGAAATATGGTTTTTGATCTTTTGTTTGCAAATGATTAAGTGAAGTTGTGTTAGGATATAGTATAATACATATGTATGAGATATTTGCAAATATCATGTGACTCATCCCTCCCTTGTCGACAAGGGAGGATAGCCATACTTTTTTTATGTATAAGTGTAAGATTTGTGAGGTTAAATGTAGTTAAGTGATAAGTTGTAGTTACTTTTGAATATTTAGGGTAGCGTTGGATAAAAATAAATTTTCACGGGTCAAGATAAAATATATTTAGGTCATAAAAATTATAAAAATACATTTCTTGCAAAATTTGAGTGAAATAATAATAATCGTGTCGTATTTAAGAAAAACGTCATAATTATATAAATACAACAATTTCGTTACGAAATAAATTTAAAACACTGTGTAAACTCATAATATTATTTTATAAACTTAATATGAGTATAAAAATATATTGGAATAATTTTTGGAAGTAATGGATCAATTGTTTAAAATGATTAATTACGCGATAACGTTTATTTAATAAAAGTTATACTTTTAATGAAAAGTGCAAAACCATGCATGAACTAATATAATGACAATGATGTTAATGAAATGTAGACTAAACTTAGTCTATATGAAATGACCTCGATGATATGATCATGAATTCACAGCTAAACCATTATGGTTACGTGAATTTGATGCTCGTAAACCTAGTTCACGATAAATGATAAATAATGAAACATGAGTAATGTTTTGAGAATGACCTGAAAATACGAATTGTCACATTCGCTCAACCAAAAAGGAATTCAGTCCCTGAATTCAGTCCTTGTTAGGTTCTACGATGTTACTTGTGAAAAGATGAGAATATTTGAGACGCATTGGGTCGTCCAATGTTTTTTTTTCTAAATCGTACCACGCCCTTCCAAGACGGGACTTCGAACATAATCTGTTGCCAACTTGAAATTCTAATGGTTTGTGACTTATGGAACATACTTCCAATATTTTGCGTCGTATATCGACGTAGCTTATCTAGCTATATGTTGTTATTTGTAACTGATTTTTGACCTGTATGATTACTTTGTTGTTTCATGAATGAGTCATTGACTAGTGAGTTGGACTTTCCTGATTTTTGACCAGTGAATAAGTGATTGACACCTCGACCATAGAGTGTCTCAATTGGTGTAGTCAATATCTTCATGTGTTGACTATTGTTGTAAAACAACTGGTTCGGTGAAGTATGACTTGCCTAATCATTTCTAGAAAGTCACCCATGCTTGAGCATATTATCTAATGTTTGAATTGTCCTTTCACTTTGACCATCGGTTTGTGGATAATATGCTGTGCTCATCTCTAATTTGGTCCCAAATGAATCTTGTAATGATTTCCAGAAGTTTGAAGTGAATCGACTATCTCTGTCAGAAATGATGGAAATTGGTGTACCGTGCCTTGAGACTATTTCCTTGACATAAAGTATAGTGAGTTGTTCCATGGAATAAGTCTCTCTAATTGGTATGAAATGGGCTGATTTGGTAAGACGATCAACGATTACCCATATAGCGTCGTAACCTCCCTACGTCTTAGGAAGTTTCGTAACAAAGTCCATTGTAATGCGTTCCCATTTCCATTGTGGAATTTCAGGTTGTTGGAGTAATCCTGAAGGTTTATGATATTCGACTTTTACCTTAGAGCAAGTAAGACATCTGCTAACGTACGTGGCAATTTCCGCTTTCATGTTCGGCCACCAATAAAGTTTCTTGAGATCCTGATACATCTTATCAGAACCTGGGTGAATAGAATACTTTGACTTATGCGACTCATGCATAATCAATTCTCGTATCCCGCCATAAAATGGTACCCACATTCTATCCTTGAAGCATAAAACTCCATCTGCTCTCTTTACAAAGCCATTTGCATTTTCGGGCATACCATAAAGTTTTTCACTTGGTCGGTTTTCCTCCTTGAGTGCCTCGATCTGTGCCTCAAGTATTTTTTATGGTAAAAGTGAACTGATCGTCATTCCTAATGATCGTACTCTTAAAGGTTTGGGTCTTTCTTTCCGACTAAGAGCATCAGCCACAACATTGGCTTTTCCCAGGTGATACTTGATTTCACAATCATATTCGCTGAGTAATTTCAACCAACGACGTTGCCTCATGTTAAGTTCCTTCTGATCAAGAACATATTGTAAACTCTTGTGGTCCGTAAACACTGTGCACTTTGTACCGTAAAGGTAGTGTCTCCAAATCTTGGGTGCAAAGACTACGGCCCCCAACTCAAGATCATGTGTGGTGTAATTCTTCTCATGAACCTTAAGTTGTCGAGAAGCATAAGCTATCACCTTCTCGTTTTGCATTAGTACAGCTCCAAGCTCTTTATGTGAAGCATCGCAGTATACAACGAAGTTCTCAATTCCTTCGGGTAGTGCCAAAATTGGCGCACTGCAAAGCTTTTGCTTCAACAACTGAAAAGCAGCTTCTTGTTTCTTTCCCCATTCGTACCTCTTACTTTTCTGTGTCAACTTGGTCAAAGCTTTAGCTATCTTTGAAAAACCTTCGATGAATCTTCGGTAATACCCGGCAAGTCCTAGAAATTGTCGGATTTCTGTAGGATTTGTGGGAGTAGCCCAATCTTTTACGGCTTCAATCTTTGCAGGGTATACTTGTAATCCTTGACTATCAATGACATGACCAAGAAATTGTACTTTACGGTTCCAAAAATCACACTTGGAAAATTTGGCATACAACTCCTCATTCTTGAGTAGTCCTAAAATCGTTCGTAAATGCCCTTCATGCTCTTCTTTGCTCTTTGAGTAAATCAATATGTCGTCGATGAATACTATAACAAACTTGTCCAAATACGGTTTACATACTCTATTCATGAGATCCATGAATACTGCAGGTGCATTAGTTAATCCGAACGGCATTACTTGAAACTCATAATGACCATAACGTGTTCTAAACGCTGTTTTCGGGATATCCTCCTCTCGCACTCTAAGTTGATGATAACCTGATCTTAGGTCAATCCTTGAGTAGATACTAGAGCCTTGCAACTGATCGAACAAGTCGTCGATTCTGGGAAGTGGGTAACGGTTCTTCACCGTTAACTTGTTCAGCTCTCTATAATCTATACACGTTCTGAAAGATCCATCTTTCTTCTTCACAAACAAGACCGGTGCTCCCCAAGGCGAGGAACTTGGCCTAATGAATCCTTTGTCTAAAAGTTCTTGCAACTGATTAGACAACTCTTGCATCTCCGATGGTGCTAATCGGTAAGGTGCTCGCGCAATTGGTGCAGCTCCAGGCACTAAGTCAATATGAAATTCTACTTGACGTGCCGGTGGTAGTCCTGGTAAGTCTTCGGGAAAGACTTCAGGAAATTCTCGAGCGATCGGTACATCCTCAAGTCGCTTCTCCTCCAACTTCTTCTCGGTTATATGTGCTAAGAAAGCAAAACAACCTTTCTTTATGTACTTCTCCGTTTTGATGCATGATATTATACTGAGTCTAGTTCCACTTCGTTCCCCACGAATGATCAAAGTTTCGCCATTGTAAGGAAGATGAACAACTTTTTCATCACAAATGATTCTTGCACGATGTTTGGATAACCAATCCATTCCGATGATGACGTCGAAACTACCAAGTTCTACAGGCATAAGGTCTATATTGAAGGGATGATTTAGAAAATTGAGTGTACAACCACGGACAATGGTGTCGGTGCTAATTAAGTTACCATTAGCTAATTCAATGTTGTATGATGTGTCTAATGTGGTTGGTTTTCAAGATTTGTTCCGATATTGAGTGCTTCTACAATAGTTCATCACCTAGATTGTTATCATGCTAGCAAGAAAATAGCTATCAGCTCGTACTATGTCGAAGAATGTTTGTTCTAATTTCACTTGTAGGTGGAGAGTCATTGATTGTCCGATATGTTCAAACCTGTTGCATCTCTTGATATAGAAGTAGGTTATCCGTAATTTCTAGAGAACACAATGCCTTAGGGGGAGTTTATATCGATAACCTTAACTTAACCAAAATTTTCTTTTAAGGGAAACTCATTGTAGGGAAGTTCACATATTGTTGAGGCCATGTTTAATGAAATGTTCTGTAGTCTTGGTTAGAAGACTTGGTTTATCTCTATAGTGTCGCTTCGTGGGTATTCACTTCGTATTAAATCTCGTAACTCGGTCTAGCTGATGTTTTTGAAATGATATAATTTGGCTTCTAGTCCAAAATAGTGTTTCACAATGTTTCGTGATGTCTTAAGATTTTTGTTGAGTTTTGAATCATCCTACTACCTAGTTCTAGTCCTTGTTGGTAGTTCTGAAATCTTTTCATTGTTTTCTTGTATTGAGGAATCCTCCTCGTAGATTGTATATAAAGCCTTTTCTAAAAAGGTCACTCGTCAAATTCTAACTTATTGGTTGAGTGAGGGATGAATGGCGTGAGCATCGATAGAGTGTTATTAAAATATATGTTTATGAACAATTTATATGATTACAAAGTTTTGCGTTTGAATGAAGATTGTCTTAAGAAATTTGAAATGATACTTGTTTCTTTCATGATATAATTCTTCCTGAATTATACATAGGTGATCAGGCCATGTATAATCAAGGACAAATGATGTGATGCTGGGTTTTGTTGAAATGGTATTATGTTCCTCCGAAGTTTTAGATGGTATTCAACGTTTTGTTTTGTAAGATAATGGCTCAATGATTTTTCAGAGTAACATGAAAATCGTTTCGCATGAGGGTATTAAATAGTTGATAAAATGACTGAAACCAATTGATAAGTTGGTAATAAAACTACTTGCTTTAAAACTTTATGAAACAACGTTTCTAAGATGGTGATAAAATAGCTCGAAATAAATTTAAGTGAAATAATGTTATGAAATGGTAGCAAAATAACTTGAAATATAATTTGAGGAATGGTTTGTAGGATACATGGGAGAACCTCGTAGAGTGGTAATAGTCTCCTACTGGTCAAAAATAAAGTTGGCCTAACCCCTAGTAAGATAGTGAGGTATTGTCGCAAAATGATTGAGAATTGGGCAATTGGAATAAGGAATGAAATAAACTAAGGTTGTGATTATCGTGGAGATAATAAATGATAAAGATTACACTAAATAGAAATGTACTTATTATCTGTTCCTGTCGATGGTCTAATCATGTCTCAAGTGTAGGAGCAGTAGGCTGTCTAATAACAACAGCTTTGAAACTCTCACAGTCCTTAAATCTATAAGATAGTGTAGTTTCTGTAGTCTTAGTGATAGATGGTAGTAGTGTGTCAAATCATGAACGCTTCCCTAGCGGCAAATCAAATGTATGACTAATAGGTCCACTAGGACTAAGCTTGTAAGTCCTACCAAATGGTATGATCTGTCTCAACAGAATGATAAAAATTGTCCTGATCCTACGGTGAATCAATAGTGATCGCAATGGTGTAAGTGCAACTTCGTCCTCCTAAAAGGGTTCAGTCTCATCAACTGATGTTATCGGTGTTGAGTCAACTGATGTTAAAATTGTGATAGGGAATGATAGGGCATTCTCCATGTCAAAGTATGATGTGAGTATGATGGAATGGGTATCTGAAGGCATTAATGTGACAATCGATTTTGAAATGAAAGTAACTAACTCGTAAAATGTGCGTATAAAACCGCATGTATAGTGACTATGCACTCATGATGAAATAATGAGATGCTCTGATAATGTAGTTATAGTCTAGGGTCAATGATGCAACCTAGTTCTCTATAACTGAAGCTCAGATGCCAATCTGTCACACCCCCAAATTACCTGTTTTGCAGCGAAATCGAATTCCTGGGGATTGTCTGTCATAGCATCACAATCACAGTTATATTGAACGACCTAAAGTGTCGTTTGAAAAATACATCGCTTGATTTAATAAAAACATTCAGAGTTACAAAGATAGGTCCCAAATGAAAGTTACTATGTGCGGAAAATAAGGTTGGTTCAAGTCAAACGATGTTTTAAATATGTATAAATCCATGTGAGACGCGTCGTCACCGCGACTCTATGATATGTCCACATGCATGCCATGAAGTGAATGCCTTAGTTACCTGAAAATACATTGCTAAAAGTGTCAACACAATGGTTGAGTGAGTTCATAGAGTTGTTGAAAATGTATAATACGACTACCACAAGTATAAATTATGTATGACAATGTCGTCACAAAAATGATACAATTGCTTAAGCACATGACACCGAAGCTTGACTGATGTTCGCCCCAACAGAGTGTTTGCCAAACAACTCAAATAATGATAATGACATGAAATGCATCCGTCCGGTTGGAATCCGCCAACCCGGATGGAGGTGTCACCCTCGATAGATCTATCCACTCACTCACACTTCTATCAAATTAACGGTTCATGTTCATGAAATGGGGACATTTAACTGGCAATGAGGTAACTTAAGCAATGTAATGAATTTGATATACTTGGCATCGTAATAAAATGATGTACAATGTATTCTCCCCCGTAGGTTTGAAATAAGTAAAAACTTTGAATAAATCGGGGCTATGAAAACTCACCTGTTGCAATGATAATGATGATATAATGGCAATGCTGAAATAAGGAACAACCCTCGACCGTGTCCTATCATGAATGATATGTTCTAATGTTAATCATGATGTAATGTTATGCATGCAATTCGGATGATATTTATACCACTTATGTATTTTTGAAAACAATACTTCTCATCGAAAATATAATCTTTTAACGTCTTGACCATTTTTAAATTACTTCACATGTATATACATTGAAATGATATCCGACGATAATCATTTAGTGATTTATTATGAAAATATAACTTTTCGTCGTAAAATAATGTCATTGAAATTTCCATGAAAGTGACAAAAACGGCCTCTAAAATCTAGTCGTAAAATGGTGCACGTCGAGCGTTAGGAAACAAACTCAACGGTTTTGGGAAGCTCGTATGGTTATCTCAAAGTTTTAGCACATGAGTTTCCATCCTAGAGGTTTCGAACATAAAGAAAATTAGAGGTTAAGTATGGTAATTTTAGTCCAAAATATCGTTTAAGGATGGTTTTCGGCAAAGTTTAAGCGACCGTAATTAATTCATTACAACTCCGCTAAACAAACAATCGGACATTTTAGAAAGTATACTTGGCGATTTCACTTTTACTAGAAGACTTCACTTTATGAAAAGTTCTAAATCAATGTTAAAAACAACCTTTAACTTGGTACTAGTTTTTACCGCAAAACTTGTCTAATAGAAATCAAGATATAGTTTTTCTTATATGATAAAAGTTACGGCAACTTTTGTAAACGTGTATAATTTAGTCGTTACAAATCCGTTTTCTACGTTTTAAAGATCCTTAGCTTTGTATCGAAGTATACTAACATATTTTTAACAAGTCGACATAATTTACAACGTCCAAGCTTCATTTTTGACTCGTACAAAATAAATATTGCTTGCTGAAATTTCCAGAAATTTATATTTTTCGTCGCCAAATTGAAATATTCATAACTTCTTCGTTATAACTCCGTTTTAATCCGTTCAAGCGGCCACAGTTTCGTTTTAAAGTATATTTTCTAAATATATAGGCCAAAAATTTTTACCTACTGTCGGATTTTCCAGAATTTCAAAATAAGGACAGACCCTTATATATAGTTGTCGAAATGAGTTTTTCTCGCGCCAAACCTATTCTAATCCATTCAAAACAACTCCGAAGCTATTCTAATCCTACCATACACCTTCTTAGGATGTCATGGATTCCTAGACATCACCAAAAATTATATATAACAAGGAGTAATTATATGATGGATTATATATATATAACACTTAAAAATCTTAAAAAGTGGTATAAACATCACATAACTTGCATGTTTCTCAAATAAAATGATATGACCATAATAATGAATATGAAATAAAAATATGAATATGAATGCTTACAAGAAATATGATGAGGTTTAAGGACAAAGGGTTTTTCCTAATCACTTGAGGTTTTTATTGCAAAACCTATACAACAAGTGATACTAGTGTGTATTAAAATTTGTCTTGAAAAATTGGAGATGATCCTTCCTTTGGTCTCCTTGTGGCTGCCGAATTTTTGCAAGAGAGAAAAGAGAGAAATATGGTTTTTGATCTTTTGTTTGCAAATGATTAAGTGAAGTTGTGTTAGGATATAGTATAATACATATGTATGAGATATTTGCAAATATCATGTGACTCATCCCTCCCTTGTCGACAAGGGAGGATAGCCATACTTTTTTTTTTTTTTTTTTTTTATGTATAAGTGTAAGATTTGTGAGGTTAAATGTAGTTAAGTGATAAGTTGTAGTTACTTTTGAATATTTAGGGTAGCGTTGGATAAAAATAAATTTTCACGGGTCAAGATAAAATATATTTAGGTCATAAAAATTATAAAAATACATTTCTTGCAAAATTTGAGTGAAATAATAATAATCGTGTCGTATTTAAGAAAAACGTCATAATTATATAAATACAACAATTTCGTTACGAAATAAATTTAAAACACTGTGTAAACTCATAATATTATTTTATAAACTTAATATGAGTATAAAAATATATTGGAATAATTTTTGGAAGTAATGGATCAATTGTTCAAAATGATTAATTACGCGATAACGTTTATTTAATAAAAGTTATACTTTTAATGAAAAGTGCAAAACCATGCATGAACTAATATAATGACAATGATGTTAATGAAATGTAGACTAAACTTAGTCTATATGAAATGACCTCGATGATTTGATCATGAATTCACAGCTAAACCATTATGGTTACGTGAATTTGATGCTCGTAAACCTAGTTCACGATAAATGATAAATAATGAAACATGAGTAATGTTTTGAGAATGACCTGAAAATACGAATTGTCATAGTCTTTCAAGCATTTGATCCATAAACGGGTGTGGAAAGTGATCTTTTCTGGTGGCTTTGTTTAACTTACGATAGTCAATACAAACGCGCCAGCCAGTGACAGTTCTAGTTGGAACTAGTTCATTTCGTTCATTAGTCACAACCGTCATTCCTCCTTTCTTGGGAACACAGTGAATAGGAGTTACCCAAGGGCTATCCTCAATTGGGTAAATGATTCCAGCATCGAGAAGTTTTATGATTTCCTTTTTAACAACTTCTTTCATGTTGGGATTGAGTTGACGTTGACGTTCTACCACATGTTTAATCCCTTCTTCAAAATTGATTTTGTGTTTGCAGAAATTGGGACTAATTCCTGGGATGTCGGATGTTTTCCAAGCGAAAGCTTGTTTGTGATTTTTGAGGACTGAAACTAAACTTTCTTTCTCAATGTCCTTGAGCAATGAAGATATGACTACTGCAAGAAGTAAGTTATCCTCCAAGTAAGCATATTCAAGATGATCTGGGAGAGGTTTGAGTTCGAGATCTGTGGGTGGTTCTTTGATAGAGGATTTAATTCGCATCTCGTTATTGAAAGTTATTTCTTCAAAATTTTCTTCCTCTTCCTCCATTTCTTCTTCTTTTGAGTTATCTCCTTCGAATTCTACTTTCATGAAATCATCAAACTCTTTGTCAAAATCTGTTTCATTGATTTTTTCAGAAGTAGTCATGAATGGATCGGATTCGTTAAGTAATGCGTCCAATTCTTCATCAGTGACTTCATCAATAATATCGATGTTAAAACAAGTGTCATCACTGGAATGTGGGTAGCGCATCGCTTTATCGATTAGAAAAGTGATTCGATCTTCCCCAACTCCAAGGTTGAGTTCTTTTCCTTTCTCTTTGATGATTGCATCAGCGGTATTTAGGAAAGGTCTTCCTAAGATAAGTGGAACTTTACTATCTTCTTCCATTTCCAAGATTACAAAGTCCACGGGAAAAATGAATTTACCTACTTGAACAAGCATATTCTCGGCGATTCCCATAGGATATTGATAGGAATGATTTGCTAATCGAATGCTCATTTTTGTTGGTTTCAGGCTGTTGTTGCACAACTTGGAATACAACGAATAAGGCATCAAATTGATACTTGCGCCAAGATCGGCCAAAGCATCACATTTAACATTATTCCCGAAAGTACATGGAATAAGAAAGCTCCCAGGATCTCCGAGCTTTGGTGGGATCTTGTTTTGGACAATAGCTGAGCATTCTTCGTTAAGGAAAGTAGCTGATATTTGCTCTAGCTTGCTTTTGTTATTAAGAAGTTCTTTCAAAATTTCCCGTAATTGGGCATTCCGGCTAAGACATCAACGAGAGGAACATTGAGTCTAACCTCTTTTATTATTTCAATGAACTTCTTATAACGCTCTTCCATCTTCTCTTTCTTCAGGCATTGAGGATAAGGAATTTTTGGTGTATACGCCT
>OU343216.1:68925896-69027876 GCA_910596185.1 Chrysanthemum makinoi | reverse complement strand
TAAAGCTCAAGTCTCCTTTAAGAATACATTGCAGTAAGCATTCCATGTTGATTCAGAGCTCTTGGTTTACTCAGTGTTTTCTTGCTTGGATAAGCCTTGGAAACGCCGACTTTGGTATCTTTTACAGGTATAGTAGTGTAAAGGATTTTAAGGCAAACCCTAGTTTTACGCTAAGCTACATACTGCGTAGAATTCTGCCCTTCATGCTTCCTTCTAGCTGGTCTTGCATGGAAGTATGCATAAGGATTCTACTCCTAAGTCTTTGGTTTTACGCTAAGCTAAGTTTTTCTCAAGTCTGGCGTAAGCTTTTTCACTAAGCTCTTGTATAGTAAGGTGGTTATTAAGCTTAAGGTATTTTCTACGCCTAATCTGGTTTCTACGCATAAGGTTACTTCATCAACAAACTCTACGTTTCATTCGACTACAAAGATCCATCATCAACACAAGTTTCAAGATGTCTCAACCACCATACTCTAGCTACTTTTCTCATGAGTATCCTCAACAACAACAACAACAACAACAATTTTATCAACAATATCCTCCACCATCTCCACAACAATTGCAACAATTTCAACAACAATTTTAACACTTTCCTCAAGGAGCAAATCCTCTTCCACGACAAATGGTTCCACCAAACCCTCATTAAAAGTACAACATTATACATACTTTCAAAATCAGTATCCCGCCAAGTATGCTATGAATGTTACAACTCCAAAGGAACCCTCATGGTTTGCAAAGATGTGTGAAGCTTTAAGTAGCCAACAATCCATTTATGAAGCTGGATCCCTTGACGGACCTCAATGCTCACTCCCAAAACTACGATTAATGGATGATAAGGTTCTTTAGCTTTGTGATCTAAAGCCACATGGAAAGTTTTGAAGAAGGTCATCCTTGAAGGTCCTTTTGGTCTCCTACTCTCCTTGTACGGAGATCAATCTAATCCACCAAGAGATAATGTTACCAACGTTGTCGGTCTTGATCAACTTACTACTGACCAACTTCTACACTTAGAAGCAAATGAAATTGTAATTCAATATATCCTTTTAGGATTACCTAATCCGATTCTTCGTAGTGTTAGTGCTCAGAAGACTGCTAAAGCAATGTGGGAGCACATTCATCTTTAATGGAAGGCGAACTCAATCAAGAAGATTTGGAATCTAAAATCTACTTAGCATATGAACACTTCATGATTGAACCAGGGGAGACATTAGAGTCATATCATCATCGGTTCTCAGACATCATCAATGACTTGGATAAACATAACATCATTATGCCAAGGATTGCAATCAACACAAAGTTCCTGAGCTGTCTTGGTCACGATTGGGAGAAGTATGTTATATTCATCCGTCTAGCGAAGAATCTTCATCAAGCTACATACGGATTGTTGTATGACTATTTGAAGCACCACAAAAAGGAAGTTGACAAAGAAAGAATCATCCTGGGGTCCCGATTCACCTTCACTCCCGGATAATGAAACTCTTGCTTTATGGGCTCAAGCATGTTATCCTCAATTCCGACCTTGCAAGCGGTCTTCACAAATCCTCTACAACCAAGCTTCGAGATCACCATATGATCCCTCACAGCAACAACATCTGAAAATCAACTAGTTCCATACAACAACAACAATGATCAAGCACTTTACAGTGAATCTAATGAGGATGCAGAAGCTTTCGATGGATTACAACAAGGATTTTTCATGAATGCTAGAGCCTTCGGTCGATATTCTAACAAATACAACAATCGCATTAGTACCTCATCCAACACAAGGAATCAAGCTATTGTTAACAACAGAAGAGTTGAAGTTCAGAATTGTGGTAATGTTCGTCAAATGGGTAGTGGTCAAGGATTTAATCCTAATGAAAGGAATAACATGGGTGCTCAACAACAACGGGTTCAAGTGGTTGATGAGGGAAATGCTCAGACTGGGGTTAATGGTCTCCGATGCTATAAGCTTTGAGAAAGGTCATCGGCTAATGCATGCTAAAGCCGAGGATAAGAGGCGGCTTGTCAAAAGGCTTTACTCTTGGCTCTCAAGGATGAAGATGGTGGAACTCTTACCAACAAGGAACAAAGCTTCATGGCTAATGCAGATTCTGATGATGACATGGAGGACTTACAATTCTTGCTTGGTGATGTTAATGAAGCAAAGAACTCCACATGAGTGACACAGGCCAGGTGTATGACGCGGCGGCTTGTCTCAGTACAGTCAAAACATTCTCATTAATGATTTGATATCTACATAACATCTGCATCAGGCCTCAGTGTTCAACATGAATCTTCCACATCTCATTCGATGATAATCAAATGGATCCGAGTAGTTATATTTGGCGATCAAGATGACCTTATGGTTAATATTGATAATCAAGTTGACTCCGTGATTATATTTGAGGATCTAAATAATGATCATGTTGAGACTCACGTTGAACAAGCTGAACCTTCGTCTAATCCCGATTTTGAGCTCATGACTAACTTAATTAAGACCACCCAATCTCAAATGGAAAAGTGCGACATCAATAAAGAAGTTGCAAGATAAAATTGCACTGTTGACTAAGGATAATGAATGCTATAAGTTCTAACTCAACATTTTTCAAACTAAAGAGAAAAGTGAAAAAGGTTTTGAAGTCGCATTTGCTAAATCTTACCAAAATGAAAAATCTTTGGAAAAACATATATGTGATCTAGTTGCATCCAATTATGCTTTGTTGTCTCAAATAGAACAATTGAAATATGTTCATAAACAACAACTTAACGCTCTCACTTCGAAAACTCAAAAAGCCAATTCTGAGTGTTAACTTGTCAAAAACAGTTTTGTGAGTACAAAAGCATTAGAGGCAAATAGATGACTATCTTGAAGAAATTGTCTACTTACAAAACAAAATCAAAGAGTTTCGAAATATTGTTTACAAACATGGTGAGTCAATCACAACAATTCAAAAGTTTTCTTTAAACCAAATCGATGGATATGGACCAATTCTTGCGATTACAAACCCGTTTTCAACGAGCATTCAAACCAAATCCTCAAGTTTACTGATCTGAACATAGAATTGATGACTCCATAATGAGTGTTGTTGAGTATAATTGTATGGAGGAATTAGATCACGAAAGGCGAGAGTCGGTCAAAATTAGAAAATGTTGTTTATTGCAAACCATTTAACTATTCAAAAGCCATAACTTTAGTCACTACAGGGATCATTCTAACACACCTTGGGTTATCATGCCTACTCAGAGTCCTCTTCTAATGATGGTCCCCGATCTAATGTTGCACAAATTAATGGTCCTTTACCTTCTTTTAGTGAAATAAAGCCATTAGTGAGCGATGTCGGTTTAAAATACTTTGACACTTTCATGTCTGACATCAAACTTTTGGAATATGCAATTGAAGTTAATTCGAAATAAAGTTGAACATTTCAATAAGCCATTTAGCGACAACAAAGGGATATTTTTCAAAAGGGCTTTTACCACATGTTCGAATTTGAAAATGTGTGCAATATATTGGGAGCGGAACTTCATAAAGATTGGGCTTATGAAACAGTTTTAGAAAACAAAACATCGATTTCAAATACTAAACGTAAAAGAAATTGTTAAGAAATCATGTTGACCGACTCTTGGAAGATGTTATCTGTCTTTGATACCATAAATGTTGTGTTACTACATTATGTTGCATATGCATTTGATTATATCGCTGTTGACTTTGTTGATTCTATTGAAAATGATGAGTATACCGATAATGTGTCACAAATCACGTCTTTAAAAATTGAAAATGAGTAATTGTTAAATGAGCTTTCCAATGCAAAATGTCGTCTTCAATGGTGTCAAAAGGATTGTCAAAATCGTGAACTTGCTTTGCAAAACAAGATCAACCAGTTGCGTTCAAAATCTCTTGATCCAAAAATAGAACATCTGGATGATGAAAAGTGTCTTTAAAGTGTCAAATTTCAAAATATGAACAAGAAATTGCCAAAGTCAAAATAGAATATGGTGTCATATTTGATTTACTCAAAAGACTTCGTGCTCAACCGTCAAAAGATCTGATGATCATCTTGCATATACCAAAGAAGTTTTAAAATAATGGAAACACTGTCTGAAAATCAAGATTTGTTACACACTATCCATGACTTAAAAGCGGAGTTGGTGAAACTAAAAAATAGATTAGGAACACGTACTTGCCCAGGATTGCTTAAAATTGACACTAGAGAGCTAATGAAAATATACTAATGTGCTTCCTTCCACTTTGAAGCAGGGAATAGTTTCCTCTTTTCCCAACGTTAGCAGCACTGACTTAAGAGCAAATCCGGGAAGAATAGGAAGTTGCGGCGTAAGAAGAAGAACAATAAAGACCTCTGAAGTAGAAGAACTCCTTAGGACTTTGAATCCGGTTGAAGCTGGTTACCTTCAAATTTAAGAAGATAACCCCTCGCTCTCGTCTACTGTTGGATAAATGGAAGATCCGAAGCTCTTGTCTTATTCACGGCGTGCCGGGGAAGGGAGTTGTACTCTTTTTCCTTATCCAAGGTTTTTCCTATGGGTTTTCTTGGAAAGGGTTTTTAAGGACAAACTTCACGGGTTAAGCCTTATCGCTATGGGTGGATGCGGAGCGTTAAGCGATTCAAGATTTTTCTTGTTTTTATACCTAGTTAGGTGATTTGTAATTCAGCTAGGTTTGTTGTGTTTATGGCCTGTCATAAACACTAGTTTATCAAGCTTTTCGCTTGAGGTTAATGTGGTACATCAGCCACATTCCATTTGTACTTAACTTTTTTTGGTTATATATTTACCGGGGTAAACCCCTTTACCCAAACAAAACTCATGTTGCACCCACTTTAGACATTGCGTTAGCCAAATGTAATAGCCAAAGTGATGTAACGAATCTTTGAACCTTTAAGTACTTTGAATGTTTTGTTTGAAGCATCTTGTGTTGGTTTATTAAGTAAGTTACAGTTTGTCATGATAAATGTGTTGCTAATGCTATCTTATCTTGTAAGCGGAACAATAGAAAATGGAATACCTCTAGGCCCACTAATGCTTCTAAGTTAATTGCTAGGTGAACCGCTACTAATCTTTCGCGCGACCATTAATGTACCCATAGAACCCACTTCACCTCTTAGGAAGAGAATATCACCTAGTGCATTCAGAGACCAATCGAAGACTAGATGGACTTGGAGATGGTCCTAAAACATACCGGGGCTTTAAATGGATTACCAAGATCATTAACATGTGTGTGTCTGTAAGCATGAGAACCCACTAACTCTTGGGTTCCACCTCTACTTCTATTCCACGTGTCGTGCATTGGTAATGGGTACAGATCATCCTCTGGATTGTTGATAGCGGATGTTCTCGGCACATGATAGGCAATCTCAAACTGTTATCAAACTTTGTCTCAAAGTTCATTGGCACTGTCAGGTTAGAATGATCCTTAGCGCTATCATGGACTCTGAGATTACATCAATGGTAACATCAAAATTAGCAAGGTTTATTATGTGGAAGGTCTCGGTCACAATCTCTTTTCAGTCGGTCAGTTTTGTGATGGAGATTTGGAAGTTGCTTTTTCGGAGAAAACTTGCTTCATTAAGTGATCTACAAGGAAATGATCTTAATGAGCGCACATCAAGTCTTTACACAATCTCGATTGCAAGACATGATTGCTTCATCTCCCATCTGTACACTCTGGGAAACATCTACAAAATCTAGGCTATGGCACCGTCGTCTTTCACACTTAAACTTTCAAACCATAACCAATCTTGCACGTTACAAACTTGTTGAAGGTCTCCCATGATTTCGATTATTCTAAAGATCATCTATGCTCGGCTTGTGAAAAGGGAAAAGCACTCGTGCTCACTTTCCTTCAAAGGTGGAACACAGCTCTCAGCATGTGCATCATCTTCTTCACATGGATTTGTGTGGCCCGATCGTGTGTGGGACGATTAATGGCAAATGCTACATTTTGGTAATTGTCGATGACTATTCAAGATGGAATTGGGTTTATTTTCTTCGAGGTAAAGATCAAGCTCCACAGATGATCATCACCTTTCTCACAAAAATTCAAGTTCACTCGAACCGCGACCAGACAATCGAGCAGAAAAGGCTGATTTGTAAATCAAACTCTTTGAATACTATGAGAAGCGGGGTGAGCATCAAACCTCAATTGCACGAACACGAACAAAGCGGAGTTGTTGAAAGACGAAACCGTACGTTAGTGGAACCTACAAGAACGATCTTGATAAATGCAAAACTTCCAGATTATTTGTGGGCTAAAGCCGTGTCAACTGCATGCTACACTCAGAACCGCACCCAATGACGCTGAACTAGCTAATGATATTCTGAACAAAGAAGTACCTACACCTACAGATTATGATCCAAATGCGTTCTTCAATCCTTTTGCTAATGAAGCGCCACTTCGATGTTGCGAATCATCCACAAGCCATTTGAATCCTCTAATCGACAATGTATATCAACATCAACCCTCCACACATCGTTGGACTAAAGACCATCCTCTGTGAACATCATTTGAAACCCGTCAACCAGTCGTAACTTCGACAGCATGTTGACGGTGAACATTGCATTTATGCACTTACCGTTTACCAATCGAACCGAAAAAAATTAAAGAACTAATGAATTATGACAACTAGATTGAATCCATGCAAGAAGAACTTAATCAGTTTAAACGTCTTGAAGTATGGAGGTGGTTGAAAAACCAACGGGGGTATATGTTATTGGTCTTAAATGGATTTGGAAAAACAAGTTGGATCTTTGAAGATGCGGTTATCAATAAGTCCGCGTCGGTGGCTAAGGGTTATAGACAAGAAGAGGGTATTGACTTCGAGGAATCATTCGCACCGCTTGCTCGACTTGAGGCTATACGGATTTTTTTGGCATTCGCGGCTCACATGCACATCACGGTCTATCAAATGGATATCAAAACCACTTTTCTAAATGGTCAAGTAAAGGAAACGATATATGTTAGTCAGCCGGAAGGATTTGTTGACCCAGAGTTCCCAAATCACGTCTTCAAACTGAAAAAGGCTCTATACGGTCTCAAACAAGCCCCTCGGGCATGGTATGATAAGTTATCATCCTTTCTCATTGCCAATAATTTCACTAAAGGATAGGTCGACCCAACACTTTTCATTCAATATCACGGGCTCACATTTTAATCGTTCAAATCTATGTGGATGACATCATTTTTGGGTCAACACAAAAAAGTACTCAAGCAGTTTAGAATTTATGAAAAACATTTTGAAACGTCCATGATGGGTGAACTTACATTCTTTCTAGGACTGCAAGTTCATCAATCACCCGTGGTATTTTCTAAGTCGGTCCAATATGCTCTTGAAGTTTTAAACAAACATGGAATGCAAAGTTGTGATACCCATACCACACCAATGGCACCACCAACAAAAGCGGATCTTGATTTGCATGGGAAATTGGTTAACCCTACCAATCTGGTATTGGGTCACTCATGTATCTAACGACCCGAGAACGATATTGTATTTGTTGTATATCTTTGCTCCACTTATCATTCGAGACCAAGCGAAGCCCACGACTTCTTTGAGGCTAAAAGGTGTCAGAAGGATTACGGTTTTGAACTAATAGCTTTTGGACAACGATCACGAGTTGCTTAAATTCTCGGAAAATTGCTAAGTGCTTTACAATTTCTTGGTGATAAGCGGTGTCATGGCAATCGAAGCGAGGATTGTACACTATCATCAACAATGAGAATATGTAGACATGTCGACGTGTTGTCTCCAAGTCATTTGGATGAGAACACAACTCAAGACTATGGTTACATATTTGGACGAATCCGATATCTGCGACAATCGAAGTGCTATTGCGATCTCATGCAACTCCGTTTAACATTGTCAAACACATCGATCTTGATATCATTTCATAAAGGAGCATGTGGAAAAGGGAATGCAGTTGAATTATATTTTGTATTCTTGAACACCAAGCGGCGACCTTCTCACCAAAGCCAGCTCCCGCTAGGTTTCGAGTTGATCCACCGGATTGGTATGAGTTGTTTGACTCCAGAAGAACTGGATGAACTTTTGACACATTCTTAAAACCAGTCAAACACCAAAACCTCTTTTGTAAATAATTTAACAAAAACAAAATAGAAAAACATAAAATTTCATAAATACAAAAATATTCTTCTATCTGAATTTCTTTCCACATTGCAAGTGTGCTTCTGTCAACACTTTGCTCATTCAAACAATTCAATATTTTCACTGTCAAGTGTTGAGGGGGAGAAAGTAAATATTTTATGTTTCATAAAACCTTGTACTTGCAAGTTACCCAATATTGGTTGTATCTTTGATAATGGTGGATACGTTTCTTGTTTCAAAACACTCCTCGGACTCTAATTTGCAAAATTTCACATTTTTTTAAGTCAAGGGGGAGTGTCGCCAAGTTTCTTTCCAAACTTTCACTTCTAGCTTAACCAAAATGGAAGTTATGGGCTGTGGTTAAAAATGGTTGAGGTGGAGGGGCCATAATTGTCAAAAGTTTAAACCTAAAATTAACAAAAACACTCCACCTAATTTTCTTACACATTTATTTCAAGCATTAAGTTTTTCAACCACCAACATCCACGCTCATAATTCAATCCTCAAATCCGTGTTCTAAACATCAAATTTGTAAGTGTTTAAAGCTTCCTTGAGTAATTTTAAACATTGGTCTTTAATTGTTTGCAAATCCAACGGTTTGATTTTTATCTAGGAGTGATTTTAGTTTTACCTAAAGCGTATGAACTAGTAATCACTTTGAGTCATTTTTGATGAAATGGTTTGTGTTTTCAAGGTATAAATCAAGATTTAAAACCATGGTCATCAAGAATCTCAACCCATAAAATGTTTTAATCACTTTTCTAAAATTAGGGTTTATGCGTGGGATTTGGGTTTTCGACATTGTGAGTGTTTTAGGACAATTAGATGTTTGATAAATGTTTGATACATGCTTAATTAACCTAAGATACCCTTGAATCTCACCCAGAAACTACAAAATGGTGTAATTAAAATTTAGGGTTTAAGTATTTGAACGTTTGGGTATTTTTTATTCATGTAGTGTTTGATGTTAAAACTTGTTGAAAGCATCTCATAATGCTCCTAAACCATCCCAGAAATCATTTGGTAGAAATTGCATGGTTAGATTTCTTATGCGTAGGATTTGAATTGTTAGGGTTTAAACTTTACGTATAAAACTAATTCTACGCGTAACTGATAATAATTGTGATACCATGTGAGGATGAAAGAGGTTGAATAAATTGTTAATGGATGTGTTATGATTGTGATACCATGTGAGGATGAAAGGCTTCTACGCGTACCAATTCAGAATCAAGGTTTATAGCTGATTATACGCTTATGGAAAACCTTACGCGTAGATGTTACGCAGAGAAATCTTCCGCGTGGGGTTTACAAAGGGACTACGCGTATCCTGTGAAGGATATGTAAACTTATTCTCGCGCAAGGCTTGCTCTACGAGGTAAACCTTCAGCGTAAGCTCCCAATCTACACTACTGCGTAAGCTTTTATGCCAAGAGTCCATTCCTACGGCGTAAGCTTTCTTGCAGCGTGAGAGACTCTATGCATAAGCAATCACGTATGGTTACACTTTGTCTACGCATAAGCTTACAATCCTACGCTTAAGCCAAAATTTTAACTTTACTTATGAGAATTGCATTACAAACTTGTAATAAGTTATTCATAACGTCACCCGACCAAAATGTCACTAATAAGCTATAATTGTTAAAATGTTGTGTGAATGAGTGAAAATTTGGACTTTAAAATTCAAAATTAATATACTGCAAACTTATCACGACAACTTTGGACTATTGGACAACAAGTGACCTTGGACTCGTAACATTCATTAACATAACAAATTCAATAAATTGGACAATAAAATCAATCTTTGACTAACATAATGTCTTTCGACATGTTGGTTCTTTTGTCTCAATACCTTTCAAATCACGATATGGACATCACCATGGAAAATGTTAACGTACCAAATGAGCTCACAATGGAATATATTCCTTTACGATTACAACATGAAGATGGAAAGAAGAACAATCTCAAGGATCGATTTAGAACTTCACATGCTCTGAATCTTCATGCCAAATTGTTGTGGATATTCTCAAGACTCATCCTTACAACACATTACGAACTCTGCAACTGTACCGGAGATCTACATTCACCAATTTTGGCATACAATGAAAAAGGTGGATGGTCAAGATGTTGTCACTATGACCCTGAATGATAAGGAAGTCACCTTCACATTTCTGAATCTATGAACTATTCTTCTTCGCATGCTATCCAAACTGTGAATATGTACCAATTCAAGTGAAAAAGCAACACTATAATTCATTATGCGATATTGGCTATAATGAAGTTTGCGGGAATCATTACCAAGCATTCTTCGGTCGATTTAAAGAACATTACCTGGAGAACTTTGTACATCATGATCGCCAAGTCTGTTTCAGGAAAGACAATGGTCATGAGCAAATAAACTTATGGACCTACAAATCTTAGGGGCATGGACAACAAAATGCACATCGACTATGCAAGTCGATGCGGGAGACATGATGTCTCACCTCAAGAAGCACACCGCAAGGGTTCCTTTCATCGATACGAAGTTGTTGATCCGAGAGATTCGGGGAATAATGGACATTCCCTTGAGACTTGATAACCCCAACCATCATTCTGCGTTGATTGAGGCTACGTTAAATGTTGTGGATTTAAAACTCATCAACAAAGAAACAAGGTGTAGTCTTACGTGCGGCCTTCTCACTGATGATATTAAAAGTCTTCCATCATTATTCACGATACCAAGCGCATGACCTTAGGTAAAGTCGGTTTTATGGATGAAAGTCTTCGACCATTCCGGTCAAAGAAGACAAGATCGGTGATGGAAGTGCGATAAGCGGGAGTGGCCTTAGGTATCCTAAGAGAAATCCTCCCCGCAAACGAAAAGTTCCATCTAAGGGTGCCATTCCTAATCCTACACCGGCACCTAAATTAGAGGACGAAGACTCTGAGGATACTATGTCTGAAGAGGGGGTTTGTTATTCCGAAACTCCAACAGATGAAACAACCTCACTGAGGTCAGAGGACAAACCACCCAGTCCTAAATTAGACAAGGGAAAAACTCGAGTTGCAGAGCAAGAAGAAGAAGAGTGTTCTGATGATGAACCAAAGGATGAAGAAAGAGGGTACCACAAGACTCTCAAGCAGCTGAGATTGCAACATGCAACTTCTGAATTCAACATCCAGCAAACCAGAGGCCCTGGAGGTTCCGGTGGTGGTGCACTAACCATACCAATTCGTGATGCGGTTAATCAACCCGATAAGCGGCTGGGCCACTAAGGAATCCCAGAGCGTGACATCAACATTATCGGTTCCATTTACCTTTGAGGAAGAAGAGAACGGAAAAGGATGAAAAGATCACGATGAAGATATTGAGGGAAGCATAGGGAAAGAAGAAGAGGCTAGGGTAAAGGCTGAAGAAAAGCTCAAAAGAAAGCGGATAATTATCTTCAAGATAATCCCGAACACAACCGAAGAAACTTCGAGCCACCAAAAGATCCAGAGCCATCTCATCACTCATCTTCATCAGATTCATCATCCCATTCATCACCACCACCATCCAAAGATGCTACCACCAGATCAACCTCCAAATCGGTCAAAACCGACCGACACTAGGGCATCATGTGCCAAGAAAAATTGTCAAAGCGTGACAAACAAGGAAGCGAAACGTGGTCAACAAGCTATATTAGCTTCCCGAGAGTAAACTTACTTCAAAATGTGATAAGCGAGTTGGGGAGGAAAGAGCAGATCCAAAATTTCTCAACAGATTAGGGACTACACTCATAAGTTCCTTCTCACGACCTTGTCCCTGAGTCACAAGAGAGATGTTCGCGGACAACTCTATCCACATCTCATGTCCTGGTCAAGCATACATCCTAATACCCCTAGGTCATGGAAATCAAAATTCCGTCTGTTGTCTCGATCTTTGAATTGATCTAAGTGGTTATGCAAATGTCTCAACGATCACTTAACTTTCACAAATGACTAAACTTTTTGAGGCATTCTTGGAATATCAACTCAAGACATCTTGTAAAGAGTGGGTTGGTAGGTTAGCGACCAAGAGGCGATGATGTCATTGGGATTCGAGCCTAAGCGTCCAAAGAAAGCAGTAATCCTCCTCCATGCCTCCACCACCCCAAAGACCACCACCACCACACGATGCTCAGCGTCCTCCTGCATCGAGATAAACCTCGGGGACTGAGTCCCTCACCACAAGGAAGCGGTGACTATTTCAATACTGCGGTGGTGATGACGAAGAGATTCTGAGCCTCAACAACAGACCCCCTTCTCCGACATCAACCAAGCAACCAACATCATCCTCAAGCCACGGAGAAAAAAAGTCTACCAAAGTTGTATCTTGGTTGGATGAAGATGACACTGAAGAATACGACTGGTTTTCCAAGCTTGTTGATGCCACCCCTCAATTACCGGAAGGCCAAGAACAGGTAGATGGTCGAACCATGGAGCATGTCAAGATTATTCAACAAGCGTTCAAAGTGAAGATGGCGAAGGGAGGTACTGCGAATCAAAACGACGCATTTCAAGCGCTTAGGGCAGCTCCGATAGTGCCATTGAAGTCGAATATCATCTCGAAAACATAGCACGAGCCATGTCCAACAATGATTGGCTCACCCTGAATCCAACATATTTCACAAGACGACAAGACTTGTTACTACACTGGCCGGACCAAGCCACTACCAACCATCGGCCGACCTGATCAACAAAGGATTCCCTACCAATTCTTCTTCAACAACGACACGGAATTTCTTCAACGGTAGCGATGTATGCAAGAAATGAGCTACCTCACACCTTCAACATCCCGTGGATCTTCTCCGATAATGTTGCCATCGAGGAAGAAGCCACAAGAATCTTCGTTGATAATGTGGTAAAATATGACCTCGATGCACAGTATGGAATTCATCATTGGCCTGCACGAAGAAGACTATACTACAGAAGCTGCCAGGTACTTAAATGAAACAAAGAGGTGTACTGATGACACAGGATCGTTGCTATTATGAATGTCATCTTGGCTACAAAATGGGATTACTCATTCCTGGAACAAATCAAAGTCAAACGCCAAGACGAACGAGAATATGATTTTTGAATCTAATTTTCAAGATTGTGCTCAATGACATTGAAGACATGTATAAGCTAAGGTACAAGGTCGATGCGACATTTCTCCACCAACATCCGGTACATCAAGTCTTTGTTGATATTCATAAGAAGCATCGTCATCCAAGAACGTGTTGAAGACCTTCAACTTGCCGTAGAATCATACTGAAGGTTGATCTCACTAAACGTTCTTGAACTTTCCGATATCAACCAACTCTCTCGAGACACCATTATGAAGAAACCGAAGTTTGTAGTAGTTTACCATGATGAACTACATCACAACTACTTCATGGCGTGCAATGAGGTACAAAAATTTTGTGGCCTCACTCTGAAGAAGGTTCGTGATGGGTTGGCGTATCGGTTAAAAGAGATTCATGAAGGCATTGGGTCGAAGAAAAGGTGGAATTCTAGAGAAAAGAGGGATGTCAAGAAGATAATCAAGAGGATTGATGAGAGGCTATTTCACATGGATCAGATGCGAAGGCTAGAGAGATTTGTGGGTGGAAGGGAAAGCTTCCCTCTTACGGGGTATCAACGTCTAGAGAGAACTCCCGGTGTTATTGACGGACTTCCTGGTACTCCTTAATTTGTTTCTTTGATTAAATATTTGGATGTTTTGATCTGTATAATTGACAATGGCTTGTGCACATATAACAGTGTACAACCCGTACTTATAATGAAAGGACCCTTTGTTACGGATCAGTGCCACAATCCTTATAAAAGGAGCGAAAGCTTCTTACTTTTGAGTAAAACTTATCAAAACTTTCATTTTTCAAAGTTTTGCTCAACAGAACAAGTACTTCCCCTTATGTTTTCAAAACCTCAAAAGTTAATATTACTTGTTGAGGGGAAGTATTTGCTAAAAATCTTTGTTCACAAATTGTTCTTCGTGGAAATCTTCCTACAAAACTCAAAATGGACATATTCGATATCAAAATTTCATCAAAAATAAGATTTATATGCCATTTTTAAGGGTAAGAAAAATTGTGTGATACAAATATGTTGGAAAATGTGATTGAATCTTCGTGCTAAGACTTAACCCATGAATTGACGAGATCTGAACTGTCATACATCGAAAAGATTTGTCTTCCAAGACTTATCCGAGTAGATTGTACCTATTCGAGAAACTCTTGATAGACATGAACTTTGACGGGTTTGACAACCTTTCGAGGTTTGTCCATACCTTCAAGGTAGTTATTAGAGCTAGTTGTCACCTAAAAGCTGACAATGTAACTCTTTAACTATGCAACGTAACCGTGTCTCGCGGGGAATTGTTTATCTTGAGTCGATCAATTCAAAAGTGCGAACTCTTCCCTCACCATGAAGATTTCTGTCAAAACACTTAAGCACGTGTTGAGGGGGAGTATTTCTACTAAATATAAAACTCTCATAGTGGTACAAAATGTTTTTACTCATACACACTTTGAGATATTTTCAAGAAAATGGTTTCATGGCAATATAGGTTAGTCATGGAGTTATAAGGTGACTATGGTTAGGAATAACCGTCCTATGATCCGCCAGAGCCGGAGGGATCTACCCAAGGACACCACTAATAGCTAGAATTTAGAAGTCCTTAGGTATGATTATAAAAAGAAGAAAATGAGAATCGGAGAAAGAAAGAGTTGAAGAATTTAAAAGAAAAGTAAAGAAAAGGGTAAAATGAAATAGCCCTCCAAATTATTCAACTTAGGGCAGACATCGGGTTCAATACATATGCTATTGGCTGTCACTAGATGACACTGGTATTGAAGATCAAAGTCATCATGGACCCAGTGACGCATGCACTAAACCTTCTTAGCCACTCAAGTTTCTCTCAACAGAAGCTTGTTTCATTCTCACAAGGAACCCTACGTAAACTATCGGCTTTCTATTAGAGATTGCTGGTATTAAAGAAGGAGACCCTGTAATACCATAAAAACCGTTTTCCGAAATTCCGATATAATTTGAATTTTTCCTAACTACTATGAACATTATAAAATAATTAAGACCTTATGATATGTGATAATTTAATTGATAGGACATACGACTTAAGTTCTTAATCGAATTAGACTAAGATGCAACCCATATGTGTTGTATACCTTGATTTGCGACCCTATACATTTAAAATGAACTTGCACTATGTTATGCATATCTCGACACACTTTAAAAATAGACAACATATCATTTAAATTTATGACACTTATGAAAATAAAATAAAAAACTCTCTTATATTATGTCCATATCACACGCCTATCTACATTGCTAAAACTAGTTATGTTTATTTCACTTGTGCATATTTTAAATTAAGATAAGATAAACAAAATTGGAAAAGTTTTTAGAAGAATAAATCTTCCCATAAGACTCGGCACAATCACCTCTTATTTCTCTTTTATAATTGAAACCGATTGACACATTCATAAAACCCTAAAAAAAAGAAACAACTCTAAGTGGCGGCACATTCTTTTTCTACAAGAAAACCAAGAAGTACGAAGGGTAGAACAAGGTGGTGAGCGACTTTCGGGTGTCTTAGCTTTGGTGTGAAGGTGGTGATCAGTGTTGGTTGACTCAAGTGGTGACCACGTGGTGTTGAGTTCATAATGTTTCGGTTCTGTGTGACCTTGTTTCGTCCTTAGTTCCGACTCGAGGTATATCGATCTAACTGTCTTTCCATCTATCCGACATGCATAACATATATAAATATACTCAAGATGAAATCATGGAAATAAGTTATATACATGTCGTTATATCTTTCAGTTTTGCTTATCGAATCGGTCGCCATGTGCTCTTATGTCCGGTTATTTAAACACTGGTTGACCTCTAAAATATGTATTAAAACCTGGAAATAAAACTAAAGGAATGAAAAGGATGTGTGCATGGTTTGGGGTTGATGCATGTTGATGCATTTGTGATTTGATTATTGAACATGAAACCTACATATTAAACTAAGTAAAAATCAGTGAAACTATTTTAAGAAATGCACATGCATGGTTTATACGATGGTCAAGTTTTGGGTTTTGTGCATGTACATATGAAAGTTGTGTACGCATGGTATCTTGTGTCGATCACGTCTTGTTATTATTAGTTTCGTGTGTGTTTGGTGTCAAGCAATCCATGGGTCGAATGGAACTTAACATGTATGCGTATACATGAAATCAGTTATGGTAATGTTTATAACATGGTCTTATTGGGTAAATTCGGGGGTCATCGCGGGATTTATGGGTAAGTTCTACGGGGTGTTTAAGGTGTGTCGGGGAAATAGAGTCGGGGGTTAGTCATTAGGTGTGTTTACCGAGCCGTGTCGTTTAGCCGTTTGAACCGCGATCGAAGCTTAAGTTGGCCTGTTGAGATGTATAAAAAAAAAGTCAAATGATGTTGCTGTACGAAACTTAATATGGTTTCCATCATGTTGCATGTTATATTTATATAATTTTCACTTTTAACCCTCACTTTTAGAATGTCGTCTCATGCAAACCTTCGACCTTTATAAATGGTATTTTACACCTTAAACTATAAGATTTATAATAGTAAGCTTTGAAGTTTATGCACTTGTCGCAATAACCCTAAAATTTGATAAGTTACACTTTAAACCCTAAAGTAGGATGAGTTGTTATATTTAACTCTAAAATTATTAATACAATTTATATAAGCAAATAAATCCGTTATGACTTAAATGAGCTAATAAGTATTATACGAATCGTAATCCGTGTAGATTCGTTGAAGGAGACGTGACGTTGTGTCTTCGTGTTCATTCAGTGTTTGCTTTCTTTTCATTGGCGATAAGGTACAGATATTCTGACCTTACCTCTTAAGGTTTCCCATGATTCGTATACATCTTTCGATACTAGCTTGAACTGTTATGCTTTACTCTAAGCCTCCTTATTAGGGCTTCGACATGACTTTGCTATGCTCCCTTTGATATGAACCTTTGATATGAACTTTGATATGAACCCTTATGATATGATATGATTATGCTTTGACCCGTCGGTTTGATACCCGAGCCAAATATGTGTTCCTAGTCATGAAGGTAACATGACGTGTCATTGATGCACCAATGGCATGACTCCAGTATGTACGAGTGATGTTACACACCGTCCCCATTATGATATGATATGATTATGAGCTCACTATATGTATATGAGTTGGCCACTATGATATGTTCCGGGGGCGTATGGATGCATCCTAGATATGATATGTTTTAGTGGATTTAACATGATATGATATGATATGATATGATTTATATGGTGAATGATGTCGTGTGCAATACGCGTCTTCACATTCCGGAAGCTAGCTACTCCATTTGTTACTGAGGTCTCCCCTCCTATTATGTATGGTATTCCAGGTCACCCCCTCCGATAAAATGGTTACTTATGATATGATATGATATGATATGTTCCGGGCTCGTGGTAGATTCTGACAACCCTTACACTTTTGATAGACCTATACTGTACTTTCTGTTTTCCCCAACGCACCATATTCGGTATAAATTGTTCATTACTCATTACCCTTATATGACTCACTCTACTACCAAGATATATATATTCCATTGCTTTGATCTGTCACACTCTCATTCCGTTACTTTGACTATCGTCCATTCACTACCGGGTTATTATATGCTTATTGAATTTGATTATGCTATTCATATTTTATGTGACTACTGATTATCCTGCTATGATGTGATTAATATGCGGTTATCTGATTACCGGTTGTCATCTGATGATATGTGATCTCAACGTTATGTGACCCTCTAAATTGTCTAGTGACCATGCTAATGTGTAATCGATAGTTTTGTCTGTTTATTATGTGTACTTCGTTCTTTATCTCTGGACTATGACTATCCGTTGTATCCTTGTCTGCTTATTGTTGACCTGCCATGTTTACATTTGGCTATGCTACGGGCTGATTTGGGTAAAGGGTTCAACTTATCACGTCTGACTTGTTAACTTGTTTAATTGCCCTGCTATGTCCCTAGTTCATTTAATTATAATGTTCATACTGTATTTCCTACTTGTTACGTGTGACTGCCATGTTTTGACTACTGTTAGTACTTCCGCTGTTATGATACTGATTTTGTTTTCAACTAAGGGTTTTTGACCTGTGTGATTGCCATGCTCACTTATTAATTAATTGCTTTCGCTTGTCTTTAGATTTCTCTTTGACTTGTATGTCTTATGATTTCCTAAATCGATTGTACGCCATATATATGTTGTGTGGATACGACGTCTGCTATGCTTACTTATGTTTCAGTTCTTGTACGCTTGGTTTGTATGTGCTTGTATACATGTCATCGATGCTTTGCTTTGCTTCATTCTCCTTGTTATCTGTTCTTTTGGATATCCGTGTAATTGTGTTCTGCAGGATCCTCTTGACTCATTGTTCTCTTTTCGCTGCGATCTTGTTATCAATTCCCTTTGTTTTTCATTTTTTGCTTCGCTTTTATTTAGCTTTCGTTTGTTATATCTGCTCACTAGGCTTTTTAGCTCTCACGCATTTCTTTTCCTGCGGCATGTTTTAGATTTGAATATGGGCTTTGATGGGCTGAGAGTTGGATTATCTGAGTGGACCAACCCTAGTTACCTTATTATTTGGACTTATTGTGTCGGGCTATTGTTTTGAGATTTCATTTTATTTTAGACATTTTGGATTTTGTAATTTTCTTGTAAGTCATTTGTTTATATGACTTGGTACGTTTTTCCTTAAGACTTCTGCTTGTAAAATTTTATTGTATGTTGATATGACACGAATGTGACACTTCTACCCTTGTCGGGTTGGGGTGTTACAATTATGGTATCAGAGCCAGGTTTCGTTTTGTTGACCTTAGGATTGACCTGTGAGGATTTGGGTAGACATTAGGCTTCCGTCGTTCGATCTCTTTCGATTCCTTTTGATTGTCGTTCGATTTGAATTTGATATTCGTTTGTCTTCACTGATTTGGCCTTCCTCTTTTCGCATCGAATTTTGTTATTTTGTCTTCGCACATCCGTTTGTCGATCGTTAGATGGAACTACCCGGGAGCCGAAGATGATGGTGCTTGACCACGTTGTGCAACAGTCCCTGGCCGGAGAGGTTCGTGAAGCGAACCACACCCGACTGCCGTCTGCTGAGACATCGATGCCGCTGAGGAAGTTGGATAGATCAACCAAAGGCGCAAAAGACGGAGACAAGATTCAACCGGTGGCTAAGAAGGTTCATCTCTCGATTGGCGCGACTTGTGTTACTCCGATTTGTTTGTCACGTGTTTTGAGGCGTTTGATATTTGCTCGGTATTACTTTTCTTTGATTTGATCAGAACTCGGGCTGAATCGTGAAGTTTTATGATTTAGCATTTAGACATCTTCTCAGTTTTTCTTTTGAATCGTCAGTAATGAGTCATGAGGAACCGTTTTGTCCAAGTTGGTGGCTTTCTTTCATTGTGATATGGTAATTTGTTTGATGTAGTTGATGTTGTGTGTTTATGAATCTGGTCTGCTTTGGTATGTTACTTGATATCTGTATGTGATATGTTTTGTTGTGATATTGGTTATGTGGTTTGTCATGACCCGAGACAGAATATGGTGACAATAAGAACTTGTTATGTGATGCAAGTATTATGACGCCTGATCAACGTGATAATGCCGAGATCATATAATTTGAACTTATTGAAATCATACGACATCTTGGGAAATGCCTGGGGTTGGTACATGAATGGAATATGACTTGTATCCGTTAATTGTCACTCCTCATGTTCGTTTGGAATTCTATACCTCTTTGCGAGCTTCTCATTGACATCTGTTATGTATAAGCTTTGTACGCTTTGGAACCGAAATCGTTATGATCTGTGTGAGACTATGAATTGCTACATCTGCCCTGAACTTGTACGTCTCCGTGCACCTCTGCGACTTCAATTTCGAGGACGAAATTTTCTTTTTAGAGGGGAAGAATTGTAATACCTTAAAAATCGTTTTCCGAAATTCCGATATAATTTGAATTTTTCCTAACTACTATGAACATTATAAAATAATGAAGACCTTATGATATGTGATAATTTAATTGATAGGACATACGACTTAAGTTCTTAATCGAATTAGACTAAGATGCAACCCATATGTGTTGTATACCTTGATTTGCGACCCTATACATTTAAAATGAACTTGCACTATGTTATGCATATCTCGACACACTTTAAAAATAGACTACATATCATTTAAATTTATGACACTTATGAAAATAAAATAAAAAACTCTCTAATATTATGTCCATATCACACGCCTATCTACATTGCTAAAACTAGTTATGTTTATTTCACTTGTGCATATTTTAAATTAAGATAAGATAAACAAAATTGGAAAAGTTTTTAGAAGAATAAATCTTCCCATAAGACTCGGCACAATCACCTCTTATTTCTCTTTTATAATTGAAACCGATTGACACATTCATAAAACCCTAAAAAAAAATAAACAACTCTAAGCGGCGGCACATTCTTTTTCTACAAGAAACCCAAGAAATACGAAGGGTAGATGTAACATCCCGCCTACTCAGACCACAATATTGTCCGCTTTGCCCGCAAGCTCACGGCTTTGTTTTTGTGGCCTCATTTGAAGACTTCCCGGCAGGTCACCCAAGCCAGTACTACTCTCACATAGCAGCGCTTAACGCCAGTTCCTCAGAACTCCACTCGCAGTAGACCACAAAACGCGTTGTGTCATTGTAAGGTGAATGTTATCTTATGAGCCCAATATCTCTCCAGGCCACAGCCGATGTAGGATTTGACTAGGGTGTTACAATCACCCCCCCCCCTTAGAGACTCATCGTCCTCGATGAGGTTTGCCCTACCATCCCGAACGGCTCAGGAGTGGCTCTGATACCACTTGTAACATCCCGCCTACTCAGACCACAATATTGTCCGCTTTGCCCGCAGACTCACGGCTTTGTTTTTGTGGCCTCATTTGAAGACTTCCCGGCAGGTCACCCAAGCCAGTACTACTCTCACATGAGCACACTTAACTGCCAGTTCCTCAGAACTCCACTCGCAGTAGACCACAAAACACGTTGTGTCATTGTAAGGTGAATGTTATCTTATGAGCCCAGTATCTCTCCAGGCCACAGCCGATGTAGTATTTGCCTAGGGTGTTACAGTAGAACAAGGTGGTGAGCGACTTTCGGGTGTCTTAGCTTTGGTGTGAAGGTGGTGATCAGTGTTGGTTGACTCAAGTGGTGACCACGTGGTGTTGAGTTCATAATGTTTCGATTCTGTGTGACCTTGTTTCGTCCTTAGTTCCGACTCGAGGTATATCGATCTAACTGTCTTTCCATCTATCCGACATGCATAACATATATAAATATACTCAAGATGAAATCATGGAAATAAGTTATATACATGTCGATATATGTTTCAGTTTTGCTTATCGAATCGGTCGCCATGTGCTCTTATGTCCGGTTATTAAACACTGGTTTTGACCTCTAAAATATGTATTAAAACCTGGAAATAAAACTAAAGGAATGAAAAGGATGTGTGCATGGTTTGGGGTTGATGCATGTTGATGCATTTGTGATTTGATTATTGAACATGAAACCTACATATTAAACTAAGTAAAAATCAGTGAAACTATTTTAAGAAATGCACATGCATGGTTTATACGATGGTCAAGTTTTGGGTTTTGTGCATGTACATATGAAAGTTGTGTACGCATGGTATCTTGTGTCGATCACGTCTTGTTATTATTAGTTTCGTGTGTGTTTGGTGTCAAGAAATCCATGGGTCGAATGGAACTTAACATGTATTCGTATACATGAAATCAGTTATGGTAATGTTTATAACATGGTCTTATGGGGTAAATTCGGGGGTCATCGCGGGATTTATGGGTAAGTTCTACGGGGTGTTTAAGGTGTGTCGGGGAAATAGAGTCGGGGGTTAGTCATTAGGTGTGTTTACCGAGCCGTGTCGTTTAGCCGTTTGAACCGCGATCGAAGCTTAAGTTGGCCTGTTGAGATGTATAAAAAAAAAGTCAAATGAAGTTGCTGTACGAAACTTAATATGGTTTCCATCATGTTGCATGTTATATTTATATAATTTTCACTTTTAACCCTCACTTTTAGAATGTCGTCTCATGCAAACCTTCGACCTTTATAAATGGTATTTTACACCTTAAACTATAAGATTTATAATAGTAAGCTTTGAAGTTTATGCACTTGTCGCAATAACCCTAAAATTTGATAAGTTACACTTTAAACCCTAAAGTAGGATGAGTTGTTATATTTAACTCTAAAATTATTAATACAATTTATATAAGCAAATAAATCCGTTATGACTTAAATGAGCTAATAAGTATTATACGAATCGTAATCCGTGTAGATTCGTTGAAGGAGACGTGACGTTGTGTCTTCGTGTTCATTCAGTGTTTGCTTTCTTTTCATTGGCGATAAGGTACAGATATTCTGACCTTACCTCTTAAGGTTTCCCATGATTCGTATACATCTTTCGATACTAGCTTGAACTGTTATGCTTTACTCTAAGCCTCCTTATTAGGGCTTCGACATGACTTTGCTATGCTCCCTTTGATATGAACCTTTGATATGAACTTTGATATGAACCCTTATGATATGATATGATTATGCTTTGACCCGTCAGTTTGATACCCGAGCCAAATATGTGTTCCTAGTCATGAAGGTAACATGACCGTGTCATTGATGCACCAATGGCATGACTCCAGTATGTACGAGTGATGTTACACACCGTCCCCATTATGATATGATATGATTATGAGCTCACTATATGTATATGAGTTGGCCACTATGATATGTTCCGGGGGGCGTATGGATGCATCCTAGATATGATATGTTTTAGTGGATTTAACATGATATGATATGATATGATATGATTTATATGGTGAATGATGTCGTGTGCAATACGCGTCTTCACATTCCGGGAGCTAGCTACTCCATTTGTTACTGAGGTCTCCCCTCCTATTATGAATGGTATTCCGAGGTCACCCCTCCGAATACAATGGTTACTTATGATATGATATGATATGATATGATATGTTCCGGGCTCGTGGTAGATTTCTGACAACCCTTACACTTTTGATAGACCTATACTGTACTTTCTGTTTTCCCCAACGCACCATATTCTGTATAAATTGTTCATTACTCAGTACCCTTATATGACTCACTCTACTACCAAGATATATATATTCCATTGCTTTGATCTTTCACACTCTCATTCCGTTACTTCAAACTATCGTTCCATTCTTTCACGGGTTATTATATGCTTATAGAATTTGATTATGCTATTCATGTTTTATGTGACTACTGATTATCCTGCTATGATGTGATTAATATGCGTTATCTGAGTTACCGTTGTCATCGATGATATGTGATCTCACTCATGTTATGTGACCCCTGAATTGTCTAGTGACCATGCTAATGTGTAATCGATAGTTTTGTCTGTTTATTATGTGTACTTCGTTCAGTTAATCTCGTGGACTATGACTATCCGTTGTATCCTTGTCTGCTTATTGTTGACCTGCCATGTTTACATTTGGCTATGCTACGGGCTGATTTGGGTAAAGGGTTCAACTTATCACGTCTGACTTGTTAACTTGTTTAATTGCCCTGCTATGTCCCTAGTTCATTTAATTATAATGTTCATACTGTATTTCCTACTTGTTACGTGTGACTGCCATGTTTTGACTCTGTTAGTACTTCCGTGTGTATGATACTGATTTTGTTTTCAACTAAGGATTTTTGACCTGTGTGATTGCCATGCTCACTTATTAGTTAATTGCTTTCGCTTGTCTTTAGATTTCTCTTTGACTTGTATGTCTTATGATTTCCTGAATCGATTGTACGCCATATATATGTTGTGTGGATACGACGTCTGCTATGCTTACTTATGTTTCAGTACTTGTACGCTTGGTTTGTATGTGCTTGTATACATGTCATCGATGCTTTGCTTTGCTTCATTCTCCTTGTTATCTGTTCTTTTGGATATCCGTGTAATTGTGTTCTGCAGGATCCTCTTGACTTATTGTTCTCTTTTCGCTGTGATCTTGTTATCAATTCCCTTTGTTTCATTTCGTTTATGCTTTTATTTAGCTTTCGTTTTGTTATATCTGTTCACTGGGCTTTTTAAGCTCAGCCGCATTTCTTTTCCTGCGGCAGGTTTTAGATTTGAAGATGGGCTTTGATGGGCTGAGAGTTGGATTATCCGAGTGGACCAACCCTAGTTACCTTATTATTTGGACTTATTGTGTCGGGCTATTGTTTTGAGATTTCATTTTATTTTAGACATTTTGGATTTTGTAATTTTCTTGTAAGTCATTTGTTTATATGACTTGGTACGTTTTTCCTTAAGACATCCGCTTGTAAAATTTTATTGTATGTTCTGATATGACACCAGAATGTGACACTTCTACCCTCGTCGGGTTGGGGTGTTACAGACCCCCTCCCTAATCTCCGCTCAGGAAAACCAAAGCACACTATTGAGTCTAGAGCCACGAGTTTCATCAAAAGATCTCTTAGGAACACTTGACATTTCATCACTTTTCATTCTACATTAAGGACGCAAGTGATACAATTCTAGAGTCCTACACAGATCTTAGCAATCTGTTGAGAACATTTATGAGGGGTTCACAACTGTGATCCTCAGCTATTGAATGGAAACTCCTGCCAGGGTCAACATCAAACAGTCCTGATAGCAGGTCACTTCGGTAACTCCTTGAGGGTTACGCTTAGTGTTGTCTCAAACGGTCTACAATCATGGGGTGATGCTTCGGTGTACCTCAGCGACTCACCTGAACTGTAGATGTACTTCTGTACATCGTGTTATCCTAATTAAGGGACTCCAATTCAGGAACAACCTTTGCTAGAATTAGAGATGTGTTTTCACAATATGCTATTAACACGCTCGAAGTTCGAACTTGTAAGTGCTGGAAATCCCGCTAAGGAAATTACTTTCAAGAATCGAGTCCTGAAAATGTGGGTCATTACTTGAACTTGTTCAATGTAATGCCAATTGTCCCTTATGGGATTCAGACGGCTGATTTGCCCGACCAAGGTGAATAGAATCAAGACATTCATCAGAAGAACAATCGTAGTGCTCAATTCTCTAAGAAACGGCCACATGCTCATGCCAACAACAACACAAATTGAAGTTCTCTCGAAAGGCAACACAAAAGTCGGAATGATTCTTCGTCAAAGCCAAAGAATCTAAAAAGTTTAAAGACTAAAGAGAACTACATCAATCATGAAATCCAACGTCAAAGAGCGTGTGAGCATGTTGGAGAAGGACGTGGAGACACCTGAGCAATGAAGCAGACCTGATGCAGATCACAACAACATAACATCACCATATCCACACCAGAACAAAGAACAAAGATAATTGAAGATGTCAAAGCTGAAAAATTCAAAGAAAAACTAGATCCTCACACTGGGGAGATTGTTGGAATCAAGGTACTTCTTCTCACAAGTAAGAAGAATGTCAGAAGACGTCAAAGCAACTATTACATCAGCACCAACAACGTTTCAAGATTACTGAAGTTATTAATTACCAACACTTAGGGGGAGATTGTTGGAATCACTCCTAAACTATATTTCAAGTGTTTGTAATCAATATGTAATAGGTTGCTTAATTAGGCTTTTATGTTTGTATTAAAGACAAGGCTTATGTAGAAAGCCCATAATCCTTGGCCCAAGCCCAATAATTAGTGGAAGGGACTAGATATGTTGCCCTAGTCATCTTCCCTATAAATAGTCTTGTAAACCTTCATTTGAAGGTTGGTTGTTCACTTTACACATTTATCCTACGCATATTATTCTACACTTCATACGTGTATTTGTGTCTAAGTGTTCATCCGATCACTTCTCTTTCCATTTCTTACATATTGATGCTTGTGTTACATTCTGGTGACCTAACAATCACCAGTGCTAGTAATAAACTTTTCCATGACCATTCATTCAAATGCAGCATGCTTCTCATTTTGGAGCAAATAAGCATACAATTGCTCGTAATTGGTGTTCCTCAATCCTTTGTTCAGTTTGACTGCAGTGACAAATTTGTGTCATTTGGGATTCATGTTGTTCACAAACTTTGAGTTTAGCTGGATATTTGGCATTGTCATTTTGATATTCCTCATATCATTCACCAGCTTGAGGAATCTCACATAATATTCAGTAACACTTTCCCCTGGTTTCATTTTAAAGTTCTCAAAATCATCATACAGTTGAGACTCCCTATCTTCCTTAGTCAGTTCTGAACCAGAGAGAAGCATCTTAACATTATCACAGACTGCCTTAGCTACAGTGTTGTGATTGATCAACTTGTAAACGTCCTTAGGTAAACCCTGAAGTATAATATTTGAAGCCCTGATGTCTGCATTGTATCTCTTCTTCTCCTTATCATCAAGCTAATCGTATATCTTTGGTCTATCCAATCCCAATACAACTGAACCATCAGCAGCAGTTTCAAGGATATCTTTGGTAGTTTCAATTTGATATGGTCCTTCATCAATTGACTTAAGGATGTTAACCCATTTTCCTTTCCTAAGCAATATAGTCTGATTCTTTGAGCCCAAGAGTCATAGTCGGTTCTATCCAGCATGGGAGGACGAGTATCAAATCCTGCACCTTGAACGTCATCAGCAACGGAAGAGGTGATCGTAGACATGATTATAGATTACACGGGATTTTACTACTCTTTGATTAAACCGGGAAATAGATTCTTTCACGGGATTTTACTAAATCAAGAGAAAACCATAACACGTATCACAAAGATGATAAGTCTCAAAAGACAAATCGCATGCAAGACAAATCGCACCCTTGACAAACCGCTTCAGTCAACTCGCTTCCTATTCAAATCGCTTTCCAGACAAATCGCTTAAGTGTCAAAATGCTTAAGTGTCAAACTGCTTACCTGACAAATCGCTTAAGTGCCAAACCCCTTACTTGAAAAATCACTTAAATTGACAAAACGCTTAACAGTCAAAACGCATAACACACAAACCGCATAAGTTGACAAATCACATAGTACACAAGTACACCCACTACTTCCACTACTTTGTCCTTTCTTGTTGTTTTGTCTCAATAGACAAACCGCTTCACGAAAATATGACAAGTCGCATACAAATGATGACAAACCGCTTCAACAAGCGTTCATTTGTGAGACAAATCGCTTAGTTTTCAAGATGAACCGCATCAAAGAAATTCTATTCGAGGGTCAAACCGCATACATGAAACTTTCAAAAACAACACTTTTCAATCTAAAAACAATCCAACCACGATGATTCAAGCCTTCCAAACCAAAACCTAAACACTTATAATGATTCTAATCACAAAAATACTATCAAAATTCATACTTTAACACAAGAAATGATCCAAATGATGAAAACTACTCTAAACTCATTCAAAGCCAAAAATCATATGAAAACCACTAGAAATCCAAGAACATGAAAGATGAGTGATCAAACCATGGCTCTTGATACCATTTGTAAGATATTGGTTATTGTAGCACACAAACAAGCACAAGTATGGTTCGAATTATATAAGAAACTTAGAGAAAGAAAGTAGAAGGATGGGAAGTTTTCAAGAGACAGAAAGTGAGAGAGAAAACAAAGAAAGGTTAGATTAGAAGTGAAAGCTCCACCCCTTCCAAGGATGAAAGGGGTATGTATAGTTACAACCTAAAGTCCTCCTGTCGGACTTTGAATCAGGCATACAGTGGGTAAAGACCCGTACTTCCTCAACGGTGTTACTATAAACTAAACTAAGCTAATAAACACATAAATAACGATATGTCTACGTGCTAATGGTATGTGCTAAAACACATACCATTTCTTTACCAAAATAGACCCAAAATAACCAAGAAAGAGCCGTTTATGCCTAATATTTGCGTGTTTCTTGAGTTTATGCATGTGCAAGTACGGATATGACAAAACAGATAAAAGAAAGCCAAAACCGGAGAAAACCGAGCACGAGAGAGAGAAGAAAGCAAAGGCCGATGCCGGGATTCTATTTTATGGGATTTTCATGCTCAAAGTCAATTTACGGAGTTTCGGGACATGTTCGGGAAGTTTTCACCTATTCACCTTCACTTTACCAATTTCCCAAAATCACCCTCACTATTTCATGAATTACATTTTTTGGTCCTTATAAATTCACAAAATGGCTTGAATGGTCCTTATGATTAAAAAGGTCCAAATCCGGATAACACCTAAACCCAAAGAATAAACCAAGTCCAATTACCACTACCCTTTACACTTAAAAAGCCCAAGACCATTCCTTACTAACCTTTACCCATCCAATCCACTACCCATATACCATTTAACCATCGGTCAAACCCAGTCAACGCAATCCTCCCTAAGTCAAAGTATAAATAAAAAAACCCCGCCCAAAAGAAGAAACGTGCCCAAAATAAATCAGTTACTGTTTACCATCTCCTTCCTTAGAGTTACCCTGATCCTTCCCACATTTACCCCGTACACTTAAGTGAGTTTCTAGAAGATCCTGACAATGTATCAGATGTGTACACGCATGGGATTGCCAACATGGCAATTTGAAGCCCTCCTATTGGACGAGCCACATCACACTATTGATCCAAGGGTGTAGATGGATTTTGATGACAAGTTAGAAGATCAATGGTCCAGATTGGTGGTCCCAGAAGCTTCCCAAGCTCCTCATCAGCTTATAAAAGCCCCAATCAGTCACAAGAGTCCTTTGTCCAATTCCTTAAGTTTTAGAGGAATTTTGATCACCTTTAATTTTCTGTCATAGTAGTTTAGAATTATTTTAGAATTGAGTTTGTATTCTCACTTTGTGTTAATGAAATTTACTTTTACATTTTTCAATTCCTTGTCATTAAATTTACAAATATTGTTGGTTACCATTCTGCTATTTTAATTTTATCTCATTTTTTCCACAAGCTCTCAATAGCTTATAAAAGCTTATTGTGAGCTTATATCAGCTGTTTTACTACCTTGGTTCACTTTTAGAAAAAGGGTCAACAAAAGTCAAATTAAAAGTCAAGATCAGGTTTGGTTTAATTTGTTAAAAAGTAGTTCACAATCAATCATTTTGTCATTTAAAGTGAATTAGTTTCAAAATCTTTTGAGTTTTAATGCAGAAGCTGTTTCAAATTTTCACAAGTAATTTTTTAAAGGGTGTTTGGTTCAGGTTATTTTCCCAAGTTAGAATCTGTTTAAGGAGTTATTTGTGGTTGTGTTAGTTAATTATAGATCCATATAGGTTAGATTGATCATAAATTGCATAAGTTTTTCATCAAAAGTCAAAGTTACTCTTTAAGTTTCATCACAGTTAGTTTTAGGATAATGTAGGCTGCTTCATTTTAGAGTTAGGTTTAGAAGTAGTTAATTTAGTTTTGTTAAGTCTTGATATAGCTTAAAAATCCATTCTCAGTCATTTTAGATCAAATCAAATTCGTTAGAGTCAAAATTAACTGTTTTCAGAAAAAGTCAAAAAAATAAAGTAGTTTCTAAATAGGTTTTCTTTTATAATTTTGATTCTCTCATTTCTAGGTAGATTGATCTGCACTTTTGTATATTACATATTTGCTAGATTGTGTTTTCAAATATCAATTTTTCTTGATTTTTAGAATTTTTCTTAAGAGCTTTTGATAAGCTTGAAGTTGCCTATTCAGCCTAGACCTCCCTTGCACATCAGTTTCATACCTGTCATTCAGCTTAGTTCTCATCTACTTACTTGATTATTCCATTGATTTTATTGGATGATTTTTGCTTCTTTAGATAGCCTCTAGGATAGATTTTATTTGTTTAACCTTTACTTTGCCTTAGGAGCTTATTTCCCTAGCTTTTTAAGGCCTTTAATTTCCCCATTTCTGTCCTGTTGCTGTTGCACTTCTGATGTTCTATCCATATCAGCTTTTTATTTCTCTATTGTGATAGTTTTTTATGGATGATCTTTGTTCTCCCTTGTAGCCTTCTGACCCTAGTTTAGTTTATTTACCCTTATATCACCTTAGGAGCTTTTTAGAATAGCTTATTAGGCCTGCATACAACATTGATTTCCTTAACTGTTACTGCATCAGTCCTCTATCCTCCTAAGTCCCTTTAGTTTTTTATTTTAATTTCTTCATAATAAGTCCTTTTTAGCTGAAATTCTGGATTTAAGCTCACTTGTTGGTTTTTTTTCAAATGCTATTTTTAGTTTATTTTTAGGATTTTTCTAGATCAATTAAATTTAGGCTTAAAGTAGCTTTTTCAGGACTGTTTGGTATAAGTATTTAGGATCTGATCATGTGCTCATTTAGCCTGTAGCTTGTATTAACTTGTTCTTATCAGTAGCATTAGGTATGATTTAGTTATTTTAGGTTTATTTTGGCCTTAGTTAGCTTCTAGTAGCCTTGTAGTAGCTTTTAGCTTAATTCTCTATAGCTCCTCATAAGCAGTTCTAGCCCAAATCATATCTCCTGTGATCCCAAGTCGTTTTTGTTATTTTTCCTAGCTTCTCAGTAATATTTTAGATTTTTTTTTGGAATTTTTCAAAATTTTCCTAGCTCATTTGCTAATTTTCTGCATTTAAATTCATTTTTAAGCATTTTTAAATAGCATTTTATTCAAATAATTCATAAAATGATCACAAAAATGCCATTTCATTTTTCTTAAGTTTAGAATATTCAAAAAGTCATAAAAAGTATTTTTCCAGAATTTTCATAGTTCAAATAGTATTTTTTATAAATTTAATTAGATTTAAATAGTTTTAAATTCATAATAAATTGAGAAAAATTCAGAAAAATGTAATTCCAGCTTTGAAAATTCTTTTTAGTTAATTAAGATTTTCGAAATATAGTTTTGTAATTTTCTCAATAGTTTTGATAATTTTTAGCTTTTTAATTCTATTTTAAATGTCCAAAAATAGTTTTTAATTCAAATAAAATCTAGAAAAATCATAAAAATTAGTTTTAAATTTTGAATAATTTTTAAACAACATTTTTAGCTGTAGAAAATTATTAGATCACTTTTAAGAGTTAAAATAGTTTAGTTTGCATTTTAATTCTCGTTTTTATAATTACGTTAATTACATTTTTAGTTTAAATATTGCATATTTAGTTATAATTACGTAGTTTAGAAATCACTAAATCCCTTTTTAATCCTTTCGAATCCCGAATCAAGCGACGTGAGTTGTTAAACTCCATTCATCACTCGTTGAGAAAACGACCCGGGAAAATACATACCTTTGTATTTCTTCGGAAAATATCTATATACGAAAACGAACACTTTCAAAATGGCACCGTTGCCGAGGAGGGCTTGTAGTGAGTTTTTGATTCCGTCTTGATTCGCGTGTATTTGAAGATCCTTCCCCGAGAAGTTATCGTCTTGTTTTTGTAAATATTTTTTTTATAAAAACTCAAAAAGATTTTCCTTTTCAAAATATGTTTTCTATTTATAAAAACCCAAAAATATTCTTCTTTACCCTTTGTAACATATTGGATTTCCCAAACACATCATATCATAATTATACTAGGCGAATGGTTTAAGAGTTTAGAGAGAGAAAGTGGAAGGTGGGAGCCTTTCTAGAGAGAGAAAGTGAAAGAAAACATAGAAGGTTAGATTAGAATGAAAGGTCCAACCCTCTACCTTGGGAGGTAGAGGGTATTTATAGTTACATAATAAACGTCCTCCTTCGGACTGTGGATCAGGCATACAGTGGGTAAAGACCCGTCCTTCCTCCACGGTGTTGCACTAAACTAAACTACGCTACAAACTAACTAATAAACTACTAAATAACGTAAATAACTACAAGTCTACGAGCTAAAATATGCTAGACCATAATTGGGGTGACCGACACTTTAACATAGAATTTCCAATTCCTAACAATCTCCCCCTAAGGGAGGTCACCCCATGAAATACATTTTGCATCCTAGCATTCTATCTTTGTCTTTAGTTCTGAGCTCGTAGACTTCAATTCTTTAATTTCCGTAAACTTTGTGCTTTAGTAGCGATTCTTCAAAGTCCGCATTGATTTGTACTTTTAGTGGAGGCCTTTAACTGATCCACATCTTTGATGATCTTCGAGCTTTATTTGAGATCATTATCCACAGCAAATCTCTCTGGATCATCCATAGTTATGTTGCCTTCATGTGATGTTGTGACTTTTGGACCGACATGCTCACACTTTCTGGATCATGACATCTTTTCATCAGAGTAGCGGAAGCTTTACTGGTTCATGATATTTGCAGCTATCAGAGCCAGGTTATGTAGATAATCACTTGTAATGATTTCTTTAATTAAGTGTAGATGCTGTGAGCATGCGGCTTTGGATTGACTCCTCAATTCTGATCAGCTGCAACCGTCCAAATGTACATGCAAACAACAGTTAGCAATAAAACACACGAAAGTGTCTTTGATCACTTTCGTTGAATTGAGGTACACGGCCCACGGTTCCCCGTTGATCAGTACAAGTACTGCCTGTGATCAGGTATAATTCCGAAGAATCTCCTTGACAGGGTTTCGCAGCTGTTCTAGCCGTTCTCAAACCGGAACGTCTCAAAGAAGACAACACGGAGTGAGTGAACCAGCGAATTGAGATTCACTGATTGATGAAAAATGATTTGAAAAGCAGTCGTGTATTGCTTAAGATAAAGGGTTTTTTTGCAATACAACGAAAGTTTTAAGAAAAATCAGTTATCAATCATAAACACCTTTTATTTTGAAATATTAGTACACAGTCGATGTGCTAGAGAAAAGAGTTTTTGAGCACAACGACCGGTTTTTCAAAGGTATCCGTCAATCCTTAACCTGAACCAGGATTGAATCATAATTATGAATCGCCCCATTGTTTCTGTTCAGTTGTCACATGGTTGATCTATTGGAAAAGATCTCACATGCCACCTACCAAGAGCTTGTTTGATGTTGGCTCTAGAAGGCTTTCCATCTTCATCGTGAATATGTTTGCATATCACTCAGATGTTCTGGCAATACCACAAGGATAATGCGTAGGACTCTTAATATATTCTTACTTTTCACATTGTGTGAAACAGCAACTCTTCATTAGTTTTGTGTCCTAATGAGATATTGTGGATGATCTCTTGGCTCTAGACTCAATTGTGCACATTTGGTCTCCTATGCCGGAGACTAGGGAGAGGGTCTCCTTCCTCAATATCAACAATCTCAAAGAGAAAGTCGATAGATAATGTCGGTTCCCCGTGAGAATGAAACAAGTCCTTTTAAAAGGAACTTGAGTAGCTTGGGAAGTTGTAGTGCAGTGCGTCACTGGGTCCATGACGTCTTGTCTTCAATACCAGTGTTACCTTAGTAACCACCAGTAGCATATGTATTAAACCCGGTTTCTGCCCTAAGGTTGAATTATTGGAGGGCTATTTCTTTTCACCCTTTTCTCATTTAATTCTTTTTCATTCTTCAACCCCTTCAGTGCTTACCGAAATTTCATAACTAGTACCTTGTTTGGTTTATTCCAGTACTAGCTCTGTCTCAGTCCGCACTCTTCCCATATCTCACTTTTCTCCTTTTTTCATCATACCTAAGGACTCTACACTATCTAGTGGATTGTCCCTAGGTAGATCCCTCCGGCTCTGGCGGGATCGTGGGAACGAATACCTAACCTAACCATCCTTATAACACCATGCATAAAGTAAATTGGTCGGTCTTTTGGTATTGTTCTTTCCTTCTCGAAACCAATTGAAAAATCATTTGGAAAAACCAATCAAGGTACTTGTGATATAAAATCAAAGCCTTTTGTACCTTAATAGTTTTGATCATTTAGAAATGCTCCCCCTCAACATGTGCATATGATATTGAAATTGTTTGGCACATGGAGGCAAGAGTTCTTTGAAATAATTTCTTTAAACTAATTTCTTGATCACAATTTCCATGGAAAAAGCCATTTGATTTTCTTTGGTAAATTCTCCCCCTCAATACGTGCGTAGGATATTTGAAATCATTTTATCACATAGAGGTAAGAGGTTTTTGAAGTACTTTTCACGATCACGAATGCCATAGAGAAAACCTTTAAAACTCAATCAAGGTACTTATGATAAAACATTGAAACCTTTGTACCTTGATAGTTTATTTTCATTAGAAATGCTCCCCCTCAATATGTGCTTCGAGATTCGAAAGCGTTTAGCACATATAGGAGAGCTGCATGCACAATTGAATCAAACGATCACCTTTTATCAGATTTCATATTAAATCACAAATTCTCCCCCTATCAAAAATATCAAACCCTTTGAGATTTTGGATCCCAAGTGATTTAATAAGGTTTAGAAAACATGGGAGAAAATGTGTCTGATTTAAAAACTCATCTAGTTTTTGGATAAATGCTCCTCCTCAATCATGTGCATCATATATTGAAATCGTTTGGCACATGGAGGCAGGAGTGCCTTTAAAGGGCTAAAACAGATTTGAGATTTAAATCACAATCTGTCCCCCGATCAAAATTTTCAAACCAATTGAGATTTTGGATCCTAATTGATTTAAATCATTTAGAAAAGTTTGGGGAAAGACGTGGCTTGATTTAATTTTGAAAAATGATCGAAATGGACCAATTTAAGACATTAAAGATTGTTAGTCTCATGTATGATTGTTTTAAGAGATCTTTAAGGAAAATAAAACAATTTCACAATCAAACAAGAACAGAAAAAATTTCATTTTGAAAGATCTTGATTCTAAATAAAAATCATACCATGACATAACATTAAATCCTTAGATCACCACATTAATACGTACACACGGACTTTTATGAAGAAATATTGTTTGAAAATAATTTATTTTAAATCACTCTCCCCCTCAATCAATGACCGTAGTCGATGATTGAGTGACTTATAGTTTTGATAAAATGAAGTCCGGTGATTTTCAAAATTTAGTCCAGTTTATTTTCAAAACCAATATATTTCCATTTTTCAAAATAATATAATTTGAAAATTGTTTAAAAAATGGTATCAAATTTCCTGCACAAAGATACGTTAGGTGGTTGAGAAGCTTATGTTGTTGCTGTAGGGCTTGGAAGAAAACCGTCTGCTAAAGCAGTGAGACTTCTTACGTTGCATTTTTGCATGCCAACTGAGGTCAAATTAAGCTCCGTTTCTTCATTTGATGATGAAGAAAACCATCTGCTGATGCAGTGAGACCTTTTACGTTGCATTTCATGCCAACTTTCCATAGAAGTCCAATTAAGCTCCGTTTCTTCATTTGTCAACCCAAGATATAGTTACCCTTTCCTTTCGGCATCCAATCATCTTCATTTGTGGGATCCGGATCGGGAACATTCTTATATACCAATATACTTGCATACGTTAGTGAACACACATACAGATATATGGTGGTCGACATTACCTAAACAGCAATCGACTAATAAAAGTCAATTCAACATATCAATCAGTTCATATAAAGCATGTGTAACCACTCGTAAATTTTCCTACCGATTTTCATGGCTATTTTTTTTCTATCGTTATGAACTCTAAACACGACAAGTCACGGGATATTTTTCCACCTCGACCTCGATAATAAAAATTACATAAAATAAATACATAATAATTTTTATTTATTTATTTTTTATTTTTTTTATCTTACCGGGCCTCTAAGCCCAACACTACCCGATCTAACCCAACACCTTTCTTACTTTGGGACAAGCCCGCCCATTTAGTCTCAAGCCCAGCACACCTTTGTAAAACCTTGTACACAATATTGTTAAGAAATTTTGGTTCAAACTTAAACACGAAATTGAAATGACAATGCTATAGATGGCTGATATCTTTCCATGGTAAAATATTACCACCATTTTCCTTGTGTTGCATTCACAGTAGTAACGTGTTATATCAAAATTCATATTCCATAACTAATGGATTCTAAAGACATTTCTTTTCATCTCTGTGATCCCACGTGACCACAACAAAAGTCATCCAAGATTGATGTCTTTTTTTCGTATGAGTGTAGAACCAAGAGACCACAAATTAAAGCAAACTTGTTATATACTTTTTTTTTCTTTCTTTCGTTCTCTGGCCCCCCAACAAACAAGCAACCACAAAAACTGATACAAAAACAAATCTAATTTTTAGTCACATGTTGACATGCATGAGTAATTCGATAATATGCAAATTTTATATGTTTCTTTGTTTTCTGAGCATGCAAGAGACCAACCCAACAAAAACATGGTCAAAGTTATATATTTTTCTTTCTTTTTGCTGCTACTCCTCACAGAAACACAAGCATGTGTGATTGAATAGGATAAATTTGTTCCATTCTTCCTGGTACTTACACAATGCACGACAACACACTCCTCTTTTTCTTGGTCAACCAAAACAAACACAATATATATGTTTCTTTTTTATTTGCTTCCTGCATGCGAGACAAAACAAAGGGGACAAGACCCTTTTAGCCACACTATAACCTTGGACAACTACCCTAAACCCTTTGACCTCCTTTTTGACTTCTAAATCCATCATGTAATGTGTCTAGTATGATGTAACCCATCCTAAATGTGCTCCTAAGATTGAGCCAATTCCTTGCATGCTTGTATATTCATCTCCTCTTTCTTCTCTCTTTCTTGAACCCTAGGTAGCTAGCACATAAAATACATGAGAAGCCATACCTTGCTTGATACATATACCACTCCAACACCTAGCCACTTCTATCACAAACACTCGCTCACAAACACATTCTCAAACACATCTCAATTACTCTTTTGTTCACTGTCGAGAAGAAGAAGGACGAGAAACAAGGTTTCGGGTTTCATTTTCATAAGCTAATCGGGTATAAGCTTTTGAAAGCTAGTTGGCACGTCGGGTTTCTTCCACCTCGAGCTCTTCTCACTCGTTCACTCGACATCTCATTCGAAACCCACTGTGAGCCTCACTTTCTCATTTGTCCATTCCTTTGCACTTTTGTTCATACACATGCACAATATATTTTTTTTACGTCACATGTAAGTATATATACATGCGTACAAACATGCAAACACATGATATAAAATGGTTTTGTTGCTTAAGAAGACTTGTGTGGAAAAATCTGAATGTATACTTTTACTAATAAGCTCATGAATAAGCTACACACATAAACCTAGCATATTTTGAAATATTTAGAGAAAATGTATTTTGGAAAAACTCTACAGAAACCAATATTACCATAAGTTTTGAACATAGCTCGTTGAGCATGTATAAACCAAACCCAGCCCAGTTTTGAATCGTATATAGCTCTCTCAAGTGCAAGACATAACACCAAAAGACTTGTAGTCCAGTGGGTACGTTGCTTGCTTTGTCTCCCACCACACCAATGTTCAAATCCTGCCAATGGCAGTGTATACTCTTTATTTTTTTTGTTATTTTTACATCTTTCACTAATTGGCAGATTCAGCCCCTCGACTTTGTACCACTCACCAATTTCCTTAAAAACTCTTAATAAGTCTTATAACTTCTTTTAAACTTTACATTTTCCCCTCCAACTTTAACTCACTTGACACTTATCTAAAAACTTTTATAAGTTTAAATATAATGTATCATTCTTCGTTTAAATAAATATGTTTAGCATTTTTTTTGACGATCGTATTTACGTAAACTTTAAATGATATATTTGTCCTGGTATATTATTTACCCCAACTTCAATAAATGTATATAACTTATATATATGCATACTCTCGAAACCCAAACAAATTTAATAAGTACTTTTCTACTTATAATTATTAATCCTTCGAAAATACTTGAGCAAATATTCAATCCAACTCTTATACGATATTTTTCGTACTCATTATTTTCCCACATCTATTCCAAGAATCAATACTTACAAACATTTGAAATGTTTTAAACATAAAATCTGCCACACAAGCAATATTAAACACAACCCCTTGTAAACACTTAATTTTATTTACACACTTCGAGTCGTGAGTACACAAAACTGCAAACTGAGACTTGCCATAATATATTTTGGTTGCTTGTTGTAGCCACTTGTTACTTGATCTCTTTGTGCTTTATTCACCAAACTGCTAAGGTGAGTTTATAGCCCCACTTTTATTCTTATTACTTGTTTTATAAAACTATGGGGTGAGAAACATGCAAAACCCTTTTTGGACCTGAATTTGATTACACTATTATGTGAAGCAACCTTGAATCCCACTATGCTACCGTTAGTTCCCTTTGGGGGAGCGCGATTTTTATGAATAGATCTATTCGGGATGACACCCCCGTTCGAGTTTGACCGGATAGGCAAACGTCAAACGTATATCATATCGACTACAAGTGTACTGAAAATACACTTGCCGGGCCCTTATATATAATGCTTCTAGATGCATGCACACTGACGTAGTTTCGGTTGCATGAGCTTGGTACTAGCATAATAGATTTTTACTGCATATAGTATCATTCACGGAGATGCTTATATGTACAACTATAGGTCCAAATTGAATGTTTTAAATTAAACCTATGAACTCACCAACCTTTGTGTTGACATTTTAGCATGTTTTTCTCAGGTTTACTTATTGGCGTGGGTAATGGCAAAGGCATTCGTTGAAGACTGGCATTCGAAGTGTTTCCAAACATTTTAATACAACTTTTAATGGGACAACATATATTTTTATGGGCTTTAGTTCCGCACTTTGAAACAATGATGTAAAACTATTTCTTAAATTAATCTATATTTTGAAAATGGAATAGAATTTCCATTCTTTATTATCTTGTGTTGTGTATATTGATTTAGTAGACGCTTCCGCTGTGAATTATTGGGGGTGTTACAGATTGGTATTCAGAGCCAAGGTTATAGAGAATTAGGTATTTTTCAAAACCTAAACTATAACCACATTTCCTTAAAAACACTTCAACGCCGCCACAGCTGCCAATGTCTGCCATGCCTTGTCTACTGTTACACGATGTAGTCGTGCTATGTGTTACTATTGTATTTTAGGTTCGTATAAACTCTTATTTGAATTAAATTAATTATTTCTCAAAATCATTAAGTTTCTTAATTAACTCACATTTAAACTTTAAGGCTATTCTTGTTTGATTGGGTCACGAAGTTTAAATGTGTATATGCTTGCTCTCATTTAAACTTCAAGGCTGTTCTTGTTTGATTGGGTCGCGAAGTTTAAATGAGAATAATGTTGATGTAACAAACTGAATGAAATTAAGGAATAATTAATTTAAGGATAGTGTAGAGTAGACTACGAATGCTTAGACTTGTTACCCCTCTATGTTAAACTGTATAACATGCCCACTATTACAATATCGCACTATGCTATGCTTCCATAATTGCTTCTATGTTATTTCTTTATGTAACATACAACTACTTGCTTTATATCATTTTCACACATATATTTAAACCACCTCTGTCACTGGTCACGATCTCTTATGGCACTCTTATGCTCCATCCTTTATAACCTCATACGACTCTGTTCTTTCTGTTTTGAACTCAACTATCGTACTCTTTTATGAAACCGCGTTGTATTCCGTTTAATGAATCCTTTATATGTTGTTCACTTATCGTCTCACATCACCGAATCTTTCTTGAATGACTATCTCTTTTCCCACATCACATTTTAAGAGCATATATTCACATCTCATCACCGTATCGACCTCGACGATTCTCGCATCTTAAACCACAAGGACGTGGTTTCTTTTAAGGGGTAGGTACTGTAACCACTCGTAAATTTCCCTACCGATTTTCATGGCTATTTTTTTTCTTTCGTTATGAACTCTAAACACGACAAGTCACGGGATATTTTTCCACCTCGACCTCGATAATAAAAATTACATAAAATAAATACATAATAATAATTTTTTTTTTATCTTACCGGGCCTCTAAGCCCAACACTACCCGATCTAACCCAACACCTTTCTTACTTTGGGACAAGCCCGCCCATTTAGTCTCAAGCCCAGCACACATTTGTAAAACCTTGTAAACAATATTGTTAAGAAATTTTGGTTCAAACTTAAACACGAAATTGAAATGACAATGCTATAGATGGCTGATATCTTTCCATGGTAAAATATTACGACCATTTTCCTTGTGTTGCATTCACAGTAGTAACGTGTTATATCAAAATTCATATTCTATAACTAATGGATTCTAAAGACATTTCTTTTCATCTCTGTGATCCCACGTGACCACAACAAAAGTCATCCAAGATTGATGTCTTTTTTTTCGTATGAGTGTAGAACCAAGAGACCACAAATTAAAGCAAACTTGTTATATACTTTTTTTGTTCTTTCTTTCGTTCTCTGGCCCCCCAACGAACAAGCAACCACAAAAACTGATACAAAAACAAATCTAAATTTTAGTCACATGTTGGCATGCATGAGTAATTCGATAATATGCAAATTTTATATGTTTCTTCGTTTTCTGAGCATGCAACGAGACCAACCCAACAAAACCATGGTCAAAGTTATATATTTTTCTTTCTTTTTGCTGCTACTCCTCACAGAAACACAAGCATGTGTGATTGAATAGGATAAATTTGTTCCATTCTTCCTGGTACTTACACAATGCACGACAACACACTCCTCTTTTTCTTGGTCAACCAGAACAAACACAATATATATGTTTCTTTTTTATTCGCTTCCTGCATGCGAGACAAAACAAAGAGGACAAGACCCTTTTAGCCACTGTATAACCTTAGACAACTACCCTAAACCCTTTAACCTCCCTTTTGACTTCTAAATCCATCATGTAATGTGTCTAGTATGATGTGACCCATCCTAAATGTGCTCCTAAGATTGAGCCGATTCCATGCATGCTTGTTGATTCATCTTCTCTTTCTTCTCTCTTTCTTGAACCCTAGGTAGCTAGCACATAAAATACATGAGAAGCCATACCTTGCTTGATATATATACCACTCCAACACCTAGCCATTTCTATTACAAACACTACAACATTGATCTGATACCCCAGCGACATATGGGGACTTTCCCAAGCGACATGTCGCTGGGGAAAGCTTTCCCCAGCGACATGTCGCTGGGGAATCGTCGCTGGGGAAGTCTCGTAAGGGATTGTATCCCCAGCGACAATCCCCGGCGACGACGTGGGTCCCACTCAATTTTCAGTCAAAGAAGCAGTGCCACGGTGGCATATTATCCCCAGCGACATGTCGCTGGGGAATCATCGAATTAAGCTAAATGATTAACACGCCTAATTAACGATAACGATAATATTTAACTATCCCCAGCGACATGTCGCTGGGGATACTATGGTTATTTGTTGACAAGTCAACGAGTGAGCATACTATCCCCGGCGACATGTCGCTGGGGAAACTGCGTTTTCTCGTTGCCTTGTCAACGTTTAATGTGTGTTATCCCCGGCGACCTGTCGCCGGGGAAAGGTCTGCATTTTTTTTTAATACAGCCTGCACGGCAGGCGATTTCCAGATTTTTTCCGGAAAAAATCTACCAAATAAACCTGTACCAAAACCTGTATAGACTCACCACAACTTGTACCAAAACACAAATACAATATAACGGATCAACGCAATACAAATAGATCACAACTTTTACATAAACACGACTTAAAAGTCAATATGTGCATTGATAGATAGGGAAACAAGTGTTTAAATGGCGCCAAGATGAACCTAATAATATATAACACAACTACCTAAAGTACCAATGTAGCATACTAATAATATATAACACAACTACCTAAAGCTAGTACCAATGTAACATAGTAATAATATATAACACAACTACCTCTCGTCGTCATTATCCTCATCACCGCCATTCTCCTCGTCATCACCACACCCACCACTCCCACTAGCACCACCCGACTCATACTCCCTAAACATATCCGCGTATCTGTCGTCGCTTCTGAGGAGACTCATGATAAAGCCTACATCTTTGGTGAGCGACTTGCCGGGGGCGGGCATACTTGGCCTGGATGTGGCCCGTGATGGCAATATCCGACCCACACCGGGAATATGCCCACGAAGCTTACCCCCTCTTGCCAACGCATTGATTTGATCCTCCGTGTACTGACCCGTAGCCTCAAGCCTTTTCATTTCGTCCTATGTAGTGACAAAAACACAAGATAGTAAATATATTAGTCGGGTTGCTACATTATTTCTCGATAATTCATTAAAGTGTGTTTTGAAACAAAACTTACATATATCCGGCGGTCCTCATCGTTAGGGAATACCCCATCAACAGTATGTGTTCACCAAAAAGTGTCGATGAGTGACGGGTACTCCTGAGTGTCTGATGCCTGCCTCTGTACATACATACGCATATAAGATGAATAATTTTAAAAACGACAAATCACAACACACCAAAGCATATAATCAGATATATATATATATGTATATATGCATGTAAAATAATTATGATGTTTATTACCATATCATCTCGAAGGCGAGACAGCGACCGGGATCCCTGTCGAGATATGACCTTGCTCTTTTGCCGGTTTAGCCGATTTGTAGCGGCTCGAGCAAGGTTCTTGGGATCATTCCAAAACTTAATGTACTCATCCCAATCACCCGCTGTAATCTCCTCTGGACGTGCCGCCCTAATCGCCTCACATCGTAATTCCGGTGGTGGGGTCTACCTTCCAATGTTTGGCCTTGAAAGAAGCCTTGTTTGTATTGTAGGCTTTCTGCAAGTGCGAGTTTATGCCTTCGTAGATCTGGTGCCAGCGGGGGGATTCCATGTGCGACCTGAGGTCAAACAGGGTCTGCAATCATATACAACAAAACAAAAAAAGAGTTAGAGATATAATTTATATATTTATTTAAATTTGTTTATTTATTTATATGATATAAATAAATAAGCGAATTTAGATAAATATACACAATTAAATAAATGAACACGATAATGAAATAAACATAAAAGGATAACTGACCCCAATATCTGAAATGATTGCCGCCTTCTCGCTCCTTCGGGACCTTCTCCAAGAGGGTAGTAAACGGCACCTTCCTAACAACCTCCCGATGTAGTTAGACCAGTGAGCGCATGGGGCCGAAAGGGTTTAAGGTTTGTTTGTCACCCACCTCAAAATTGATCGAGACGGGACCTTTTTCTTCTGCGACTGCCTTCAGCGAAAGGTTCCGGGTCTTGTCGCGGGTATTCAGCCTTCCCGCTCCCCTGCCGCCCAAATTGGGCTTTCGTTTACCTTTGCCTGCAAAATCAAGTTAGTGATAAAGTCATAAAATTTATGCTTGTATTACAATAATCCGGAAATTCTTATCTCTGTTAATGAAGCCTGCCCAGCAACCGGTGGGTACGCGGTCTAGAGGGGGACGATCCTCCCCGCCACCGTCACCGCCGTGGGACCGTGCAACATCTGTCGACATCTGTACAAGTACAATTAGCATAAGATATAGAAATTCATGAACAAAATAATATAAGCATGCACACATCCAAATACATACACATCCAAATAAATATACACATTTAAACAATCCACAACAATTTCATTCATTCATTCAAATATATAAGTGTATTTTGCAAGTTACAACTCAAGATCAATCTTCTTCTTCACTAGAATAAACTTTCTCAACACCATCATCATCAACATTGATGAGGGCTTCAACATCAATCTTCTTAATCACTAAAATCCTAAAACAACTAATTATTATAAACTATAAACGGCTCATATCTGTGACAATTCGTATTTTCGGGTCATTCTCAAAACATTATTCATGCTTCATTATTTATCATTTATCGTGAACTAGGTTTACGAGCATCAAATTCACGTAACCGTAATGGTTTAGCTGTGAATTCATGATCATATCATCGAGGACATTTCATATAGACTAAGTTTAGTCTACATTTCATTAACATCATTGTCATCATTTCATATCAATATTATGCATGGTTTGCATTTTTCATTAAACGTATAACTTTTATTAAATAAACGTTATCGCGTAATTAATTATTTTGAACAATTGATCCATTAATTCCAAAAATCATCCCGATATATTTTTATACTCATATTAAGTTATAAAAATAATATTATGAGTTTACCCAGTGTTTTAAATTTATTTTGTATATAAATTGTTATATTTATATAATTACGACGATTTCCTTAAATTCAACCCGATAAATATTTATTCACTCAAATCTTTCAAGAAACGTATTTTTATAATTTTTATGACCTCAATATATTTTATCTTGACCCGTGGAAAATTTATTTTTATCCAACGCTACCCTAAATATTCAAAAGGGACTACAACTTATCATTTAACTTCAAATAACTTACTAAATATTACACTTATACTTGTAAAAGCTACTCAAAAACTAAACTCAAATGTTGTTCTCATATGTGTGTCGACATAGATGATGAATCACCAAAAGATATTTGCAAAATATCACAAGTGAAAGTATTATACAAAATACTTTTCACTTCATTTCTTCACTTTGCAAACCAAAGACCAATATCCATTTCTTTTCTCTCTAGAAATTCGGCAGCCAAGGGACCTAAAGAAAGGATCACTCCAAGTTTTCAAGACAAATTTAATTACACACTAGTATCATTTGTTGCTAAGGTTTTGTAATACAAACCTCAAGTGATTAGGAAAAACCTTTTGTCTTTAAACCTCATCATATCACTAGTAAGCATTCATATTCATATTTTTATTTCACATTCATTTTTATGGTCATATCATTTTATTTGAGAAACATGCAAGTCTCATGATATTTATACCATTTTTAAGGTTTTTAAGGTTTTTATGTGTTATATATATATAATCCATCCTATAATTACTCCTTGTTATATATTAGTTTTGGTGATGTTTAGGAACCCATGACACCCTAAGAAGGTGTATGGTAGGATTAGAATAGCTTCGGAGTTGTTTTGAATGGGTTAGAATAGGTTTGGCGCGAGAAAAACTCATTTCGACACGTTTTGAAAAGGGTCTGTCCTTATTTTGAAATTCTGGAAAATCCGACAGTAGGTAAAAATATTTGGCCTAGATATTTAGAAAATAAACTTTAAAACGAAACCGTGGCCGCTTGAACGGATTAAAACGGAGTTATAACGAAGAAGTTATGAATTTTTCAAGTTGAGCGTCAAAAACTATAAATTCTGGAAATTTCAGCATGAAAAATGTCACTCTTTACGAGTCAAAAATGAGTCTTAAGCTTTATAAATTGTGTCGACTTATCAAAAATATATTAGTATACTTTGACACGAATCTAAGGATGTAGAAAACGTAGAAAACGGACTTGTAACGAGCAAATTACACGCGATAAACAAAAGTTGCCGTAACTTTATTCTATTAGCAACATTAATATATTTTCTATTAAACATATACTTCGGCAACTAGGGACCACGTTGAGGGTCGTTTTTAACATGGACGTAGTACTTATTATAAAAATATGTCTTCTAGTAAAAGTAAGTTCGCCAACCATATTTTCCAAAATGTCCAACCGTTCGTCAAGCGGAGTTGTAATGATTAAAATACGGTCGCTCAAAGTTTGCCGAAAAACCATCCTTAAACTATATTTTGGGACAAAAGTACCATACTTTACCTATATTTTTCTCCGTGATCGAGACCTCTAGGATGAAAACTTAAACACTAAAACTTTGAGATAATGATTCAAGCTTCCCAAAACCGTTGTTTTCGTTTCCTAACACTCGACGTGCACCATTTTACGACTAGCTTTTAGAGGCCGTTTTAGTCACTTTCATGAAATTTTCAATGATATTATTTTACGACGAAAAGTTATAATTTCACAATAAATCACTAAACGACTATCGTAGGAGGTTGTTTCAACGTAAATACTTGTAAAGTATTTTATAAAATGACGATATGTTGTAAACATATATTTCGACGATAAACATTATCTTCAAAATTCACAAGTGGTATAAATATCATCCGAATTGCATGCATAACATTACATCATGACTTATTACATACCATATCATTCATAATAGGTCATTTTCGAGATTCACGCTACATTTCAGTGTATCCACTTTTGCCATTTTATCATCATAAACATTGCACCAGGTGAGTTTTCATAGCCCCTACTCTTTTAATGCTTTTATTAAACTCTTTGGGGGAGATGCATGCTCAACTATTTTTATGACTATTTGCAAACTATATGTTTATCTGAACTGAATGTTAGTCATATTCTATATCATAAATCATTGGGCTAAATGTCTTGGGATTATCATTGAGCTGAATGTCTTGGGATTATTATTGAGCTAAATGTCTTGGGAACATCATTGAGCTGAATGTCTTGGGATTATTATTGAGCTAAATGTCTTGGGAACATCATTGAGCTGAATGTCTTGGGATTATCATTGAGCTGAATGTCTTGGGATTATTATTGAGCTAAATGTCTTGGGAACATCATTGAGCTGAATGTCTTGGGATTTTCATTGAACTAAATGTCTTGGTATAATTATGTCAAGTAACTATTGATACATAAGTCATGCACTATTATGTGAATTTATTTGACATCATGCGTTTGAACATAAATTATACATATTTTGGCAGTGGGTTGTGAACACACAGGTTGCAAGTTTTGTATGGGCGGAACTTGGGACTGAGTGGATTTACAATGCCTTTGCTGCATAAACGATTTTGAAGGACTTTACATTTCAACGCAAACTCTATGAACTCACTCAACCTTTGTGTTGACACTTTTAGCATGTTTTATCTCGGGTATCTAAGGCATACACTTCATGGCATGCATGTGGACATATCATGAGTCGCGCGGTGACGACACGTCTTACTTGGGTTTTGATACTAAAAAAAAACATCGTTTGACTTATAACAAATTTATTTTTTTCATACGTAACTTTCATTTTGGACCTATCTACTTGTAATTTTTATTATTATTCAAGCGATGTATTTTCCAAAAGCGACTTTAGGTGGTTCAATATAACTTATTGTGATGCTATATGATCGTCATCCCAATTCCATTCTGCACAAGAAGAAGCATTGGTGGTTGGGGTGGCAGTAGGCATGAGCTTATTATAGGGAACTAGGTTGCATCATTGCCCTAGACTATAACTACATCATCATAGCATCTCATCATTTCATCATAAGTGCATGTTCACTTTATATGTCAGTTTATTGTTTATTTTTCGAGTTATTTACTTTCACTTCAAAACGATTGTCACATGGATGCCTTCAAATACCCATTCCATTATCCTTTCTTCATACTCTAATGTGGAGAATGCTTTGTCATTCTCTATCATAATTTTAATATCAACTGATTCATCACCGATAACGTCGAATGCTGAGATAAACCTTTAAGTAGGGCGAAGTCACTCTCACTCCTTTGTTTCATCACTAACATGTCGAGTTACACGTTATTCACACATTAAGTCACTAAACCATCGTACATTTGAAGCGCTTACAACATATCATAACTCATCCTTTGGGAACCCGTCGATCATTTTGAAAAATAACCTCAAACTTATCACTTCACATCACATCTCTTTAGAGCGCTTATTCTTAACATAGAACTTTGCTACGTCTCACCTTTCCTCTTATTTTGAAGAGTTATGGCACGAAGAAAGTGCACCAGAAATGACACCATCTGCTATCCAAAGGTATGTAGAGGATAGTATAGCCGAGGCACTAAGGAAAGAGCGGAGCAACGGTAATGCTGCTGCCGAGGCGCGGCTGCGTGAAGCTGCTAGACTTTCTTTGCCACAGGAGCTGCAGGAGGATCTGGAGTTCGAAATTGTACATACAAGGACTTTAAGAACTGTGATCCTACAAAGTTCAAGGGCACTGAAGGAGCCACTGCTATGGTTCGATGGTTTGAGAAGATGGAGTCTGTGTTTCTTCTATGCAATTGCCAAGATGACTACAAGGTGAAGTTTGCCACTGGTACACTCTTAGATGGCGCAATGTCATGGTGGAATGTATGCACAACCTATTAGTATCGAAAATGCTTACAAGCTCACGTGGGATCAATTCAAGAGGTTGTTGACAAAGAAGTATTGTCCGCGCACGGAGCTGAAGAAATTAGAAACGGAATTCTATGAGTTAGTGACTATTGGTTATGACATCGAGACCTACATCAGGAGGTTTCAAGAATTGGTACGCACTATGTCCATCAAGGGTTTCGGACAATGAGAAACTACTGGAAAATTTCATTGGAGGACTTCCACAATGTATTCAAGGAGATGTAACTTCTTCCGATCCACAAACAATTGAAGAAACTATCAAGATAACTCAAAAACTCATGGCTCAAGTTGTGAAGGGGGAAAACATTATCAACAATAACCGCAACAACAACAACAACCAAATTAACAACAACAAAAGGAAATGGGAAAATGACAGGAGGAATATAATACAACAACAACAAACCTAACAGATAACGGACACAACAAGAGAATAGAGGGCAAAGAAGGCAAGGTTATTATTCTTTCGCACCAATAGAAGGCAGAGGTTATTTGGAACCTACCCACTATGTAATCGATGTAAGTATCATCACTCGGGTCTTTGCCCTGTTAAGTGCTACAAGTGTCAAAAACTAGGACACCATGCCAGGGATTGTAGAGGTAAATCCATAGTCACATGCTTCAGATGTGGAGAGCAAGGACACTATCGGAATCAATGTCCTCAAAACCAAGGTCAACAAGTTGAAGGTGCTCTTGGGAAAGCATACATGTTAGAAGGAGGTAAAGCTCGTCATGGCCTCAATAACGCGGAAGACTGAAGAAGTTTGGAAACTAACAGTCTTAATTTTCCTTATGTACTATGTCGTACTAAGTTTATGTCTTCCATCGTATTCGGATCTTATGACTTAAGATGTACTACTTTTGATGAACCACTCGTTGTAAAAATATTTTCATTAAGCGTACTTTCTTTTCCTTCTGATTCATTATCACTTACAAGGTTTAGATCTCTGTAAACATCGAGAGTTATAACAACTAAACCGAACGTCACATTATCATTCCTTAATTATACATAGCCTAGCTAACTATGTCTAATTCTGGAGGGATATCGTTCCTTAATTATACATAGCCTAGCTAACTATGTCTATTACGGAGGGATCATGTTATATTGGGAGCAGTTATTTATAAATCTTAGTGCAAGCAAAATTTTCACATATTCATAAAAGTCTAAGTGTTACTCATGGGAGATTCATCCACTATTTTCTTTACTATGATGTTTTGTACGCTTTAAATCACCGACAACCGTAACGACATCTCTTCATGTCTTCTCTCCTCGTTATTCATCACAAACTCAAAAATTCGATAGACTAACACGAACTGAATTCAGGGACTGAATTCCTTTTTGGTTGGGCGAATGTGACAATTCGTATTTTCGGGTCATTCTCAAAACATTATTCATGCTTCATTATTTATCATTTATCGTGAACTAGGTTTACGAGCATCAAATTCACGTAACCGTAATGGTTTAGCTGTGAATTCATGATCATATCATCGAGGACATTTCATATAGACTAAGTTTAGTCTACATTTCATTAACATCATTGTCATCATTTCATATCAATATTATGCATGGTTTGCATTTTTCATTAAAGATATAACTTTTATTAAATAAACGTTATCGCGTAATTAATTATTTTGAACAATTGATCCATTAATTCCAAAAATCATCCCGATATATTTTTATACTCATATTAAGTTATAAAATAATATTATGAGTTTACCCAGTGTTTTAAATTTATTTTGTATATAAATTGTTATATTTATATAATTACGACGATTTCCTTAAATTCAACCCGATAAATATTTATTCACTCAAATCTTTCAAGAAACGTATTTTTATAATTTTTATGACCTCAATATATTTTATCTTGACCCGTGGAAAATTTATCCAACGCTACCCTAAATATTCAAAAGGGACTACAACTTATCATTTAACTTCAAATAACTTACTAAATATTACACTTATACTTGTAAAAGCTACTCAAAAACTAAACTCAAATGTTGTTCTCATATGTGTGTCGACATAGATGATGAATCACCAAAAGATATTTGCAAAATATCACAAGTGAAAGTATTATACAAAATACTTTTCACTTCATTTCTTCACTTTGCAAACCAAAGACCAATATCCATTTCTTTTCTCTCTAGAAATTCGGCAGCCAAGGGACCTAAAGAAAGGATCACTCCAAGTTTTCAAGACAAATTTAATTACACACTAGTATCATTTGTTGCTAAGGTTTTGTAATACAAACCTCAAGTGATTAGGAAAAACCTTTTGTCTTTAAACCTCATCATATCACTAGTAAGCATTCATATTCATATTTTTATTTCACATTCATTTTTATGGTCATATCATTTTATTTGAGAAACATGCAAGTCTCATGATATTTATATCATTTTTAAGGTTTTTAAGGTTTTTATGTGTTATATATATATAATCCATCCTATAATTACTCCTTGTTATATATTAGTTTTGGTGATGTTTAGGAACCCATGACACCCTAAGAAGGTGTATGGTAGGATTAGAATAGCCTCGGAGTTGTTTTGAATGGGTTAGAATAGGTTGGCTAGAGAAAAACTCATTTCCACACGTTTTGAAAAGGGTCTGTCCTTATTTTGAAATTCTGGAAAATCCGACAGTAGTAGGTAAAATATTTGGCCTAGATAATTAGAAAATACACTTTAAAACGAAAACATGGCCGCTTGAACGGATTAAAAGCGAGTTATAACGAAGAAGTTTTGAATTTTTCAAGTTGAGCGTCAAAAACTATAAATTCTGGAAATTTCAGCATGAAAAATGTCACTCTTTACGAGTCAAAAATGAGTCTTAAGCTTTATAAATTGTGTCGACTTATCAAAAATATATTAGTATACTTTGACACGAATCTAAGGATGTAGAAAACGTAGAAAACGGACTTGTAACGAGCAAATTACACGCGATAAACAAAAGTTGCCGTAACTTTATTCTATTAGCAACATTAATATATTTTCTATTAAACATATACTTCGGCAACTAGGGACCACGTTGAGGGTCGTTTTTAACATGGACGTAGTACTTATTATAAAAATATGTCTTCTAGTAAAAGTAAGTTCGCCAACCATATTTTCCAAAATGTCCAACCGTTCGTCAAGCGGAGTTGTAATGATTAAAATACGGTCGCTCAAAGTTGCCAAAAACCATCCTTAAACTATATTTTGGGACAAAAGTACCATACTTTACCTATATTTTTCTCCGTGATCGAGACCTCTAGGATGAAAACTTAAACACTAAAACTTTGAGATAATGATTCAAGCTTCCCAAAACCGTTGTTTTCGTTTCCTAACACTCGACGTGCACCATTTTACGACTAGCTTTTAGAGGCCGTTTTAGTCACTTTCATGAAATTTTCAATGATATTATTTTACGACGAAAAGTTATAATTTCACAATAAATCACTAAACGACTATCGTAGGAGGTTGTTTCAACGTAAATACTTGTAAAGTATTTTATAAAATGACGATATGTTGTAAACATATATTTCGACGATAAACATTATCTTCAAAATTCACAAGTGGTATAAATATCATCCGAATTGCATGCATAACATTACATCATGACTTATTACATACCATATCATTCATAATAGGTCATTTTCGAGATTCACGCTACATTTCAGTGTATCCACTTTTGCCATTTTATCATCATAAACATTGCACCAGGTGAGTTTTCATAGCCCCTACTCTTTTAATGCTTTTATTAAACTCTTTGGGGGAGATACATGCTCATCAACTATTTTTATGACTATTTGCAAACTATATGTTTATCTGAACTGAATGTTAGTCATATTCTATATCATAAATCATTGAGCTAAATGTCTTGGGATTATCATTGAGCTGAATGTCTTGGGATTATTATTGAGCTAAATGTCTTGGGAACATCATTGAGCTGAATGTCTTGGGATTATTATTGAGCTAAATGTCTTGGGAACATCATTGAGCTGAATGTCTTGGGATTATCATTGAGATGAATGTCTTGGGATTATTATTGAGCTAAATGTCTTGGGAACATCATTGGGCTGAATGTCTTGGGATTTTCATTGAACTAAATGTCTTGGTATAATTATGTCAAGTAACTATTGATACATAAGTCATGCACTATTATGTGAATTCATTTGACATCATGTGTTTGAACATAAATTATACATATTTTGGCAGTGGGTTGTGAACACACAGGTTGCAAGTTTTGTATGGCGGAACTTGGAACTGAGTGGATTTACAATGCCTTTGCTGCATAAGCGATTTTGAAGGACTTACATTTCAACGCCAAACTCTATGAACTCAATCAACCTTTGTGTTGACACTTTTAGCATGTTTTATCTCGGGTATCTAAGGCATACACTTCATGGCATGCATGTGGACATATCATAGAGTCGCGGTGACGACACGTCTTACTTGGGTTTTATGAACTAAAAAAAAACATCGTTTGACTTATAACAAATTTATTTTCCGCACATAGTAACTTTCATTTGGGACCTATCTTTGTAACTCTGAATGTTTTTATTAATTCAAGCGATGTATTTTCCAAACGACACTTTAGGTCGTTCAATATAACTGTGATTGTGATGCTATGACAGTCAATCCCCAGGAATTCCATTCCGCTGCAAAACAGGTAATTTGGGGGTGTGACAATATCAGCAAATAATAACTATAAACTAACAAAATAATATAAACGAGCACATTTCAACAAATAATAACTATAAACTAACAAAATTATTATAAACGGATCATATCAACAAATAATAACTATAAACTAACAAAATTTAAACAACTAATTATTATAATTATAAACGAGCACATTTCAAGGCAATTGAACTAATAATAACTATAAACTAACAAAATTTAAACAATAAACATTCCCCAGCGACATGTCACCCGGTATACCAAAAGGAGAAAAAAAAATTATTACATACCTCGGCTCTTGCCTGCCTACTGCCTCTAAAAAAAAACTTAACTTTCTAATTAACAACTTACAACAATAATAATCTGCAAAAAATTATAACATACCTCGGACTCGTGCTCCTTCTTGCTCTCGTCGCCTCTGCCTAAAAAAAAAAAAAAAATAACTTAACTTTTCTAATTAACAACAACTTACAACAATAATAATCTTCAAAAATCATGTTATAATTAACTATTTTAGTTGAATAACATTTTAAAATTTATAAAAACAACCGTAACGTGGTGGTGGTGGTGATGGTGGATGCGGTGTGTGGTGATGGTGGATGCGGTCGTGTGATGGTGGATGATGCTCGAATTGCTGCAAAATAGCCAAAGGAGGATTATTTTTTTTTTCGTTTGCAGTGAAGAAGATATCCATATCTACTTTATGATAAAGTTTTTTCCGGCGACATGTCATTGGGGAAAGGTAATTTTTTGTTTAGCGTAATTGGCGCGATAACGAAATTTGGTGGGTGGGTATGCGACATGTCGCCGGGGAAAATCTATTTAATTTTTTTTCCGTTAAAATTAATTACATTATGTTGTTGCGTTATAGTCAACGACGTCAAAATAATCCCCGGCGACATAGCTGTTTTGGGAAACATAGAATATATTAATTACTTGATGTTTAGCGATAAAAAAATCAATGCTACAAGAAATATATGTTGCTAAGAAATTGTTTAACGGATGAGTTAAACGAATGAGTCGGTATGTTATGGTTACACATTAGACGTTCAACGGATGATTCGGTATGTTATGGTTATACATTAGGCGTTCAGCGAATGAGTCGGTATGTTATGGTTACACATTAGACGTTCAGCGGATGATTCGGTATGTTATGGTTACACATTAAACGTTCAACGGATGAGTCGGTATGTTATGGTCACACATTAGGCGTTCAACGGATGAGTCGGTATGTTATGGTTACACATTAGGCGTTCAACGGATGAGTCGGTATGTTATGGTTACACATTAGACGTTCAGCGGATGAGTCGGTATGTTATGGTTACACATTAGACGTTCAACGGATGAGTCGGTATGTTATAGTTACACATTAGACGTTCAGCGGATGAGTCGGTATGTTATGGTTACACATTAGGCGTTCACGACTGAGTCGGTATATTATGGTTACACATTAGCGTTCAGCGGATGAGTCGATATGTTATGGTTACACATTAGACGTTCAATGAATGAGTCGGTATGTTATGGTTACACATTAGACGTTCAACGGATGAGTCGGTATGTTATGGTTACACATTAAATGTTCAACGGATGAGTCGGTATGTTATAGTTACACATTAGACGTTCAACGGATGAGTCGGTATGTTATGGTTACACATTAGACGTTCAAGCGAATGAGTCGGTATGTTATGGTTTAGACGTTCAACGGATGGGAGTCGGTATGTTTGGTTACACATTAGGACGTTCAGCGGATGAGCGGTATGTTATGGTCACATTAGGCGTTCAACGTATGAGTCGGTATGTTATGGTTACACATTAGACGTTCAACGGATGAGTCGGTATGTTATGGTTACACATTAGACGTTCAACGGATGAGTCGGTATGTTATGGTTACACATTAGACGTTCAACGGATGAGGCGGTATGTTATGGTTACACATTAGACGTTCAACGGATGAGTCGGTATGTTATGGTTACACATTAGACGTTCAACGGATGAGTCGGTATGTTATGGTTACACATTAGACGTTCAACGGATGAGTAGGTATGTTATGGTTACACATTAGACGTTCAACGGATGGGTCGGTATGTTATGGTTACACATTAGACGTTCAACGGATGAGTCGGTATGTTATGGTTACACATTAGACGTTCAGCGAATGAGTCGGGTATGTTATGGTTTAGGCGTTCAGCGGATGAGTCGGTATGTTATGCGTACACATTAGACGTTCAACGGATGAGTCGGTATGTTATGGTTACACATTAGGCGTTCAACGGATGAGTCGGTATGTTATGGTAACACATTAGACGTTCAACGGATGAGTCGGTATGTTATGGTTACACATTAGACGTTCAACGGATGAGTCGGTATGTTATGGTTACACATTAGACGTTCAGCGGATGAGTCGGTATGTTATGGTTACACATTAGACGTTCACAGGATAGGCGGTATGTTATGGACACACATTAGACGTTCAACGGATGAGTCGGTATGTTATGGTTACACATTAGGCGTTCAACGGATGAGTGGGTATGTTATGGTTACACATTAGACGTTCAACGGATGAGTCGGTATGTTATGGTTACACATTAGACGTTCAACGAATGAGTCGGTATGTTATGGTCACACATTAGACGTTCAACAACAACAAGAACAAGAACAACAAGAACAACAACAACAACAACAACAACAACAACAACAACAACAAAAACAATAACTACTACTACTACTACTACTACTACATACGAAGATTTTCCATGTCACATAACAGCTCACGAAGTAATGCATCCGACTGACATGCGTGGTCGTCAGGAATCGTTGCCATTTCAAGTTTGGCCTCCAGCAACCTTACTTTTGTCTCTAGCACATGTTTTTGTGTTTCCAGCAACCTTATCCTAAGATCTTTTTGAGGATAAGATGTGGTAGATTTTTGTGATATATAAAACAGATCTGTTAGCTTTTTGGTGGGAAGTTTTGGTGCCATGTTTTTGGTGGGAATTCTTGGCGCAATGTTTTTGTTAAAGTCAACCAAGTCAAAGCGAATCCCGGCGACATGTGCTGGGGAAACTATTTTCCACGTCACGTTAAGAGATTAACACTAATTACGAATTTTAAATAAACAAATGAATCCCCGTCGACATGTAGCGGGGAAAAGTAAGCGGAAAAAATTCCCGCCACGTTTTACCATGAAATATTCGGTCAAAATATAACCGTTGAATCCCCGGCGACATGTCGCCGGGGAAAAGTAAGCGATAATTTAGCTGATTTTTCTACGAGACTTCGTGCCACGTAGGATATATTTTTGTCGTTTAGTAAGGATTCCTCAACGACAATTGTCGCCGGGGAAAACGACGATGGGGAAATTGGTAAATGTGGTAGTGAAACACTCGCTCACAAACACATTCTCAAACACATCTCATTTACTCTTTTGTTCACTGTCGAGAAGAAGAAGGACGAGAAACAAGGTTTCGGGTTTCATTTTCATAAGCTAAGCGTTCACTTCGGGTCAGTTTCTAATCGGGTATAAGCTTTTGAAAGCTAGTTGGCATGTCGGGTTTCTTCCACCTCGAGCTCTTCTCACTCGTTCACTTGACATCTCATTCGAACCCACTGTGAGCCTCACTTTCTCATTTGTCCATTCCTTTGCACTTTTATTCATACACATGCACAATATATTTTTTAACGTCACATGTAAGTATATATACATGAGCACAAACATGCAAACACATGATATAAAATGGTTTTGTTGCTTAAGAAAGCTTGTGTGGAAAAATCTTAATGTATACTTTTACTAATAAGCTCATGAATAAGCTAACACATAAACCTAGCATATTTTGAAATATTTAGAGAAGATGTATTTGGAAAAACTCTCAGAAACCAATATAACCATAAGTTTTGAACATAGCTCGTTGAGCATGTATAAACCAAACCCACCCAGTTTTTGAATCGCATATAGCCCTCTCAATTGCAAGACATAACACCAAAGGACTGTAGTCCAGTTGTCGTTGCTTGCTTTGCCTCCCACCACACCCATGTTCAATCATGCTAATGGCAGTGTATACTCTTTATTTTTTTTTTGTTTTTATTTTACATCTTACACTAATTGACAGATTCAGCCCCTCGACTTTGTACCACTCACCAATTTCCTTAAAAACTCTTAATAAGTCTTATAACTTGTATTAAACTTTACATTTTCCCCTCCAACTTTAACTCACTTGACACTTATCTAAAACCTTTTAAAAGTTTAAATATAATGTATCATTCTTCGTTTAAATAAATATGTTTAGAATTTTTTTTGACGATCACATTCGCGTAAACTTTAAATGATATATTTGTCCTAGTATATTATTTACCCCAACTTCAATAAGTGTATATAACTTATATATATATGTATACTCTCGAAACCCAAACAAATTTAATAAGTACTTTTCTACTTATAATTATTAATCCTTCGACAATACTTGAGCCAATATTCAATCCAACTCTTATACGATACGTTTCGTACTCATTATTTTCCCACATCTATTCCAAGAGTCAATACTTACAAACATTTGAAATGTTTTAAACATAAAATCTGCCACACAAGCAATATTAAACACAACCACTTGTAAACACTTAATTTTATTTACACACTTCGAGTCGTGAGTACACAAAACTGCAAACTGAGACTTGCCATAATATATTTTGGTTGCTTGTTGTAGCCACTTGTTACTTGATCTCTTTGTGCTTTATTCACCGAACTGCTAAGGTGAGTTTATAGCCCCACTTTTATTCTTATTACTTGTTTTATAAAACTATGGGGTGAGAAACATGCAAAACCCTTTTTGGACCTGAATTTGATTACACTATTATGTGAAGCAACCTTGAATCCCATTATGCTACCGTTAGTTCCCTTTGGGGGAGCGCGATTGTTATGAATAGATCTATTGGGGATGACACCCCCGTTCGAGTTTGACCGGATAGGCAAACGTCGAACGTATATCATATCGACTACAAGTGTACTGGAAATACACTTGTCGGGCCCTTATATATAATGCTTCTAGATGCATGCACACTGTCGTAGTTTCAGTTGCATGAGCTTGGTACTAGCATAATAGATTTTTACTGCATATAGTATCATTCACGGAGATGCTTATATGTACAACTATAGGTCCAACTTGAATGTTTTAAATTAAACCTATGAACTCACCAACCTTTGTGTTGACATTTTAGCATGTTTTTCTCAGGTTTACTTATTGGCGTGGGCAATGGCAAAGGCATTCGTTGAAGACTGGAATTCTAAGTGTTTCCAAACATTTTAATACAACTTTTAATGGGACAACATATATTTTTATGGGCTTTAGTTCCGCACTTTGAAACAATGATGTAAAACTATTTCTTAAATTAATCTATATTTTGAAAATGGAATAGAATTTCCATTCTTTATTACCATGTGTTGTTTATATTGATTTAGTAGCACCCCATGACCCGAATGCTTCCGCTCTGAAATTTTGGGGGTGTTACAGCATGGGAATAGTGTGTTCATCAAACTCTAATCATCTAATCCTAACAATCATATCCTGGGCACCTAGTCCTTCAACGTATGTTAACATCATTTTTAATTAAGCATATAGGATAATTAAGAAAGCCCGTTAGATGATGTAAATTTGAAAACATTCTCCCCCTCAATCAATGACTTATTTTACAGAAAAGTTTAAGAGCGCTGAAGTCATTGATTGAGTTTTCAATTTTTTTCGAAAACTTTGAATCTGATTCATTTTCAAGCAACTCATTTACCACCACTTTTGAAGACAACAAATGTTTTTCTGAAGAATTTTAGACGGAAAAAATTTTGTGTAGGAACAGTAGTCCTTCGACATACTTTCCTCAATTAGTTTTAGGATAAGTGCATGAAAATTTTGAAAATTTGTAATAGTGCAGCACTTTCCTTTCTTGAAGAGCGGGTTACTATCTGAAATAATAGCAAACCATGGTTTAAGCACGGGTTACAGTCTGAAGTAACTGCAAGCCATATTTTGAGACATGTTTAGAAAGAAATATTTACACCTCCTGCTCGAACTTCATCTAAAGTCCCGTGCCATTATTGAATGACATTTCTAAGACCGTAGATGTTCTCGATACCAGAAGACATGTCTTGAGAAAACATATTTTTGGTATTTTTCAATTTTCTAATTTTTATGGGCTTTTGTTGATTTTATATTTTTCTATTTTGTTTTGTTGGTTTTATATTTTTGTATTTTGCTTTTTGAAAATTATTTACAAAGATAGAGAAATAGTTTAAGAAGATGATGATACGAGTAACGAGATAAGGAAATCGTTCAGCACTTTGTAGAAGATAGAAGTCATCATCTCTTAAACTTTCACCACCAAAGCATTCGAGGCTCTTGAAGCGTCGCAAGAACTTGAGCCTTCAAAAAGTGAATCTTTGGTAGCTTCCCCACAAACCGACAATCCACGTAAAAAGACAATTTCCCTCAAGAAGAAGAAGTGAAGCAAACAGTCTTATTGAATGACGATCAACACCCCGAAGAAGAAGAGAACACCAAAGTAACATGATAACATGGATCATCTTTGCGTTTATCAAACCCAGAATAAATGATTAAGCCCAATCACATGATCCTGTCGTGCGTCCCCGATGTACACATTACTCTTCGAGTTTGAGCAGTTGTCAATTCTGGGTAACAATATATCAACATCTTTATTTTACCAAGTGCATTCCGGTTATCTTCCATATAACCAATCAATCCATAATGTACACAAGAACCCAACCAGAGTAAAACAACGACATCACGATGGCGGTTTGAATCACGATCTTCTCTGCGGATATCAACTCCGGAATAACTGATTAAGCTCAATCATGTGAACATGTTGTGCGACCCTGATGTACACATATCTCTCCCCGATGGTGCGATCACATCGGAATTATCATTACATTGTGTACATGAAGCAATAGCCGGAAGCACTGCCATAAATCATATAGAAGATGTCGATAAGCAATATCATCTCACGCTCCAAATATTCTTCTCATAATTCATCCAACTGAACGATGAAGTAACACAAACCAAAAGTCTCAAGTGACCACTTCCCCAATGGTTGGAGTAATGCATCCTTCCCCAATAGTTGGAATGACACACCAAAGGCTACGAGTTTGACACCGAGTTTCTCTGCGGTTATGACATTTGTCTTTCCAGGGGATTACTTCAATAGAGAGAAAGTATTAAGTTCATCACGTGTACTTGTTGTGTATAGATGTGAGTCTCCTTCCCCTGGCGGTTTTGATACCTCAGAATGAGCAACACATATACATACCAAATATTCTTGAAATAGAGAAGAACATAATTGGTTCAAATGTATCATGTGAGAATCAACTGCTACTGAAACTCTCTCTGACTATCTTAATCAACCCATATGTAGACAATTTGAAGTGACCACTAAAGAAGCAAATCCGATATACAAAATTAAAACTGAAGTAGAAGTCCCCGCATTTGTATCTTAATCTTGCACTAATGTTGAAAGAACGGTGTCGATAATTTATGCTCCAAGAAAATCTCGTAAGTACTCACTACTCAATAAAAGTATGAGACATTAACACCTCTTGCGATTATCCACAACGTCATGTGCGTGTGTCACTAAGTAAAACAACTTAACTCCTAATAGTGATAGTTAACCGGGTCTTCAAACCATCCACCGATGCTGGTAACTAGATAAACCAAGTCTTCAACTCAAATTCTTAAGCCGAGCAAGTTATCAAATAAGAACACGCCTTTGTGAAAGTCAACTTCAATCTCAAATTAGTGATAAATGATTAACTCCGAAGTAATCAACTTGTGTCAAATGCCCAACACGTGAATAAACATACAATCGGATGCACATTGACCCATTAAATGAACCGGAACAAATGATTCCTCAACATCAATGCATTTTTCCTAAAAGTATACATGTAGAGCGATCGGAAGATTCACCAATAATGTCTTTGAGCGGATGAGGTAGTCATTTTCCTTGAAGTTCATGTGGTTGATTTATAGCGTGCATGTTGAAAGGAACAATAATCCGTGAAGATTTGGCAGAGGAATACCAAAGAGCGAATCATTATTCATGAGTGGAGCTGCAATATTATGATAGTCATTATCAACGCCTTGAGGAATAACTGGAGATTGGGCCTCTTGAGTAGTCTGAGTTGTACTTCTTAGATGATCAGCATTTGCTAGCGGTTGGAAATACTCATCAAACATGTCTTGACAATAAATCCCAGTTATCCTTAGTAAGTGAAGAATTAGGCGTTGAAGGAGAGTCATATGACCATTATACAAACATCCATCAACATGTAGTATAATCACTATTCTCCCCCTCAAAAATTGCAATTAAAGTTTGCCATTTTTGATTGAGCAAGTGAATAAGAATATACACTAATGAATGTAGATCCACTTGAGGATTGAGTGAGCATGGAAAAACGTGAAGCTTGTTGATGAAGAATGTTGATGAGAATGGTCATAAAAATGAAGATTTCTCTTCTTCTGAAGATAAAAGCGCCTGAGGCATACACTTTTCTTTTCTTGAGGAGCGAGGCACTGAAGTGTTATCTGCAGACGCCATAATGATGAAGTACGAGGCCTGAACGGTGTGAGCAGGCGTCATAGCCGAAAGAATATCAAGATTGAGTTACTTGAACCCGTGAGTTATGAGATATCAATCCATTTGTAATCCATACTTTAAGCCAGTCCATGTAGTGAAGGATTGAAGTATCTGCAACTGAGTAAGGACTACCTGCACTAACATTACAAACTTGATTGCATATATTTTGGTTAGTGACATTAGTATCCAAACCCTTTGGGGTTTCACAGGCAACCTTGATTTTGTCATCGGTAAACAGCTTTCCGGTAGGTATCCACCTAAGTCCAGTATCCTTAAACATTCTACCAGACGGATCTCCCTTATGGCGAGGTCTAGATTGTTAGCTGCTTATGCATAGTGGAAGACTTATCCTTATTCCTAGTTTCCAAAGATTTAGCAGTTGGAATCCATCTAGGCGAAGTTTTCAGTTTGTTTTGCTTCATATGCATAGTAGATGACTTAGTAAAAATCCTAGACTTAACAGGTTGTACCATTGCATGAGCATTTACTTTCTTCAGGGATTTTGTGAAACATTTATCATGATTAGCATTAAAGATACATTTCAGACACTTTGAGCAAACAGCTTGTTTGGATTCAGAAAAAAATCTAGATTTCTTAGAGTGATCTGCTATGGGAATAGCTTTAATCGAAACGCAACTACTCTTAGATGTAAGCCAATCCCTAGTCTTTAGATTAGTGTTCCTAGGTAATGGTTTTGAACTACTAGCAGTGCCTTGAAATCTCGTATAATTCATCACCCTAGGTCTTGCACCTAAAATCCGTCTTGCGATTAAGGTGCTTCTTTCTAGCCATTTCTAGATAAGAGTTCTTATACAAGTCATTCATATCATTTTTCCAAGGCAAGTGAGGTGAAGTGACTGGTTTTGTCAAAACTTGTTTCGCATCAACTTGGGAGGCAAACCGCGTTTTTGAAAATTTTGGTCGTTCAGATCTAAACGCATTCAGTTGTCTAATAACTGGTTTCCCCAAGATTGATGGTTTTACAAACTTAGTGTTCACACTATCCCCTGTTGTTTTTCTGAGCTCATTTTGTAAAGCAACAATAGCGAAACTCTTTTCCTGAAGTTGAGCTTTGAGATCATCAATTTTTTCTATCAAAGAGTTTGTTTGTTCTATTGCAACACCCCAACCCGACAAGGGCAAAAATGTCACAAATACAGCTTCATATCAGAACCTTAAAATACTATACAATAGCGGAAGCCTTTACAAGACTTACAAAAGAAAATATAAATAAATAATAATCAAAATAAATCTAAGATCCCTACTTCCAATCTTACTCTCAGCTCCACTCTCAGCCAGATCGGCTATCCCATAAGCTCATCTTGAATGCTTAATACTGCGCAAGAAAGAAAATGCGCTGAGCTTACAAAGCCCATGTGAGCAGGATATAACAAAACGAAAACTAAACAAAAATAGAAATACGAAATGAAATAAAGAAACGAATAACGAAGTCACAGCGGAATGAGATCAATGAATCATTGAGATTTTGCGGAAACACAATCATACAGGAATCCGGAAGAACAAATAGCAATTAAGAACAAACACATATCATATTGATGGCACCAACGCAAACGCATCAAGATAACCAAGCATTAACTAAAGAGGAAATTGAGTACATATGAGCCAAACGAAATATCAAAGGCTAACGGAAACAATTTCTAGAAAGTAAACATGGCATTCATACAAGTCAATTAATCTACATTTAACACACTTAATCCAATATTGTAGCAGCGGGAATAGCGGTCAAATCATGGCCTCACACATGCAAATAGAAAACATAGTATGAAAACTATAACTAAATAAGCAAAAGACATAGCATAGCAATTAGCAAATTATCAAAGCAGATATCATAATTAAACCATTTTCCAAACCAAAACTTAATATAGACAAAGTCTAAACATGGCAGATCAAACATAAGCAGATAGATACCCTAACGGATAGGCAAAGTTCACAGATTAAGCGAACAATCATACTTACTACACTTTCAGGATACTCACTTTCACACTAGCACATTCATCTCACAGATCAACTAATTCACATAACGATAAACTAACATAATATCAGATGACAGCCTGCGAATCATATTGAAAACATATTAATCATATCCTAGCATAGTAGAGGCGGTAGTCATAAACATACAATAGCATAACCACATATAATAACATATAATAAGCCTAGCACATAATTATAAACACTTGAACATACAGAATCAACATCAGAATACTTAATACAGAAATAACAGATAAAGATTTAGTTAACTACCACGAGCCCAGAACATATCATATCAGAAATATCTTTCTTATTCAGAAGGTAACCTCATAAAAAATGGGTAGCTAGCTCGAATTTTTGTGAAGCAGCGTCTGCACACGACATCATTCACGAGAAACATATCAGATAACAGATCGGATCTAGGATGCATCCATAGCGCCCCAACAGCAGATAGTGGCCATACTATCAATAAACAGATAACGGAAGGGACGTGGCAGAACATCACTCTACTGCCCTAGAGTCATGTCAGAGGTGCATCACTGACACGGACATGGAACCCCATGACTAGTGAGAATATTGGCTCGGGTGTCAAACTAACTTAGGTCAAACAGATTGTCATAATTGACACAAATCATAATCAAACACAAAGTTCAACAGATAACATATCAGATAATTCATATCATAATGTTCATGTTCAAAGGTTCGAAGTCGAAGTTAATGTCGTAGTCATATATCATACTTTCATAACCAAATGTTCACAATTCATAAATTCATAGTCAAATATAGCAAGGTTCAACAAATGTGCAAAAGTATCAAAGTCTTTTCTAACATAACGTTCAAGTCGATATTGCATGATTCAATAAAACAGCGGTTTCAAACAAGCAACAGCTCAAACAATCAGAAAGGGTTCATAGCAATGGCATAGGAAACCCTAATAATTGAAATAGAAAAGCTAACAAAAGAAAACGTCATAAGAAACCTTTACTGAAAAGGTCGGAATATCTGTACCTTAAAGCAAATGAGAGAAGAGCAAACAAATAAGTGAATCACGAAGACATAACGTCGCGTCTCCTTCAACGAATCTACACGGATTATGATTTATTTAATACTTGTTAGCATCATTATGTTATAACGGATTTATCGCATTCACACTCTTAGAGTTGTAAGTATATTCTTATTCTTAGTGACGGGCGGAATTACGACATTTTAAAGTCTTAATCATTTAATTAGCCAAACTTTTGTGTTACAAATAATAAATGGTAAACTTAAGGGTTTAATATGATAAATATCTTATTTGAGGCTTATATGATCACCTTTCAAGTACAGGGCTTATAAATATCAAGAACGGATTTTAGGACTTTCTTTCAAAATAGTTTACACAAGCCTTCATAACTTACATGATTAACCAAGACTCACACGTAACATTGTTCGAACACCACCTTAATGAGACCATGCATACAATACTTTTAATTCATGACACTTAGTTTCTTACATAAAATCACAACCACGATGCTTACAACACACTTATTACTAGTTCGTTATACACTTAATCAATGGTTATTAATGACCTCCAAACTTATTATTTTCACACAAAATAACGAATCAATACACAAGTACCGAAAACCCTAATCGACTACTATTTATGCCCTAGGTTTTTTTCCCCTTACTCTTAATACTATATAATATCGCATTTAATTGACATGTTACAGATTTTAATGACACTTGACCTAGAACGCGGTAGAAAACCAAAATGTAAAAAGAGTCATACTTATACACGCATTTACCCAATTAATTCACACCACATTGACTTATTTAAATCATTTGACAAGACTAAAACTTTACCCGTTTCCCTTGCTTCAATATATACGCTACACACATGCAACTCCCAACTTGCTATACGTTATTTTCCAAACTCACAAACCATTCGACACACACACAAACACTTACACATTTTACTCACACGACATGTTAACTTATATTTTAACCATGCATGCATCGGCTTCTAAAACTGTTTTTAACAAGGCTTTCCACAATGCAAAACATGCATGCATCGGCATAAACAAAATTACAACATAAAATTAACGTGATTCGTTGACCTATAATCTTCTTAACGAAATCAAGATGTCGTGTTCCATGTTTGTTTACGTTTAACTTATAACGACACAATCCATAACCTAACCATTCACGTATCGACTTACACATATCCTGCATCTAATCTATGATTTCATGTGACGACGTATATGTTTCTTATTATGCGACTCATGTTACATGTCGACAACTACATATAAGCTTTTGAAATCGGTGCACAAGTCAAATGCATGATACCTATATATATGCATGGTTTGATTACAGGTTTACACAAGGGTCGAATACGTGTTATTCCATCCAATAATTTACGTGACTTTAGGCTTATGATTTCATGCACAAGATTATGATTTTATGTGATGGTTGGTCGACTACATGCATGCGCTTAGGTGGGAATTTGATTCACACGGCAGCTTAAGTAACAAGAAGGAATCAAAAGAGTTTAGACGAAAGGGGAAAAGATTCGACACTGTGTAAACTCTGGAACAAATCACACCGAACCAACACCAAAGAGTAGCAATCGACGTTAAGAAAAAGGAAAGGAAAACAAAACCCTTGTGCCGAGACTTTGAGCTAGGGTTTAAATTTTATGTTTTGTGTTTGTATTTATACCATGCATGTACACCGATTGGGCCATGTGGGCTTGTGTGGTTCTCGGTTCAAAAGCCCAACCGGACGAGACCATAGCTTTAGCTAGTCGGATCACAAAACAATCGAGGCCCAAACATTTACACGCTGCTGTTTATAGTTGCCGTAAGATGTCCATCATTTAAATATACTCCTTAGGTTTTTCAAACAAATATAAGTTAGGTTTTAAATTTTAAATTGATGAGCGTTAATTATATTTTACGTATTTTATAATCTTGACTATTTTAAGGGTAAAATAGTCTTGTAGCACTCTTCGTATTTTTAGGGTTTTACAACTCTCCCCTTCTAAAAAGAAAATTTCGTCTTCGAAATTGAACAAGACGAACGAACAAGAAACGAATCGAATTTCAGATCCTCAGGGAAAAATAAAGCAAACGCAAATCTTATCTCAGAACAAACGGATTCTTATCAGAATCTACAAACTCATACTTTTCATAAATCAAAGCAATAATCAAATACTTACAACAGATAATCATATACTCTTCAAAGTAATGGCAGATAATGAGATGAGATGCACCATCAAATAACACATTCTAACTTATTCGGATCTCAAACATATGCATAGACAAAACGAATCCTAACGGCCTTATCGGTCACAGATAATCAACTAAAAGGATCTATCGTTCTCACACTTCCGAAATATCCTATGATCACATTAGGTACGCCATATGATGTAAGTATTATCACGCTTGATCGCCATAATACCAAAGATCACATGAGTATACCATCATGATGGTCATACTTTATTTCAAGCCGTGATTAAGCAACATCATCATAGAATCGAATAGGGAACGAAACTTATTAGAACTAACGGAAACTTAACGAATCTATCTGAAAAGAAACAACAAAAAGCAACTATACTTTCAAAATTTTGCTTTATTCCTACTAATCAAACAAATTGCAGAATTGTCATAAGATGAAACTTCCAAAACAAAACTTAATAATCAAAGATCAATCGTCTAAATGAAAAACAAAAGGACCTAAACTCAAAATCCAATGTCAGAAACTTCTAATAAAGAGGACAACTAATCATGAGCTAATTTCTATTCTTGTATCAGATTAAACCTACTAGTAGCCGTAGACTCTAAATCCGAGTCCACCTCGTATTCTTCCTCATGTTCTTCTTCTTCCTCTTCTTCCTCACTTATCCATCCGTTCTATTTCCTTCAAGGCTGTAATAGGCGACTAGCAAAGTCACTTCTCCGATTCCTCTCTTCTTCCCAAGCACACGATCTACAAAATCATACAAGTCGCGACTCCTAGTCCAAACTACTCCTCCATCTTCCAAGAACTCGAGACATCTTTCATGATACCTAGTGGTGAAGCCTTGGTTGTCAACGACTTTAGTCTCGACTCTCTACTATTCTTCCATCTATGTTCTCCAAGGTTAGCTTCTCCTCAATTGTGCATGGCCACATACTAGCCGGAACTCAGATCTCCTCATATCCGGGCTTCGCCTCCCCAATCCTCTTGCATCCTTAACGATAACAACAATCCACTTTTCCCTCTCCCTAGTTGCCTAGTTGGTCCCTGCTTGCTCCTATCAGGTGAACTAGAACGACGAGGGATAACCATCTAAAAGAATAATCAACTATTAGTAAAATCTAAGCACGATAGTGGACGCGAAAGAAAGTAATCATAGGGGAAAATCCTAAATCTACCCAATCCTCACGTGTCATAGCCTAAGCTCTAGGGTCCTAAAACCTAGAGCTCGATACCATAATTGTAACACCCCAACCCGACAAGGGCAAAATGTCACAAATACGCTTCATCGTAACCTTAAAATACTAAACAATAGCGAAGCCTTACAAAACTTACAAAATAAAATATAAATAACTTAATAATCAAAATAAATCTAAGATCCCTATCTTCCAATCTTGCTCTCACTTACTCTCAACCCGATCGCCTATCCCATAAGCTCATCTTGAATGCTTAATACCACGCAAGAAAAGAAAATGCGCTGAGCTTACAAAGCCCAAAGGAACGGATATAATGAAACGAAAACCAAACAAAATAGAAATAATGAAATAAAACAAAGAAACGAATAACGAAGACACAACGGAATGAGATCAATGAATCATTGAGGATTTTATGGAAACACAATCATACAGGAATCTGGAAGAACAAATAGCAATTAAGAACAAACACATATCATATTGATGGCACCAACGTAAACGCATCAAGATAACCAAACATTAACTAAAGCAGGAAATTCGAGTACATATGAGCCAAACGAAAATATCAAAAGGCTAACGGAAACAATTTCTAGAAAGTAAACATGACATTCATACAAGTCAATTAATCTACATTTAACACACTTAATCCAATATTCTAGCAGCTGAATAGTACCAAATCATGGCAAATACACATGCAAATAAAAAACATAGTAGGAAAACTATAACTAAATAAGCAAAAGACATAGCATAGCAATTAGCAAATTATCAAAACAGGTATCATAATTAAACCATTTTCCAAACCAAAACTTAATATAAACAGAGTCTAAACATGGCAGATCAAACATAAGCAGATAGATACCCTAACGGATAGGCAAAGATCACCAGATTAACTGAACAATCATACTTAATAAACTTTCAGGATACTCACTTTCACACTAGCACATTCATCTCACGGATCAACTAATTCACATATGATAAACTAACATAATATCGATGACAAAACCGCGAATCATATTGAAAACATATTAATCATATCCTAGCATAGTATACGGTAGTCACTTAAACATACAAAAGCATAACCACATATAATAACATATAATAAGCCTAGCACATAATTATAAACACTTGAACATACCGAATCAACACATCGTAATACTTTACGTAAAATAAGATAAAGATTTAGTTAACTACCACGAGCCCTTAACATATCATATCAAATATCTTTCTTATTCGAAGGTAACCTCATAAACTAATGGAGTAGCTAGCTTCAATTTTGTGAAGACACGTATTGCACACGACATCATTCACCGAAACATATCAAATAACGTATCGGATCGATGCATCCATAATTTCCAAATGCATGATAGTGGCCATACTATCAATAAATGATAACGGAAAGGGACGTGTAGAACATCACTCTCGCTCTAGAGTCATGTCGAGGTGCATCATCGACACGACATGGAACCCCCATGACTAGTGAAATATTGGCTCGGTGTCAAACTAACTTAGGTCAAACAGATTGTCATAATTGACAGAGATCATAATCAAACACAAAGTTCAACAGATAACATATCAGATAATTCATATCATAAGGTTCATGTTCAAAGGTTCAGAAGTCAAGTTAATGTCGTAGTCACATATCATACTTTCATAACCAAATGTTCACAATTCAGAATTTCATAGTCAAATATAGCAAGGTTCAACAAATGTGCGTATCAAAGTCTTTCTAACATAACGTTCAAGTCAGATAATGCATTATTCAATAAAACAGGCGTTTCAAACAAGCAATGATCAAACAATCGAAAGGGTTCATAGGAATGGCATAGGAAACCCTAATAATTGAAATAGAAGCTAACTAAAGAAAACGTCATAAGAAACCTTCTTGAAAAGGTCGTAATATCTCACCTTAAAGCAAATGAGAGAAGAGCAAATAAATGAGTGAATCACGAAGACATAACTTCGCCTCTTCAACGATCTACACGGATTATGATTTATTTAATACTTGTTAGCATCATTATGTTATAACGGATTTATCGCATTCACACTCTTAGAGTTGTAAGTATATTCTTATTCTTAGTGACGGACGAATTACGCATTTTAGAGTCTTAATCATTTAATTAGCCAAACTTTTGTGTTACAAATAATAAATGGTAAACTTAAGGGTTTAATATGATAAATATCTTATTTGAGGCTTATATGATCACCTTTCAAGTACAGGGCTTATAAATATCAAGAACGGATTTTAGGACTTTCTTTCAAAATAGTTTACACAAGCCTTCATAACTTACATGATTAACCAAGACTCACACGTAACATTGTTCGAACACCACCTTAATGAGACCATGCATACAATACTTTTAATTCATGACACTTAGTTTCTTACATAAAATCAATACCACGCATGCTTACAACACACTTATTACTAGTTCGTTATACACTTAATCAATGGTTATTAATGACCTCCAAACTTATTATTTTCACACGAAATAACGAATCAATACACACAAAATTTGAAACCTAATCGACTACTATTTATGCCCTGTATTTTTTTCCCTACTCTTAATACTATATTAATATTCATTTAATTGACATGTTACAGATTTTAATGACACTTGACCTAGAACGTAGAAAACCCCAATGAAAAAGAGTCATACTTATACACGATTTACCCATTAATTCACACCACCTTGACTTATTTAAATCGTTTGACAAGACTAAAACTTTACCCGCTCCTTGCTTCAATATATACGCTACACACATGCAAATCCCAACTTGCTATACGTTATTTTCCAAACTCACAAACCATTCGACACACACACAAACACTTACACATTTTACTCACACGACATGTTAACTTATATTTTAACCATGCATGCATCGCTTCAAACTGTTTTTAACAAGGCTTTCCACAATGCAAACCATGCATGCATCAGCACAAACAAAATTACAACATAAAATTAACGTGATTCGTTGACCTATAATCTTCTTAACGAAATCAAGATGTCGCGGTTCCATGTTTGTTTACGTTTAACTATAACGACACAATCCATAACCTAACCATTCACGATCGACTTACACATATCCCCGTGATCTAATCTATGATTTCATGTGACTACGTATATGTTTCTTACTATGCGACTCATGTTACATGTCGACAACTACATATAAGCTTTTGAAATCGGTGCACAAGTCAAATGCATGATACCTATATATATGCATGGTTTGATTACAGGTTTACACAAGGGTCAATAATGTGTTATTCCATCCAATAATTTACGTGACTTTAGGCTTATGATTTCATGCACAAGATTATGATTTTATGTGATGGTTGGTCGACTACATGCATGCGTTCCAGTGGGAATTTGATTCAGCGACTTAAGTAACACAAGAAGGAATCAAAACAGTTTAGACGAAGGGGAAAAGATTCGATTATATGTGTAAACTCTCGAACAAATCACACCGAACCAACACCAAAGAGTAGCAGTCGATCGGTTAAGAAAAAGGGAAGGAAAATAAAACCCTTGTGCCGAGACTTTGAGCTAGGGTTTAAATTTTATGTTTTGTGTTTGTATTTATACCATGCATGTACACCGATCGGGCCATGTGGGCTTGTGTGGTTCTCGGTTCAAAAGCCCAACCGACGAGACCATAGATTTAGCTAGTCGGATCACAAAACAATCGAGGCCCAAACATTTACACGCGTGGCTTATAGTTTTCGTCATAAGATGTCGATCATTTAAATATACTCGTTAGGTTTTTCAAACAAATATAAGTTAGGTTTTAAATTTTAAATTGATGAGCGTTAATTATATTTTACGTATTTTATAATCTTGACTATTTTAAGGGTAAAATAGTCTTGTAGCACTCTTTCAGATTTTTAGGGTTTTACAGTTATTTACATAAACATATAAAACTAAAGATGAAAGATGCATATTACATCATGTCTTGCATCATCATAGAAATCCTTGGAAGATTTCTTGGATATCTTGTTTAGATTTTCACTCAACATATCAAATGTAATCTTGGTAAGATATGTTAAGATCTTGGTAAGATATGGTGAATATTTTGATTAGATTTGTTAAGATTTTCTTACAGTCCCACGGAACTTTATCAAGGACGAACCAAGTTTTTGGTTCCGTAGATCTGTGGGTTGTTGAGCTTTTTGGCTATAAATAGCAAGCCACACCTAGTTGTTTTCTCATCCATCATAAGCATAAAACACATACTGTAACACCCCAACCCGACAAGGGTCCGAATGTCACAGTATGGAGTCATATCAGAACATACAAATAAAAATGCAAGCGAAAGTCTCATTAAATAAAATACCAAGTCATATAAACGAATGACTTACAAAGAAAAAATACATAATCCAATATGTCTAAAAGATACGAAATATCAAACAAATACTCTTCCAAAAGAGTCTAAAATAATAAGGGAAACTAGGTCGGTTCACTCCTACTCCCCATCAAAGCCCAAAGATCCCACTTGGTACTTACCGCATGGAAACGAAATGCGGTTGAGCTTAAAAAGCCCAAAGGAAGCGATATAACAAAACAAAAGCTAAACATAATCAAAAATACAAAAGGAATCAAAGGAGACTAATAACAAAGTAAGAAAGAACGAGCACAATGAGTCTATGTGTCAATGAGGAACCCAAGAACACAATATTAACAGATATCCAGAAGGAACAGAAATCATAGAAGACCTAAGCAAATCAACGCAGCGAATCATTGAACATATATACATTATATAAATAACCAAACATACAAGTATCGGAACATAATTAATTAGGAGTTGATGAACAATATCATAATCAAAACAAGCAACCAAACAAGGTACAAGCATATCACCATCGGATCAACTAACATGAATATGGTAAAACAAAGAAATCGATAATCGATATACATAAGCTGCTGAATTTATAATCGGGAGAAATCAACTGAATAGAATGTAAGCATGGCAATTACACATGTCAGAAATTCAACAATTAATAAACATAATAAATATCATAACAAGATGAGATACTAATAGAAGTGTAAGAATGTCACCACAAGTATAGGTAGGAAATACTGAAGCGAACATCATAATTAAATGAAGTAATCAACAAGAATATAGCATGGCAAACTAAACAAGTCAATGGACAGGATAACATAAGTTGAACCATATTCCTTCATCAACTAGTAACATGGAATGTATGTAAATGGCGGATCAACAAGTCAGGTAAACATCAATTACTACGTCAAACCAATATCATAAGCAACGGAAAAATACCAAACTGTAAGTACAAAAATGGTAGTCACAATAGCAAATAGGAATACTAAATGATAATCATAGCCCACGGAATAATCAACGAAAAGTATAACATGGTAAACGGATGAGTCAAATAATTACATACTAGCATGGCAAATGGGTAAATCAATTTGTCACATAATAGAATGGTAAACAGGTAGTCACATAAATCATATAATAGCAGGGTAAACGGATGAAGTGGTAATTTGAAGTATAAGCTTGGTAGTAAACTAAAATGGAATGAGAGTACGGCAAATCAAATGAACTGAGTATAGTATGGTAGTCGGATGAATCACATAAGGATACTAAAGGAATGAGTAATCAAACGAAAACTGAAAATGAGAAATACAGAATATGGTGCATTGTGGAATAACATAAGGTACAATATGGGTGTATCAAAAGTGTACGGATTGTCAGAAATCTACCACGAGCCAAAACGAAACATATCATAACATAAGTAACCATAGAGTAGCTAACTCCCGAAATGTGAAGGGCGTGGCACACAACATCAATCACCAAATAAATCAATCATGTCATATCATATCATATATTGAAACAAAATTAGGATGCATCCATACCGCTTAAGAAGATATTAGTGGCCAAACATATATAATAATCTTGAGCTCATAATATATATAACAAAAAGGAAGGGATGGTTCATCACTCGACCACCTCGAGTCATGCCATTTATGCATCAATGACATGGCCATGTTATCTTCATGACTAGGAAAATGGCTCGGGTATTAAACTGAAGGGTCAAAAGGCAAAGTCAAAGTTTGGTAAATGTCTAAGTCATCCGAATAGCACAATCAAGGGTTCATAGCAAAGACTCATGGCAAAGGCTCAATTCAAAGGTTCAAATCAAATGGTTCAAGGTTCATAATCAAAATAGCTAAAGATCAAAAGATGTGTAAGAGATCATGAGAAACCTAAGAGAAAGGTCGAATATTTGTCAAATTGTGCCACGAGAGCTAAGCACACAAAGAAAATCACCTCTCCTTCTACATAAAATATACTCAAATATCACAAAGTTATTCATTTTATAAGCTTCTCTTACTTTTATAGGTGTTTTACTTATTCGTATTCTCATTGCGTCTTTTATTTCTTTAACTTCACATCTGACCATTTTTAATATTTATTGACCCATCGTAAGTACTCTAAAATTCTAAGAAAATTATCAGATGTTCTCACATTAGTTAGGTAGTTTCACAAATTTTGGTAGATTTTATTTCAAAGCCTAAGTGTGGTTTAAAATTCCATATTTCCAGACTTGCCCAGAAAGTGTACAGGAAATATACCCCAAAAGTTTATGTTATTAGACCTACTTAAACACCTTGGAAAAATTCCCAAAATTTCGAAATTCATTTATGTTTTAAATATCAATCCTGAAAAAGGGAGCTCAAAACTCCCTTTGGTTTGAAAATGAAAAATCAAACACCCAACCTGAATATCGACTCGTTTTCTCAACTTTAACACTTGATCCCATAAAATTCAAAATGCGACTTAAACTCCAAATTGTTCAAACCAATTTGTGAACTTAACCAATACATAAAATAAGTTTTTACAACAAAAACCCAGATTTTAACCCTTATGAAACTCAAGTTACAATGCTCCCAAATTCAGCTTTTAAAACAGGTCCGTGTCAAACACGATAAAGTTAACATATTACGTGTTTTACTTACCCAAACGCATCCGTGACCCACGCAGCCATACAACCTGTTTTAGTATCATCCTAACATGTTTATCATCCCATATTTTCCGTCTCACGAATTTTATACACACCGTATTATGTTTAATGAACCAAACAACCAAAAATTCCACATGAAATCATAAACTTCCCACCAATTAGCCTAGGGTTTAAAGTGCAAATTCGGATTATACATAAGAGAGAGTGAGGACCAGATTATAACATATTTTCAAGACCAACTTAGGGTTTATATAAACATATTAGATTCGGATGAGTATAAAGTCGATTAGGTTAAGTTTTCATGGTCTTATTCGTATGTATATACTTCTCATAGATCAATAAAAACACAGAGACAATCTTAGGAGTACCTTTGAACGATTTCTAAATGGATCACAGAAAAAATGATTCAAAAACCATTCAGATTACTTATCACCCACGATCTTGGATTAACCACAACCGATCACCACTCCTATGCTTCGTTCTTGATCTTCTTGGAAGAAAGATGAGGTTGCCGATCTTATTAGGTATTTTAGGGTTTTCTTTTCTTTTGTCATAATAGTGGGGAGGAAAAGTGAAGGCCGGTTCATGGAGTAATAAGGTTGGAGTGGGCTGTAGTTTGGGTGGGCTGGAATGGCTCGATCCATGGTGAAATAAGGGGTGTTGGGCTGGTTTGTTTTACGGAAATGGAGGGCATAAGGTGGGGGTTTGGGCCGTATATAATGGGTTACAAAAAGGGTTTTTAAAGGTGTCACACCCCAAATTACTCGTTTTGCGAATGGAATTTCATTGACTGTCATAGCATCACAATCACAGTTATATTGAACGACCTAAAGTGTCGCTTTGAAAAATACATCGCTTGATTTAATAAAATAATCAGAGTTTACAAAGTAGGTCCCAAATGAAAATCAACTTGTGCGGAAATAAATTTGTTACAATTCAAACGATGTTTTAAAGCGTAAAACCCAGTAAGGCGCGCCGTCACCACGACTCCATGATGTGTCCAAATGCATGTCATGAAGTGAATGCCTTATACACGAGATAAAACATGCTAAAAAGTGTCAACACAAAGGTTGAGTGAGTTCATAGAGTTTGTGTTGAAATGTAAAGCCTTTCAAAATCGTTTATGCAAAGAAAGGCATTGTAAATCGTTGAAATGTAAAGACCTTCAAAATCGTTTATGTAGCAAAGGCATTGTAAATCCACTCAGTTCCAAGTCCCGCCCATACAAAACTTGCAACCTGTGTTCACAACCACTACCGGAATATGCATAGTTTATATTCAAACAGAAATCGTCAAATGAATTCACAAAATAATGCATGGCTCAATGTATCGAAATCGTTTATGCGGCACAAATCACTCGTTCAAGTCCCCATACAAAACTTGAAACCTGTGTGTTCACAACCCATTGCCGAAATGTATATATAGTTTATATTCAACCACACATCGTCAAATGAATTCACAATAGTACCTAACTTGACGTAGAACAATAGCACATAATCAATAGCACTTAACTCGACGTAGAACAATAGCACATAATCAATAGCACTCGAATCAATATATATCAGTAGTCAACTGATTTAGAACATTATACTGACGAGAACTATATAACATAAAAAGAACAATTAATATAGTGCAACATTCGGTTTTAAAACAATGGTGATCATGATAGAAATTATCCTTAATAATATAAAGTACTTGTGAAAAATAGTCGAACATGTATCTCCCCAAAACAGACCAAATAATTGAAAGTGGGGCTATGGAAACTCACGGTAATCCTTATAAAAGTTAAAGTACTTGTGAAAGTAAATGAAAACAGTTTGAGCATGTATCTCCCCAAAATGCTTATGAAAGCAAGTAAAAGTAGGGGCCATGAAACTCACTTGGTGGAATGATGCGAAGACAAAAGTGAGTACACCGAGATGTAATGTGATACACAAATCTTGACCTATGATGAATGATATGACATGTAATGAGTTGCAATGTAATGTTATGCATGCATTTCGTATGTTATTTATACCATTTATGAGTTTTGAAAATATTACTTGTCGTCGAAAAATACTGCTTTGACGTCTTGACCCTTCAAAAATGACTTTACAAGTTTTACGTCAAAATGTCATCCTACAATGGTTTTATAATGATTTATGGTGAAATTTGAGTATATAAAATTATCGTATAGTTTTTTTTTAAGAAAAACGTCGTAATAATTTAAATTTAACGATTTGTATACGAAATAAATTCAAAACACTAGGAAAACTAAAATATAGTTTTTATAAACTAAATGTAAGTATAAAAATACGCGGATCATTTTTGAAAGTAATGGATTAAATATTCAAAATAATAACTCACGATAAATGTGAAATGAAATGTCATGAATGAACTAACGTGATGCAAATGATGCTAATGAAATGTAGACTAATCTTAGTCCATATGAAATGTACTTGATGTTATGATCATGAATTCGCCGCTAAACCTTTAAGGTTACGCGAATTTGGAACAAGTAAACCAAGTTTACGGTAAATGTTGAAATAATGAAGCAAGAATTGTTTCGAAATGACCTGAAGTACGGGTTGTCACATTCACCAACCAAAAGGAATTCAAACAATTCGGCCAGTGTTAGTCTATCGGGTTTAGGGTTTGATGAGGCAAGCCTTCCCATTCTCGAGCAAAACCCTCAAAAGACTTTTTGGTAACCGATTTTTACTTAATCCCACAATCAAACAAGAAACTCATACGATTAGGCTAAATCGGTTTAGGTAACAACTTGTTTCTATCTCGATCTTTGCAACTCATCAAACAAGAACTGCCACGCGGATCAAACTGGAAACAAGTGGTTTGAAGAAAATCTTTTGAAAATTTGGCTCGACATTTTATTGCACTATATGAGACTACTATTCTTCATTGCATGATTCTTCCTTAATTAGACATAGGTGATCAGGCTATGTATAATTTAGGAGTAACTATGCAATGCTTGGACTAATCGACTCATATGTTGTTTGGTGTTAAGTCAACCTAAGTGTAAAATTGTGATAGGGAATGATGGGGCATCCATGTGACAATCGTTATGAAATGAAAGTAAATAACTCAAAATGTAATGATAAATCGTGCGCAAAAGTGAACATGCACATGTGATGAAATGATGAGATGCTATGATGATGTAGTTATAGTCTAGGGTCAATGATGCAACCTAGTTCTCTATAATCCAAGCTCATGCCAATCCACACCCCAAATTACTGCTTGCCGAATGGAATTCCGGGATTGACTGGTCATAGCATCACAATCACAATTATATTGAACGACCTAAAGTGTCGTTTGAAAAATACATCGCTTGATTTAATAAAATAATCAGAGTTTACAAAGTAGGTCCCAAATGAAAATCAACCGGCAAAGGAAATAAATTTGTTACAATTCAAACGATGTTTTAAGTCGTAAAACCCAAGTGAAACGAGTCGTCACCACGACTCCATGATGTGTCCAAATGCATGCCATGAAGTGAATGCCTTAGATACCGGAGATAAAACATGCTAAAAGTGTCAACACAAAGGTTGAGTGAGTTCATAGAGTTTGTGTTGAAATGTAAAGCCTTTCAAAATCGTTTATGCAAAGAAAGGCATTGTAAATAGTTGAAATGTAAAGACTTTCAAAATCGTTTATGTAGCAAAGGCATTGTAAATCCACCCAGTTCCAAGTCCCGCCCATACAAAACTTGCAAACTCGTGTGTTCACAACCCATCACGTAATATGCATAGTTTATATTCAAACAGAAATCGTCAAATGAATTCACAAAATAATGCATGGCTCAATGTATCGAATCGTTTATGCAAAGCAAAGGCATTGTAAATCCACCGCCCAAGTCCCGCCCATAAAAAACTTGCAACCTGTGTGTTCACAACCCATTGCCGAAATGTATATATAGTTTATATTCAACCACACATCATCAAATGAATTCACAATAGTACCTAACTCGACGTAGAACAATAGCACATAATCAATAGCACTTAACTCGACGTAGAACAATAGCATAATCAATAGCACTCGAATCAATATATATCAAGAGTCAACGATTTAGAACATTATCTGACGTAGAACTATAGCACATAAACAAGAACAATTAATATAGTACAACATTCGGTTTTAAAACAATGGTGATCATGATAGAAATTATCCTTAATAATATAAAGTACTTGTGAAAATAGTCGAACATGTATCTCCCCAAAAGAAAGCACCAAATAATTGAAAGTGGGGCTATGAAAACTCACAGTAATCCTTATAAAAGTTAAAGTACTTGTGAAAGTAAATGAAAACAGTTTGAGCATGTATCTCCCCAAAAAGCTTATGAAAGCAAGTAAAAGTAGGGGCCATGAAACTCACTTGGTGGAATGATGCGAAGACAAAAGTGAGTACACCGAGATGTAATGTGATACTCAAATCTTGACCTATGATGAATGATATGACATGTAATGAGTTGCAATGTAATGTTATGCATGCATTTCAGATGTTATTTATAATTGCGAGTTTTGAAAAATATTACTTGTTGTGAAAAATTCGTTTGACGTCTTGAATCTTCAAAAATGACTTTACAAGTTTTTACGTCAAAATGTCATCCTACAATGGTTTTATAATGATTTATGGTGAAATTTGAGTGATATAAAAATTATCGTATAGTTTTTAAGAAAAACGTCGTAATAATTTAAATTTAACGATTTGTATACGAAATAAATTCAAAACACTAGGAAAACTAAAATATAGTTTTTATAAACTAAATGTAAGTATAAAAATATGTCGGGATCATTTTTGAAAGTAATGGATTAAATAATCAAAATAATAACTCACGCGATAAATGTGAAATGAAATGTCATGAATGAACTAACGCGGATGCAAATGATGCTAATGAAATGTAGACTAATCTTAGTCCATATGAAATGTACGTGATGTTATGATCATGAATTCGCCGCTAAACCTTTAAGGTTACGCTGAATTTGGAACAAGTAAACCAAGTTTATGGTAAATGTTGAAATAATGAAGCAAGAATTGTTTCGAGAAATGACCTGAAAGTACGGGTTGTCAAAAAGGGTCCAAAGTTGTAGTCCAAAGAGCCAGAGGGGTTCACACAAGAGTTGTCGGAGTTCAAACGGAACGAGGAGGTTCAAAAACACTCACGGTTTATTAAGTTGCAAATTCAATTACTCGGTTTAAGATTTAAATGTGATATGCATATATATATATATATATATATATATATATAGATATATATATATATAGATACAAAGTCAAATGTTTACATAGTTACTCATATACATCGCTACTTAGATAAATTTTATATTATACGCAAAATTTGGAAGTCAAAAATCGGGGTTTTACACATACATTCTCCTATTCTCTTTCATCTAACTCATTCTCATTTCATTTTAGTGGTCCTCTTTTTGTTGCAATGAAGATCAAGGCATTCCAAGCTTCAACAAATTGTTGCAAGTCTTGTTTGTTTATAGTTGTGTGAATTGTTGTTATTCATACATCATTGTTTGTACCAAACCATCATAAACCTCTGATTGTGATTGTTAGTATTTTAGTCCTTAAAATACGTAGTGTGTTGGGAGTAGTTGTGCCATTGTAAAAGAACTCGACATCTAGCTTTGTGTCGGAAATATTGTGAAAGCGACATGTAAAGGTTTTCTCTGTCTGCTTTAAAGGAGCTTGTTGATTAGTGAAGATAACTCTCGGGAGACTCGGAGAGTGGTGAGTAAGCAAGGAAAAAGAGTCCTTAACAACTGTGTTGTGGTTTGAGCGTTTCTTTCTTTACTTGCATATTATTTATTCCTGATTATCTATATTGTTTGAATTCACTCATTGTTATTCAAAGAAAATCAAATTTTAAAACGGTAAAACTATCCACCCCCCCCCTTCTAGTTTTCCACAATTGGTACCAGAGCTTCGTTGCTCAAGATTTCTCTAAAATATATTGTATTTTGTACACTTGAAACGATCCATGGATTCTGAAAACTTTAAAGAAGGGAAATCTATGCAAAGACCACCACTCTTTGAACCCAATGGATTTATCTATTGGAAAAATCACTTTGAAACATACGTGAAATCAAAAGATATAGATCTTTGGTTTGTAATCATTAAAGGTGACTATGATCCCACAACAAAAGATATTTCTAACAATGAATAAAAGAAACTAATTGGTAAAAACAATGAAGCAAAAATGATGCTTTATAATGCTTTATCTAAAAAGGAGTATAAAAGAATTTTTATGTGTGAAACCGCTAAAGATATTTGGGAATCTTTAATAATTACACATAAAGGGAATTCACAAGTCAAGGATAACAAAATTAATCTTCTTGTTCAACAATATGAACAATTTGTTATTCCTGAAGATGAAACCATTGATTGTGGCTTTGCTTGATTTAACACTATTATTACTTCTCTTAAATCACTTGATGAATCTTTTCGTAGCAAGAACTTTGTCAGGAAATTTCTTAGAGCACTCCATCCAAAATGGAGAGTAAAAGTGACTGCCATTGAAGAATCAAAAGATCTCTCAATAATGTCACTTGATGAGCTAATTGGAAATCTCAAAGTTCATGAAATGGTGATGGAGAAAGATTCGAAAATCATCAAAGGCAAAAGAGAAAAAGTCAAATCTGTTGCTTTAAAAGTAAGGGCGGAATCAAGTGATGATGAAGAATCTTGCCTTGATAGTGAAGATGAGGAATATGCCATGGCCGTAAGAGATTTCAAGAAATTCTTTAGAAGAAGAGGGAAGTTTGTAATGCAACCCCGAGATGACAAGAAGTCATTCCGGAAAGACCGTGAAGACAAGAAAAGAAAGTGCTTTAGATGTGGACATACAAGCCATCTAATAGGAGATTGTCCCAAGCCACCAAAAAGCAAAAATCAACGAGCTTTTGTAAGTAGTGCTTGGAGTGGAAGTGAAGACGATGACGAAGAGCCAAGAAAGGAGGAAATCGCTCTCATGGCTCAAGAATCAAATGAGGTACATTTTGACTCATCTTACTCTTCCATTGATGACGATACATTGCAAAAACAATATAACCTTTTATGCGAACTAAGTTTAAAAATTATAACCAAAAACAAGTTTTTAAAAACTAAAAAGGAGTTTTTAGAAATGAAGTTTATGAGTTAAAGAAAAGGCAAAACGCTTAGAAAGAGCAAAGCTAATGAAAATGTGTGTAAATCATGTCAAGAGCTTGGACTCGAAACAGAAAAATTAAAACTCGCACAAGAAACGCTTATCAAACATAATTCTAAGTTCAAAAAGTTTGATAGAAGTATTTCATGTGCGGATGAAATAATGAGAATACAAAAAGTACCAGGGAATAAAAATGGATTACGATTTAATGACGTATTAATTCCATGTAGTCAAACCAAAAAGACCGAAAAAGACAAACAAACTGTTCCATCCATCTTAGACAACCACGGATCAGACGTAACCAAAATATTGGTTCCGTCCATTGAACCCATTGTTTCCGTGGTGTCTGCAGAAAAACAGGATGTTTGCAAAATGGCCCGTAATGAACTAGTTAAAGTTACAAAGAAATCCGTAGATACTATTAGACAAAAAAACTATGTTACAATAGGAGGGACTTATTAAAATGACTTTAGATAAATATATATATATATGTGTGTGTATATATATATATATATATATATATATATATATATATATATATTCAACAAAGGCCTAAAACATCTATTTCCGCATCCCTTTTCCTAAAAGAAACTATAACACACAAGGTAACTATCAACATACCGATTGGAATCAAAACTTCCCTAGACGATATCAAACTCCAAATTACATGCCATGGAACCCATATCCATCATTTCCATACACAAACCAACCAAACAGTATGTTTAACCCAAATGAACCCATGAGATATTAGAGACCAAACACTTGAGTTTTATGTTTCATAGGTATGCTTGAAAGTCAGCTTGGAACCAAATGAATGGATAAAATATAGCGGATGCTCAAGACATATGACAGGAAACAAAAGTCTCTTTTCTACATATCAAGAGTATGACGGAGGTAATGTCACTTTTGGTAGCAAAGAGCAAAATCATTGGCAAGGGCACGATCGCTCATGACTCTCTCACTATTGAAAATGTTGCTCATGTTGATAGATTAGGGTTTAACTTACTTAACATTAGCCAACTATGCAATAAAAAGTATAAATTCCTCTTTAAGGAAAATGGTAGTAAGATCCTAAAAGATGGAATCACCGTAAGCAAACGGAATTAGGAAAAACAACATATATGTCATGAAAATAGATAGAACATCTAGGGATAAACTTTGCCTTACTACCATAGATGACAACTCAACTCTTTGGTAGACGACTAGGTCATGCTAATATGAGACTAATCCAATCCTTTTCATCAAAAGAACTAGTTAGAAACTTACCCAATTTGAAATATGACAAACACTTTTATGATGCTTGCAAAATTGGGAAACAAGTTCATAGTAGCCATAAGGCTAAAAACATGGTGTCTACAACTAGGTGTCTAGAACTTTTGCATATGGATTTGTTTGGTCCATCCGCTATACAAAGTTACGGAGGCAACTTCTACACTTTGGTTATAGTAGATGACTATTCAAGATACACTTGGACAAAGTTTTTGAAAACCAAAAATGAAGTTTTTGATCAATTTGAAATACATAGTAAGAAAATTTAAAACCAACTAGGTAGTAACATTGTGTCGATCCGAACGGATCATGGTCAAGAATTCGATAATGAAACACAATTTGGAAATTTTTGTGATACTAATGGTATAACACACAACTTTTCGGCTCCTCGAACTCCCCAATCTAATGGTGTAGTAGAACGTAAAAATCGGACTCTTCAAGAAATGAGTAGAACAATGCTTAATGAACAAAACATACCTCAAAAGTTTGGTGTAACGTCGTTGACACATCTAACATTTTAAATAGAGTCTTAATACGTCCATTCTTGAACAAAACACCTTATGAACCTTTATAAAATAAAGAATCCTACTTTAGGATACTTTAGAGTATTTGGATGTAAATGTTTTATTTTAAATACAAAAGATTATCTCACCAAATTCGACCCAAAGTCTTATGAAGGTGTGTTTCTTGGTTATTCACAAACTAGTAAAGCATATATTTTTTTAAACAAAGAAACAATGAGAGTCGAGGAATCGTTAAACGTAACATTTGACGAAAATTCACCTCCCTCTAAGACATCACCTTTGGTAGATGATGACTTAGTCGAAAGTCAACTTGTTAAAAATCAAGAAAACAATGATAATAACAAGGAAGATGAACCATTAAATAAAGAAATTGTCAATATCAAAGAATCTAAAAGTCATCCTTTAGATAAAGTCATAGGAGAATTAAATCAAAGAACCTTAAGATCACAAGCTCAAAATCAAAGTAACTACTTTTGTTTTGTATCATCTATTGAATGGAAAAATATAAATGAAGCAATTAAAGATGAACCTTGGGTCATTGTTGTAAAACCCGAAAATCTAAAACGCGTAAAAAGATTATTTTGCCCCTCTAATTTAAAACCTATAAAATACATAAAATATGTCAAAGCTCATTAAATATGTTTATAACCTAACTTGTAAATATGTAACTTGTGTACGATAAATAAAACGATACTTACGTTCAAAATATGAATCGCACGTCTACACGTTTTCTTTGGTTTTGCATGGGCCGAATACTACCTAAACATATTAAATTAATAAAAGCCCAACTAAGTTTTTCTTGGCCCATGTTTCCTTTTGTTCGGCTAAACCGAATCCCACATATATCCCATCTCACTTGATTCGTAACCTACAAATACACACATTATATCACCTACAAATACACGCATTATATCACCTACAAAACCCTAATAGTAAAAGTGACCACAAGTTTTTTGTTCCCTCTCCTCCATTCGATCAAAGCAAGCAGGAAGGTCTCTCAAAGGTAGTGCTGGTCGGTTTAGTTGCTATTGTGGGTTTGATTCATCTTGGTTCTTGGTTTCTTCCTCTCGTACGACAAGGGTTTGTATCCTCAACTCGGTTCAATGTTTTCCTTTCTTTTTTTCCTTGGTTACTATCGTGGGTTATGCCATTCGAATGCATGCATGAATCAAATATAATCACCACATAAAATAATAAGTCCTGTCTCATGAATTCATAACTAGATCACTAAATAATTCGACCCACACATATACTCCATCACTGAATCTGTTCGACCCATATTCTTGTTTGAACCTGATTCACTCTCTTGCCATGGCCACGTTTATTTATTTTCGTATCAAGCTATGATGGTCACAAAATCATGTACTAGATTACCTAATTATCTAATGGAATAAACATGTTATTTCGACCATGTATGAATTTGTTTTGAACCCATGTTATTTTGACCCATATATAAAAACCATGAGTGAATCTGTTTCGACCTTCCCTCATGCACGACCATGATGTGTGAATCTGTTTCGACCCTCCCTCATGCACGACCATGATCATGCTTAGTTTAAGGTTGTCAAACTAAATAAATAAACACAAGTCGTGTGTGTGCTTGGCTTATTTTGTGTCGACCCATATTCATTCTTTTGAATCTGTTTAACCTCCATATATTCGACCACATATATGCCTAGCTACTGTTGGTATCGAGTCAAATAAGGGTAATAAGAATCGAATACGTCTTGTTAAATGCCCACAACATTGCTCGTATGGTTTATTTGCGTCGAATGGTTTAGATTTGGCCATGTGGGGGTCACAATCTAGGTAGCATGAAAAAAGTACGTGTAGTATAGGTTGGTTTAGAGTTTGACATGCTTGTAATGTATATGGAAATCAAATAATTCTAAGGTTTTCAATGTAATTAAAGTTAAAGGTCAATTTCGTAAATTATAAAACGTGAGGGGCCCTAGGTGTTAAAATTATATAATAAGGAGCTAAAGTCGTAAAATAAGTAAACTTGCAATATTTACATATTTGACCCCATACTTTGTAATAATGATGTTTTAGACCTTAAACTATTGTAACTTATCATAATTTAACCCTAAACTATAATAATCATCATTTTCATCATTTTAACCTAATTTAACATTAATTATATCCTAAATGACTAAACTCTAAATCGGAAACTGCCTAAAATAGAAAGTTACTTAAATGGTTAAGTTACTTAAAGTAGAAACTTACTAAATAAGGAAAGTTACTATATTTGGAAACTTACTAAAAATGGAAAGATTCTTATAAACCCCAAAAGACTTAATCGGAATAACACACATTAACTACATATAATAAATGTGTGGAAAACTAGAAGGGGGTTGAATAGTTTTACCGATTAAAACTTGGTTTTAAACTATTTAGATCGACTTATGTCAATCTATTTAAATGTGTTGGATGTTGTGACAAGCATATAGATAAGTAAAAGCTAAGATAAAGAGTAAGAAGCACAAAACCACAACGCGAGTATTTATAGTGGTTCGCTACAAGGACACCTTCCTTGCCCTACTCCACTCCTCGAGTCACCTACCGAGAGTTCAGTAATCACTACATAACACAACTCCTTATGGCGGAGAAGCCTTCACAACTTCGCCTACTCTTTATCCTGTACAAGGCTAGATACCGGGTTCTTCCATGAGGTAGAACCAAACCTATCACAATGTCGCCTACCCTTTATCCGGTACAAGGCTAGATATCGAGTTCCATTACAAAGGAAGAACTACTACCCAACACTACACAAATCCTATCCCTAAGGAGATCCACTCCTTATGACAACATCAAGAAGGATATCAATATCCTTTGACCCAATACAAATCTATCTTGTACATCGACACACCATATCGAATGTACAAATTAGGCACCTTTCAGTAATGCCTTTGACTCGACTTCTAGGCACACTTCACTAATGCCTTGAGACTTGACTTCTATGCACCCTTCACTAATGCCTTCAACAAGGACTTTCGGCACCTTTCACTAATGCCTTTACTTTGACTCTTCGACACTTTTCACTAATGTCTTCGTCTTGACCCTTTAGACATCTTTCACCTATGTCTTTGACACTACATTTCTAATGAGAAAGAAAAGAATTATCAACAAGATACCATTAGTAGTCTTGATGATGACGAAGCTAGGCAACCCATGAACTTGAGCTTGCTCGACTTCAAGAGGTGGTGATCTCGCCTTTAAGAGGAACCTAGAGAATCACACAAACACAAAACTACATACAAAGATCACTTGGATCTGTGGTTAGAGAGTTTACAAATCAAAGAGAAAATATGTGTAAAAGGGTTCGTTACATGAACAAATGGCTCACTATTTATAGAGAAATGTACTTTCTCCACGGATCCCACGAATCTTACTTGAGGATCCGTCCAGTGTAAACTGGGGAACCGTGGGACGCTCCTCTTTGCCCATGGGTTTTGGGTCATGGGTCATGGGTTATGGGTCATGGGTCCTATACTTTGGACCATGGGTATCCAAGTAGATACAATGTATCTACTAGATGCAATGTATCTAGTCCATGGGTCATGGGTTAGCTCAATGGGTCATGGATAATACCCATTATGACTTATGCATGATGTCATGCAATATGGGTTATGCTCCATGGGTATGGGTCATGGGCTTTGGGATAAAACCAACTACATTCAATGTATTTGGTCAATGGGTCAAATACTTAAACTTCTACCCATTATAATACATACTAGTTATGGATATATCTACCCAATATGTAAACACTAGTTGTTGTACATATGTATTACTAAATTATGAAAACACTATTACATGTTTGGTTCTTTATGTGAAAACGTAAGTGTGTTAGTAAACTAACACCTTGTTTTAAGAAAAACATGTGAAAGAAAAATATGAAAAATAGAGAGTAAGTGAGGAGAAAAATTCTCTACTTAGCTCCCCCTTGACAAGTCCATCCCTTTGTGAGGGAGTCAAGTAAGAAGAAATACTAAACTAATGCATTGCAACTATGTTTGCAAATGATTTCGTCTATGTGACGAATATGCTCCCCCTTGATGATTGCAACTTTGCAATGGGACGTCATGTAATGTAATCCTAATGTTAATTGTATTGCAAATGATTTTGAAATGTATTGCTTTGACACGAAACTCCCTCTAGCTTAGGGTGTCAAAGTCTTCATGTGTATATTGAAAATCTACAAAACAAAGGTTAGAAAACAAGTATATGATGCATAATTTCCTGTAAATAAGACTCAAGTTAGTAGTAAACAGGTCCTCTGTTGTACGGATCCCATGGTTCCCTCTTTGGAGGGATCCGTCTAGGCAAAACTGAGGGATCCTTCTGTTTGAAAGCTTAAGACAACAATGGTTTAAACATGAAATATCATTCCTAAACTAAGAGAATGATTTAAACATGAAATATCATTCCTAAACTATCTAAATTAAGCTTAAAACTAGGACACCACTTGAATCCTTAAGCTCAAGGTTGTTTGGTTTTTGATCTCGTAAACGTCGAGGAGGTGATAAAACATGAAACGTTGATCTTCACGTACTTCATGTATCAAGCTTTCAACATCTTGAAAATGATAACAATCTTTGTCATGGCTAGGAAATGGTAGTGGTAGAAAGGAAATGGCTTGATGTGGAGGATCAAGTGAAGAGGGTTGAGGATCCTCAAAAGAAGGAGGGATTAGCGGAGGCACATTTGATGATGAATCAACTAAGAATGATGGTGGAGCTAGAGAGGTGTCAACTTCCATGTGGTCGGTTGGTTGACTTTGATGATTCCTCATAATCCAAAATGGACTATTTGAGGGTGACGGAGAAAAGGATGTCGGGGCTAGTGTTGATTCATCACCTTGATTTTGTTGCGCTATTCTTACCAATGAGAATGTTGGCAATGGTAGAGGATGATATGGCCTAGGAGGAAAGTCCTCTAGATTGTAGAGGTGTGGTGATGAGAGTGGAGTGGTTAATGATATGGCTCTAGGCTCTAAGGGCGATGGTTTAGTGGAAATAGGAGTGTTTGGTTTAGGGGGTATAGTGGTGTTTGGCATTGGTAGTTTTGTGGGAACAATCCTTCGGGGATTGGTTTGATAGGTGGAGGGGAGATCCTATCATTTGTGGATTTAACGGGAGATGATTCGGTTGAAGAAATTTCGTGAACAACACGAGCAAGTTTCTTGGGTGGTCCTTTGGTGGATGAGTTACCACTAGGAGCTTTCCTCATGATGAGATGATAAAAGAGAATTAAGGTTATAAGGTTTCTAAATACTGAGAATGAGGATGTAGATGATGAGTTTAGGAGTCTCCACAAGATGGTTTAAAAGGGGAAGGATTTGGCAAGTGCATTCAAGACTTAAGCCACTAAGATCCTTTGGAATGTGATGATTTTCATGCACAAGAGTCATCTTCAGAGTTGTACTGATCTAAGAGTTTAGTTAAAGGAAGATGGAGTGCTCAAGTTAGCAAGAAGTGCTTTGAAATGATTGTTTTAGCTAGAGTTTTAAATGAATCTGTCACCCGGATCCCACGGTTCCCTCCAATGAGGGTTCCGTCTAGGCTAATCCTAGGATCGGCTCTCAGCAGCTAAGTAAGGAGAAAAATGATGTTTGTAAGGTCTAATACCTATACCTCTTGAGTGTTTCAGTCTTCCTAAATGTCTTAAATGAAAAGGTACTTAAATGATCAAGGGCAATGAGTGATGTAGCCAATAATTGCCTTTTATGGAAGAAAATGGAGCTTTATGAGTACCAATGAATGACCAAAGATGACACTAGATAATTTGAGAGTGTCAAGTGGAGCTAAATGATCCTAGAGACCAGATAGTAACTTAAGATAATTTTGTAAAATACCTTAAAAGTTATAAGAGATGGAAAAACTAGTATTTGATCCATTTTGAGGTAGGGATGACTAAAATCAATTTGCTAAAATTGAGAATTTTATAAAACTAGATGTGTTGACATGTGAGAGACGATGTGTGAGTATAGGAGCGGAAGAGTGATGGGTTTTAGTGAAATGATAAATTGAAAAGCACCTTGAGTGTGATCCTAAATGAGCTATGAGTGAGTGTGAAACTTACTAAGCGTAAGAAAGACTTAATTGGTCCTAAGGCATTATGTTTAGCTAGTGTGAAGTAGTCTAAGGACATGGTTTGAAGTATAAAGATTGCAACTGCATTTGCTTGCCGTATCCCACGGTTCCCTAAGTGGAGGGATCCGTCTAGTACAAGGTGGAGTATCCGTCTCATGCAAAGCACCTTCACAAAAGGTATGCAAAAGTTGCACAAGGCATCGTATTTCAAAGCTAGTGTTTTCTATGAAGTTTGAACAACAATATAACCGAGACATCAAATGTTAAATGTTTTATTTCATGAGAAGGATCACATTACAATGATAAAAGATGAAATCTAGGGGTTGAACCTATTTGGAAAAGAAACTAAGTTTCTTGAGCGTTTTCGCTAGATGGATCATCAAATGGATGATGAGTATTTTCTGATTCAAGGATGAAGAAAGACTTGATGAGAGATGTGTTTAGAGGTTCCATCATCTTATTCACGAGTACATACAACGGACTTTGAAATTGAGGGTGGAAGTACATGATGTGATGATAAAGGCGTGTCAAGAACATTCCATAAGGAATTAGTTTTTTTTTGTTGCCTTGAAGGTTTACAATTCGCCTTGCGAAGAAATAGGCGAGATTGTATGGCTGTTGTGTTAGCAAACAATACATTATGTGAGAACAACAAGCGGGAAGGATTTCTCGATTTCCCTTAAGACTCCAAACATTTTCACGTAGGATGAGTGCGAGAGGTTTATACTCATCTCGGATATCCCATGTATAGATAATGTTTGGATCAGAGTAATAGGGTCGAGGTTTGCATAACATGCGAGTCAAGTCTTGGGGGAAGGTATGTGTGAACAATATGGACTATTTTCTTCACGATGGTTGAAGAGAGAACAAGAGACCAATCTTCAGTGAAGGCACATTGTCCATGATTTGGAATTCGGAGAATGTGAGCAAATTTCCCAAGGGTTAAAACAAACTTTTGGTTATTGATCCAAAACCAAAGAGATAGAGATCGATCCTCATTACGAACGAGTTCAACTTGACGAAAGAATCCCAGTACAAACCTTGGACAGATTTTCTCGTTAATTCCGAGAAGGCCTTCTAGTCTAATGGTTCGGAAAGAGGTATTGATGTCTTCTTCGTATTGTAGAGGAGTGTCGACAATACATCCTTCATGGAAGTGATGAGTTTCAAGATTATTGAACCCACGGACATGATTGCCAGGTGTGTTGGGCTCAAGAGAAATGTTAGGGATGTAGACATAAGTGAGTGAAAATTCGAACTCATACTCATGAGACATGACGAGACCTATAGAAGTGAAAAGAATATGATGAGACTCATTAAAGCAAAAAGGATGATCACCTAACGTTTTTACTAGATTTCTATTAACAATTATTTTTAACTCACTTAGTATTTATCATTCTAGTGGGATATCTCTTTTTAAGATGAAAACTGTTTTTATGTTGCATGAGAATCGTTTTCATGTTCCACCTTCTTACTTCCCTTCCAAGAGGGATCCGCTAGTTGAACTATAGGGATCCGTGAATCTGAATGATGAGAAAGGATTTTACGGGGAAAAAATAGGTTTTGCATCTTATAGTTTTACAAACAGAAGTGTATTTTAGCCAATATTTACTTAGTTAAGCATGCATTGTAGATTTCTAAGATATCTCAAGGCCAAATGTACGAAGGACAAAAAGTAGAAGAAATGACAAACACATAATAAATTAGATAAACTAAAACATTAGTAATATTTCATTTCAATGCTAAGAACGATAAAAAGTATTAGGTATATAACACCAATGTAGATTAACAACACAAAGTACATGTCTCCATAAGAAAACTTGATCATGGGGAACACGAGAGCGATGAGTGTCAAGACGATGAGTACGAAGGCGATGTAAACCATGATGATGAAGTTCTTCCTTGGTTTTGATTTGAGATGAGATGAGATGAGAAGGAAGATGAAGTTTGGATGAGAGATAATTTTTAAAAGTGGAAGATTTGAAAAATGAGGGTTTGGTGGAGTTTGACGATCGGAGGGGATATTTATGGGAAGGAGGAATTTTTGAGATTTGTGTTTTGTTTTATTATTAGAAAGATTTAATTTTTGGATTAAGTAAAATTAGACATAAGTTTATAAACCTAGAATATAGACGGAAGAGTAACGCGTATGCAAGAAAGGTTTCCTAACGGCTACGTAATATATGAGTATGTGAAAAGATAATCATATAAGTTCCTATGTAAGCATACTTATTCATAAGCTAATGTTATTTAGAAATAAGTAGAAAGTCATACCTCTAATGAACTTATGAGTGTCTTTCTTATGACAAGAAAAATGTCAATAGACAACTCCGACTCCTACGTGATTAAGATACCTTCTTAGGGAAGGTAATCTTGTTACCAAGGAATTCCTATGGCTTGATAAATATGAGCTTTAACACAGCAAAATGACAAGGAAGGTTAATGAAACTTGGTAAGTTAAATAAGAGAAAGAGAGGAAAAGAAATATCGTTGTCATCTAATCAACATCCTACAAAAGTGTTTTTAAAACATGGTGTTTATTTTCGTAAAGGACCTTCTTTGTAATTTTCAATTAAACACGGATCGTATCAAGTTTTTAAAGTACAACATACTCTAAGAAACTTTGTAACTAAGCTCATACCATTGTGGAAAACTAGAAGGGGTTGAATAGTTTCTTGATTAAAACTTGGTTTTAAACTATTTAAATCGACTTATGTCAATCTATTTAAACGTGTGTGTTGGATGTTGATAGACAAGCATATAGATAAATAAAAGCTAAGATAAAGAGTAAGAAGCACAAAACCAACGCTTAAAGTGGTTCGCTACAAGGACACCTTCCTTGCCCTACTCCACTCCTCGAGTCACCTACTCGAGAGTTCGTAATCACTACACAACACAACTCCTTATGGTGGAGAAGCCTTCACAACGCCTACTCTTTATCCGTAAAGGCTAGATACCGGATTCTTCCACGAGGTAGAACCAAACCTATCACGACGTCGCCTACCCTTTATCCGTACAAGGCTAGATCTCGATAAGGATTTAAAAGGTACACTTTTGAGGGTCATTTAAGCCCTTAATTGATCACTTTTGTATCCGTTACTACTTAATTTCATTCCTTTTCACATTTTAGGTCTCTTGAAGGCAAATTGCGCAGAATGACACTTATTAGGACGAAAAGGCACAAATATACGAAGAAAATGGCCAAATTCAAGAATCGAGACACTCAAGCTGCTGGAGCTGAAGGGGACGGCGTCACGCTTAATAGCGACACCGTCGCGACACACCTTGAGACGACTCGGAGAGCAAATTGCTATTTTACAAGTGACGACATCGTTTAAAAGAGTAGCGTCACAACTCGGACGCCTAGATTTAGATCCGACGTCGAGGTTGAAGCCGACGCCACAAGCATAAGGTGAAGCCATCATAGAGTTGACGCGGGCCAAAACAAAACCTAATGGCGGACGACCTGCATCAATTTAAAGAGTGACGCCACCGCATATTGTAACTCTATATATAGAATTGAATTTTCGTATTTTAGGGAGGTAGTTTTGTGAGTAAAACCTAAACCAAACCTAGGCTATCTGGCAAGTATCTTAGGGTTCCTTACCCTATTTTACAACAAGATAAGTGATTTACTTCATTAATTCAATTATGTCTTCAATTGTTTGTGTGTATGCTTGCATGTTTTCCATGTCCGCCTAATTTACTTGTGTGTTTGCTTAGATCTATGAAACCTAGGTATTGAATATTGATTGGTTGTCACTTATCTTAATTGTGATTGACCTAGTATTGTGATAGGTCATTCATTGTGTTTTTAATGCTTGAGTAATCTTTGTGAACATTAGTTTATATTCACCTAGAGTTATTGTAGTCTAAACATCCAAAGATAACCTTATAGTTAGTTTATGAATCCTAGTGATTTCGTAGGCAATAACCTTAAGGTAGTCTCAAAGAGTTAGGGAAAAACGCATACCCTACGACCTTTAGACACAACGCTAAGCATAAGGACGTGACAATTCAACCATCAATAGGAGATAACTAAGGAGTAATAGCATCTAAGTAAATACATTTTTAATCATCATAAGAGCACACAACAATAGACATAGACTACACTCACCTTAGATTAGATAATTAGATAATTAGAGTAACGGTAGATATACCCCCAAATCCAATCCCCGAGATTCGTACCTTTCCATTTTCTAAAAAACATAAAAAGATAAAAATAATCTTCCTCAACCCCAACCTTAGCGTAGTAATTTCTCACTAGCATTCCTACTCCCTAAAGAAGCGATATCAATTCCCGTTGCTTACCCTAATACTACACTACAATGATTAGGTTCACTGCCTAGGGTGTTGAAAAACATGGTCGACGAAAAGGAAGTTTCTTTGACCCGAACGCGTATTGCTGCGTATCAAGTTTTTGGCCACGGGGAATAGAATAGCTAGTTAGATTTCCACCTCTTTAGGTTTCCTTGCTTGATTCCTATCAAGTAAGCTTTTTTTCCTATTTTTAGCTTCCTCGTAGTCTATCCCCTTCTTCGTGACCTTTGTTAGTAACCCCATCACTTTTCATCATGGAAGGTGATAATCCACCACTCATCAACCCACCACCAAATGACCCGCCAAGAGGCCGTACTCTTGGTGAATACTCAAGACCAAGCCACTTAGGCTATAGAAACATCATTGAGCTTCCCGACCAAGCCCAAACTACGGCCCTTCGATCCGACACCATCCGGTTGGTGCAAAATGGATGTGCATTTCATGGACTTCGTCAAGACCCTAATCAGCATCTTAAGGATTACCTTAAAATCATCGATTCCCACGACCTCGATGCTACTACTGGAGACCACGCACTTCGTCTCTTCCAATTCTCTACAGGACTAAGCTAGTAATGGCTTGAGCTACTTCCCGCCGGCTCCATCTCAAGTTGGGATGATCTCACCTCTCGTTTCCTTGCTCAATTTTTCCACCGGGGAGAACTACTAAGCTTAGGAATGAAATCTTGATGTTCCAACAACGCCAAGGTGAATCTCTCTACGAAGCATGGACTCAATTCAAGGACCTACTCCATAGAGTCCCTCATCACGTCATTGGTCTTTGGCTTCAAGTCCAACTCTTTTATGATCATGTCAACTTCCCTACTAAGCGATCCATTGACCAAGCGGCCGGTGGTAAACTTAGTGATCTCACCGCGGAAGAATCGTGGGGTATAATAGAGGACCTTGCTCTCTATGACAACGAAAGTTGGAATAACCCCCGTGAGTTTCCCAAAACTGTAAAGGCAATCTCCTTGCCTCCCATTGACTCACAATCTTCCGACAAGGATGCTCTCGAGCTTGAAGATTAAGTTATATTCCTAATGAGTTCCCACGAAAATCCTAAGTCTTCACGCCAAGTGAACAAAGTTTCTTTCTTGTGTGAGCCATGTAGTGGTCCTCATAACACTCGCACTTGCAAAAGACTCCCCGAACAAGCTTCCATTGACTACGCATCCTCGCGTACCAATGGAACGGGAGGAAGATTCCCTACAACACCCGAACCTAGGACTTTCAATGACGCCCGAGAAGCATGGAAGGGCAAAACCGACTTCTATTGGGGACAAACCAAAGAATTCACATCTAATGATTTCTCATGGCCCCATCTCACGGCCCTAGCCAACAAAACATAGAAGGGATGTTGCAAAACCTAGTCACATCCCAAGAAGCTCAAATAGCTAAGCTCTCGGACCAATTTAACCAACAACAAGCCAAGATGGATAGGAAGATAGATAACCTTTTGAAAGCCATGACCAATAGTGATAGGAAGGTTAATGCTATCTCAACTCCCAAGCCTTCCGGTGTAGAGATTAAGGACCCAAGTAAGTTAGCTAAACACGTTCAATTCGTCAATACCATCACCTTAGTGAAACCTAATAGAACAAATGACGAAGCAAACCATGAGACGGTACTTGAGGTTAGTGAAACTCGTAGGAATGAAACAACCGAGGAAGTAAATGAAGTAAGCAATAACTATTTCAATAAGTTTCCTACGGAAGAAGAACTCTCTCGCCACCCACACTTAGTACGAAACTCCTTCACATGTATGTTAGGGAGAGCCCTAGGATCAAGTTTGGGAACCCTTGGAATCTTAACATACCATGTTGCATAGGACACCTTTTGTGGCAAAAGCCTACATTGATTGCAAGTCCCCGATAAATATCATGACTAGCACCTACTATAATTGGGTAATGAAGAAGCCTATCCCAACTAGGCAAGATCCCGATAATCCTAGGGTTAGTTGCAATTTTCTTGGTAGAGTTAAGGGATTGCCGGCTATTTAGAATTTTCATGTTTCCTACGATTTCATAGTTGTGAATGATATTAGTACTGCCATAGATCCTAGCTTGTCCCACGTTATTCTAGGAAAGCCTTTCATAGAAAACACGGGGATGACTTATGATCCATCGTTAGGAATACTGAGATTCAAGGATGAGACCGATGATGTAGCTTACCTAATGCCCTTTATGATTGAGAAATTTTCATCATTATCCAATGATGAAAAAGAACTTAAGCTATCGGTCTACTATAGGAATGAGGAAGATAAGGTGAAGAGATTTGATTATGTGATGACTATTATTTTCGGGTTCTATAAGGCTCGCTTGAAACTAGGACCGGAATATAGAACGGATTGGGGAGAAGATGACTTCTTAGAAAGATGCATAATAGGGCATTACTATAACATGGAAAACCCCAATAGAGACCATCATGAGGAAGAAGGTAATGGTAATTAGGGGTGGAAACGAGCCGAGCCGCTCGTGAAAAGCTCAGGATCGGATCGGTAAAAAGCTCGAACGAGCCGAGCTTAACGAGCTCGGCCCGAGCTCGAGCCTAAATTGAAGCTCATTTAATAATCGAGCTCGAGCCCGAGCTTTATTTATAAAGTCGGATAGGCTCTGAGCCTAAACGAGCTTTTATATATTTCATGTATTTATACATATAAAATACGTATGTTTATGTATTTAGGTTGACCAAAAGGGACCCTTGACCAAAACAATTAGATTTATACTCTTTCTCGAGCCTCACACTAAACATTCTCGAACCTCACACGCACAAATCTAGTTCCCACATCTGTTCATCAATAATTCAATGTTCTGAGATCCTCTTTTCTCATCTACAAAACAATGGTAGCACCTCATCTCCAAGAAAACAAAAACATATGACAACAACACTTTACACATCAATCTTTACACAAATCCTAGAACATACTCTCCACAAAAACATCCTTGGAGGCACATCCCTCCACGCCCACATAATAAAAACAGGCTAGTGTTATGGATCTTTTGTCTTTGAATGGGTTTTGATACCTTTTGTGTTTACTTGCTATGGATCTTGTGTCTTTGAATGGGTTTTGATTTTGTTGAAGGTGATTGTAGGAGCATGTACAAGATGTATCAATAAGTTATTTATCTCTTAGAGATAGGTATCTTTTATATTTTTGCATATGTAAATATTTTCAAGTTTGGAAAACTATATGTATGTTACGAAGTTAGTTATTGGAATCTTAAGATCTTCGAACATTAAGATTGACTGGTCTAGTGTTGATTATTCTAGTTCATTGCTCATTCATTGAACACTTTGCCATTGTGTTAACGGTGGACAAACTAGTCGAGCCCATTAACGAGCTCTAGATAAACGAGCTCTAGAGTCTACACAAATGAGCCGAGCCCGAGCCGAGCTCGAGCTTTATATATCATAACACAAGCCGAGCTCGAGCTCAAATCTTAAGGCTCGAACCGAGGCAGCTCGAGCTCGAGCTTAAATATAACGAGCGAGCTCGAGCTCGCAAGCTCGGCCTCGGCTCGGCTCGTTTCCACCCCTAATGGTAATGAAATCACGTATTCGAGTCTAGCTACAAGACTCATAAATAAAGAAAAGCGCTTCGTGGGAGGCAACCCATGCTTAATTGTATGCTTGTTTGTATGTCGTATATCTTTTACTGATTGTTTATTCTCATGTTTGAATTTGTAAAAATGTTTTATTTTGTCTTTAACCTCGTCTTAATTACATATAAAGGTATTTTACAAAAAGGGATAAGTGTAGGGAGGATTACACACGTTTTCAAAAAGAACGTGAACATGAGAATTATGACTATTAAAAAGATATACATGTGTGTTTGTTCGAGCCAAATGCTTGTATCGAGTCATAATGGATTTTTTGCAGGAAATTTTTCCAGATTCTAAAGATATAAATTTTTCGAATTTTTTTCTAAAATTGTAGACCAGTTCGTCAGATCACAACTGACGGGTCAGAGGAGTAGAAACAACTTACTACTTTTTCTCATTTTCTCGCTACTTATAAATTTTGGAATTTTCCAGGTCTTAATTTTCCAAAAAATTTGTAAACATCCATTCCACAAGCAATAACCTTAAGGTAGTCTCAAAGTGTGCAGGTTTTATTTATCGAGAAGAAGATACATAAGATTGGATGGAGCTTTTCACGCATACATTCTTCTTGAAGAAAGATTTAACCACTACTTCACACGGATCCCCGAGCTAATTAGGGGAGTACTAGTTTCTTTCGTTTTAAATTACCTTCCACTATGATAACTTTGATACTTTCGGGGAACATTGGGGACAATGTTCATTTTAAGTGTAGGGAGTGAAAATAAAACGGGAACTTTGAAACTATGCTTATCCTTGACTATTTGCTTTGTCCAATTTCATTTGTGTAATAAACCATGAGAAATATCGGTTAGGGAAATTTTGGCACCAAATTTAAATTTTTCATGAGATGTAAGAGTGGGCCACTAGTCTTAATAAAGCGTCTCATGGATAGGAAGTTATATGACTAGCACAAAACCCTTTACCACTTAAATTCCACTCAAAATGTGAGGATCGCCCTTAGATTTGTAGGAATTAAAGCATTCCACTTTAATGCCTAGAGAGTGTACCGGTAGTATAATAGATTCTAGAACTTGTTTTGTGATGCATTCCGAGATCGCTAGTGAGACTACACTTGTGTAGTTAGGAATAACTAAATGATAAGAGGCATTAGGATAACCCTTGTTTGATACCCGTAATATAATTACTTCTTCCACATCGGTTGAGTAATTCCCCATACCCTTGCGTTGTACTCTCATCTTTAGTACACGATACCCCTAGTTAACCCTCGAAATCTATCCTTTTCACGGTTCTCGTGATGTTTCAGTTTTCCGAAATATCAATGAAGAGCATTGTTTACAATCCACCCCCAAATGTACACCCAAATCGCCTTAGCCTACCTTGTACGAACTCACTTTTAGTGCATTATTGTTATCATACTAAACCATTAGTTCAATTATCTAGTTGCTTGCATAAGTTGCTAAGTCGAATCATATCCTTTATACACAGTTTTGGGACGATTGGGACTCATGGGAAAAGTTAAATTTCATGAAATGACGGGAATGAACTGTCACAATTCTCAATTTCCGGTCATTTCTCATATTCCATATTCATCATTTCATAACGGTTCATGCATGGTTTTGCATTTCACATTAAACGTTATTTTCTTATTAAACAAACGTTATCGCAGAACGTTATTTTGAACATTTGACCAGATACTTCCAAAAATTATTCCAATATATTTTAATACTCATATTAAGATTTTAAAAATGTTATTATTAGTTTACCCAGTGTTTTAAATCTATTTCGTATATAAATTGTTATATTTATATAAATTACGACGGTTTCCTTAAATTCAACCCGATAAATAATTATTCACTCAAATCTTTCAAGAAATGTATTTTTATAACTTTTATGACCTCAATATATTTTATCTTGACCTGTGAAATTTATTTTATCTAACGCTACCTTAAATATTCAAATGTGTATACAACTTACTAATCTTATTTAACAAAACTACAAGTTACTACTATCCTCAAATAACTTTACTTCTATTACATTTATACTTTTACATTTTTACTTACATAATAAATATATGTATGTGTATCATTAATTACATGATCTTTCAAGATATGCTAGATATTTTTCTACTTATACAAGTCCTACACTCCACCCTTTCATTCATTCAACACATTATTGCAAGTCAAGATCAAACTTTCCTTTCTTCTTCTTCATCTCAAACTTTCGGCAACCATAAGGAGCTCAAGAAGTGATCATCAAAATTTTTCTACTCAAGTTCTACACAATCTAGATACACTCTTTGTTTAGGTTTTGAAATAAAAACCTAGGGTGTTTAGGATAATCCTTGGTTCACTAAACCTCATCAAGCAATTTGTAAGCATAAAACTTCATCTTTTACTTTTTCATATATATTTTTCATACATTTCATGAAGTCCAAATGATCATATTTGCTCAAGTTGTAGTTTTTATTCATGTTTATCAAATGTTATCACCCATATGTGTCCTATTAATCTTTACAACAAGTATGTACTAGTTAGAAGTTTATAAAAATGTTAAGTTTGAAAAATGGATCATCAAAGTCTAGTTGTGATTTTTGGAGAAAATGATTACATAAATTTTATATATGTTTATTTAAGTTTGTATATATATTTTAGCCTCATAATGAATATTTATTTTGGTTATGATCAAAGGAAGTTGTTTTACTAGTAGGATTGGTGATGAGTAGATTAAGGGATTTTTTGTGGTGAAGTTGTGGTTAAACAAGTAGAAAAATGGTAATTTTAAAATAAGCTGAAGCCGCTTGTCGAAATTTATATTTTTTTTTCCGAAAATTTAGTCATTTTATAAGTTTTTTATTAAAGTTTTAGAAAATAGATTTTTAGTTATGAACGTGGGCTAACGGACTAAAACGGAGTTATAACAAAAAGATACGTGGTTTTCAAGTTACATTTAAAACTACCATTTTCTCGAAAATTGTATGCAGTCCGGGAATTTTAACTGACCCAAACAGTGACCTTAAATTTCTGTGAAGTCTCCGAGTTTAAAATATATTAGTACTCTTCATTACCTTCGCAGGATATAAAGAACTTGAAAACGGACTTAAACGAGGAGTTATGGTTAACTGAACTTGAGTCAAAACGTAGTTGAAAACACTATTCACAGCTTTAGTGTTGCCTTATTTTAATCAAGGTTTTGAGGGCCTAAACGGACGCTTCGGGAAATGGACGCTAAAAACGAAGTTAGTTTTCCTATGTATATATTACGGCCAAGTCCGACGTGAACCATTTTTCAATTACTAAAACCGTTACATAGTTTTAACTATATTTTCACCATTAGCTCAAAAGTATTTATTTTCTACATGAAACCGCCACACATTCAAGTAACAATATTTTTATATAACTAGTTTTCAAGTAGCATATTGGGTGATACGCTTTCAAATCATGCATTCACGACGACATATCATAACTCAAGTCATAACATCATTTTAGTCGCTGGATAGCCGCCTCACTTTCGCACTTCATTTTTGTTATATCAATCACATTCTGTGTGAGTTCATACCCCACTTACTCATTTAAATTCCTATAAACTATTTGGGGCAAGATACATGCTTATTTATCAAACATTTAAACTCTTTTGCCAAACAACATTACTTATACATTAGACTTGATTGCGTTTTATACTTGATTGGGTTATACTTGATTTCATATGCATACTTGGATCAAACATACAAGAATTAGTGGCACCAAATTAAGTTGTTGGAGGGCTACTAATTTACAAACATACAAGAATTAGTGGCACCAAATTAAGTTGTTGGAGGGCTACTAATTTACAAACATACAAGAATTAGTGGCACCAAATTAAGTTGTTGGAGGGCTACTAATTTGCAAACATACAAGAATTAGTGGCACCAAATTAAGTTGTTGGAGGGCTACTAATTTACAAACATGCAAGAATTAATGGCTCCAAATTAAGTTGTTGGAAGGCTATTAATTACAAACATCCCAACATGAGTTGTGAAGACCCGTGGTGACAATTATACTTTTATTCATCATATTATGCATATTCATGATATACATACTATATTTTGGCAATGGGTTGTTAACACACAATGTGTTGCAAGTTTTGTATGGGCTTTAACTTGGAACCGAGTGGATTTACAATGCCTCTTGTGAATACTTTCTAAAAGTATTTCAAATCATTTTGTTTAAAACTTATGAACTCACCCAACCATTGTGTTGACACTTTTTAGCATGTTTATCTCTGGTCTTAATGTGATAAAGCATTTCATGGAGCTTTTGGGTGCATGGCATACATTGGAGTCTTATGCTTTTAACAATTACCATTCGACATGTTTTGTAAACTTTTTATGTATTATCAAACTTTGTGAATTCTCGTGGTGTAAACTTTAACTTATTTATCTAATGGTAAACTTTTCAAAACGCCTCATTATAGAGG
>OU343216.1:68883636-68925796 GCA_910596185.1 Chrysanthemum makinoi | reverse complement strand
GGAAGCTTTATTTAGACATCTCCCGGATCCGAAGTTTGGCTTAACACTATTTCAGCACATTTGCATTTTTGCAATTTAGGCCCTTGGTCTTTTAAACTACTAACTCAACGGATTACCGCTTATCAAGTCTTATTATGACTTTTAATTTTCTCTCAGCTTCTTTATAGAAGCTATGACAACTTTTATAGATTTGGATTTTTAATTTTAAAACATTTGGGCTTTATTTCATGTTAATTTTGTGCCTAAACTCAAACCCCACGCTTTATAAATAATAGAAACAATAGCGACAAACTATCGTGAATCGCTTGTCTATTACATAATCAGAATAATCGGTGAAGACTGATGTGTACCCAACCCTCATGGGCAAAGATTCTCTAAAGAAGACAAAGAACTAACTATCGCCAAAACTCAACATCTCTAATTATTATAAAATGTGATATAAGGAAACAATTTTGTGGGAAAAAAGCTATAAGTACCTTCATGGGCTCTAAAGAGAACCAACTACTCCACGCTAGCATCTAAACTCATAAGTAACTCTATCTACTGATCTCCCAAATTTAAAATCCCAAGTAATGAGATCCGCGGATGCTTAGCCGATAATTTTAGATTATCTATGGTTAAGGGAACAAGTTAGCTCAACACGGGGTCAAGTCGAATCCATTCCTACTCTCACCAGCGGAAAGTCAACAAGGTGTCAAAACATATATTAACTTAGCAAATGCTTCATCAAATAATCTCAAGTCATGCATATTTAAAATCACTCAGGGAAACTTGCAAAATCTTGGCCTTGTGAGCTAGAATTGCAGATTTTATAGCTTCTTGTATAAGAGACTAGCAAACTTTTCAATCAAAAAGACTTAACAAAAGCTTAAAAATTTTAAATTTTTCACATTTATAGCACAATTTTTTCATTTTCTGAAAACGAGGTTGTGAGGAGTACACGACAAAAGTAAGCAAGTGCGGTCAAATCAAATCGAAGATTACCCTACCCTGTGACTAGAACGAAACATTGTCCCTCAATGTTTAAAAGCAAGGGTATCAACGAAAATCTAAAAGCCGCTTATATAAGTATGCTCAAAGGTAAACGTTAGTCGAAAAGATTTCGGATATCGGATTTCCATCAGCATCGATCATGAAACTCGAGTGAGAAATGACAAACTGAAAGCACGCAGAGTCTTCATATCGGAAAATCCTAGACAAAACATCACAAACAACCAAACACGGTGAAAGGCTAACCCTTCACGTCACTTATTAGAAAATAGAAAGAAGATAGAGATAAGCATGGGGTGCCTCCCACTAAGCGCTATTGTTTTTCTTCAACGAAGTCAGCCCGACTCGCCCCCGATTCATTTGTCCTTGGGGAAGAAAGTGGTAGAGATACCGTGGTCAAAACGTCCTCATTCCCGGGAATGAGATGGGTGGTTGGGAGGGAAAGAAAATGTCGGGCTCAAGCACATAAGGAATGACTCCTCCCAAACTCACATAAAGCATATGAAAGAACGATCCATCATCCGGTGGTTTTGCGGGCGGACGAAGGGATGAAGGATCGATAAAAGAATACTCCAAAGAAGAACGGAGTCCATGGTACGTAAAGGTGTATTTCAAAGGCTCATCAACGAAGGCATCCATCGGAGGATCCTTATCTCTCGACAACGTGTTTAGCATAAAGCTCATCTATGTCAATATCCCGGGTTGGAAAATCTTGTCTTCCCATGTGGGCTCAACGGGATAAGTGAGGGTCGACTCAACAGAGGAAGGAGAATCATCAGCAAGCTTTCAGAAAAGGACATCGAATGCGACCAGCCACTCTCAATACCCGTGGTATTGGATCATCAAGAAATAAGTCGATTTCTTCCATATCGTAATCATAAGGCGGGTCATCAAGAATATCGTCTTCAACCACTTTAGTCAATTCATCAATCTCCATAATATCTTCAGTGTCGGATTCATCACTTTCTTCATCTTGCATAACATCACATGACGGAGAGAAAGGTCGAACACGAGATGGGACAAGTGGTGTGCTATGAGAGCTAACAATATCCACCACTTCCGTTGTGGTCTCTGAATCGGACTCAAAATCTTTGTCTAAAAGAGGATTAACTCGCAAAGGTGTAGTCATCAGCTTGAATCTAAAAAGTGGATTTGAGAAAATCCCGGTAACCTCGAGATGTCAAAAGAATCACATAAAAGCTAATCACAATCACGATAAATCCTCGGACTACTTGGATGGGTCTAGGCTCTCAACACTAGACGCATTCCGCTTTCCGAATAGTGCTAAGAGGCCCCCACAGAGAAAGTCAACGGGATCAATAATGTTTGTAGAAATATGATCATCACCTTCCAAAACGACGCCACTTCTCTCAACCCATGTGAGTGAAGGGAAGGGTCGGAATGAAAGGCTTAAAACGGAGGGGTTTCAAAATGACAAACTCGTGATAATATTCTTCATTTGGATGGAATCCTCATCATCATCATCAATGTAAGTCTCGAGCCATCGGGCACGCCTTTTAAGTGCTTGCTCCTCAATTCGTATTTCTTCAAGACACTTTTCAATCTGAGCTGCTCGTTTTTCTTCTTTGAGTAATTCTAACATAGATCTTTCGTTTCGAGATGCCTCGATCTTCTGGCAAGTAATTCACCATACGTTTTCGATGAGGATCTTTTCTATACCATGTTTATCCATAAATTTTCTTGAGTATATTAATACATATTTGGAAACTATCTTGAGGAATTTGCGGATGTTGTGGTTGAATCTCTTGGTATTGTGGAGGGGGGTCATAAGAATAGTCATAATTATCACAAGGAACTTGCTCGTAAACAAGCGGGTTCTGCATTTGACAATCGGAATTAAAGTGCGGACCTCCACAATACTCACAACAAAGATGATTGTTGTGACGTGTTTGGTGAAGTATATGGATAAGGTTCATAACCAAAGGTTGTATTGTTAAATTGGGCTGGACATTGAAAACCTTGGTGAGGACCTCCACAAGATCTCACAAGAGTATGACTCGCCTCATGGTATAGGGATTGTTAAGAAATCGGTCGTTTCATTGTAGGGATTTTGGTTGTAGACAAACCGTTTCCCATTTACAATGTTACGCCGACAATTCTCACCATTTTGAGGTCCCCACACCATTGACAACCATAATGGTAAGACGAAGACGAGAATAATTATACCTAATAAGAGGGTTATGGATAAAAGAATTGACGGTCAGAGGGTAAAGAAGAATATTTTGGGTTTTAGAAATCATAAAAGGAAAACAAATTATGAAAAGGAAAATCTTTTGGATTTTTAAAAAGGATATTTACAAAATCAACGATAACTTCTGGGAAGGATCTTCAAATGCACGCGAATCGAGACGAATCGAAACTCACTACATGCTCCCCGCAGCGGCCATTTTTGATTTGGTCGCTTTTAGACAGATATTTTTTCCAAAGAAATACAAAGGTATGTATTTTCCGTGCTCTTCCCAACGAGGATGAATGGAGTAAACAACTCGCGCCGGATCCGGATTCAATTGGTAATAAGGATTTTGATGATTTCTAAACGACGCAAGGAATAATAAAGAAATTAAAACAACTAAATCTATGATGCAATGAAGGAAATGCAACTAATTATGCAAGATTAAACTAAAACGCAATTAAACGTAATTAATGAAACGTGAATTAAATGCAACTACTCTAATTTTAACCCATAAAAATAAACTACTATTTTTCTACAGCTAAAAATGATAATTAAAAACTATTTGTGATTTAAAACTAATTTTTATGGTTTTTCTTGATTTATTTTGAATTAAAAACTAATTTAAGACATTTAAAATAGACTTGAAATACTAAAAATTAGGAAAATAAGCTAGAAAATTACAAAACTAATTTTCAAAAATCTTAAATAACTAAAAAGAATTTTAGAAACTGGAATCACATTTTTCCGACTTTTCTAATTATTATGAATTTAATACTATTTAAAACTAATTAAAATGCTAGAAAATACTATTTAAGCTAAGAAAATTCGAAAAATACTTTTATCACTTTTGATTTTTCTAAAACTAGGAAATTGAAATTACATTTTTCTCAAAAATTTTCTAAATTATTTGGATTAAATGCTAATTAAAATAGAAAATGACATAAAATGCGTAAAAATAGCAAAATGAATAGTGAAAAATATGAAAACTTCCAGAATTTTATAAAATAAAATAGAGAACTAGTGAAAATTAACAGAAATGATTTTGTAGCACAAGAACTATGATTTAGGTACACTACTTGAATGAATAAGCACTTAAAATGAGCTAAAAGCTAACTATAAGCTACAATAAGCTACCTAAGACTCAAAATGACCTAAACTAACCGAGTTATGGTGTTGTAACTGAAATAGACCTAATGAGCACAAGCTAAAGGGAAATAAGCAACAACGCAAGAATAAACCATACTATGCCAAACGACCCTAAGGCCCTACTTTAAGCCTAGATTAAGCTAGTGTAGAAAAATCCTAAAAATCAACTAAAATAACCATGATGAAGAATACCAACCAAAGATCTAATGTCCAGAATTTTAGCTTATAAGGTCCTAAAATGAAGAAATTAAAATTCAAAACTATAAGCTATTTGGAGCATAAGGATGCCGATGTACGTAATAGGTAATTGACAAAACACAGCTTGCAGCCCTAATGAGGGTACTTAAATAAGCTACAAACGACTTCTAGAGGAGATTCCTACAGCACCTATACTACATTCTACCTTATGAATCAATAAGCTACCCAACTATCTACAACTAAAAGCTTAAAATCACTTACGCCTAGTAGTGCAAGAACAATTATTCTGCAGAGAGGACTTAGCAAGACCTAATTTAGCACTACTGATAAGCTTTAATGATCTATCTAAAGGAGATTGAGTAAAGTCCGCACCTAAGGCTACCTAAAGGAACTCTCATTAACCAATTAATTCAATGGAATAAGCTACAAATCATCTTAATGAATGTAACTTACCCGATAGTAAGCTTTGATGCAGTGGCAAGACCACTCCCAACAGTAACTTTAAGTCGTTAAAAAGCTCACAAGAAAAATTCTCAAAATTATAGAAAAATGATTTTTGAAAGAACAAGTCGGCAAATACTTTAAATTCAAAATTTCAAGATAATTGGATTAAAACCGAGGAAATTAAAATCAAAATAAAACCAGCCAAAACTTTATGAAACTTTGACTTTTCTCAAATTAACAAAAATAGACTAAAATGAAATTGAACTACTCCTAGATGATTAGAAATGGAATTATAAACTGTAATCACACTAACCTAAGCTATTTTAACACTAGCCTAATCCACTCCTAACGGATGCAAATCAATTCACATCAAGAAACCCATAAGGACATTTAAAAAGGATTTTGACTATTTTGCTAAAAGAACTATGTAAAACTATAAGAAACAACCTTAATAGACCTAATATGAACTACTTGAAGCAAACTCCACCACTGAAACTCAATCGATTTGTTCAACCTACTAAACCAAACACTACTTAAAACAAATAAGATGCAAATGAAATCTGAGCTTAATGGAATAGAGTAGAAGCTAATTAAACAAGGATAAAACAAGAATGGAAGCCCGAAATCAAATTGAAACAAGGTGTTGAAATTTGAAATGAAACTTGTATTAATAAACCGAAATTACAATTCAAACCGAGATTAATTAAACTACAGTAAAACATTTAAATGACGTAAATCAAGAATGGTTACAGCTTTTCTAAATGCATAAAAACCGACCGCTTCTTTGTGACGAATGGGGTGTTTTATAGCTAAACCTTCAGCTTGGGATGCCTTTCGAAGCTTCATAAGTCAAATCTCGACCATTGATTTATCTCTTGCATCACTCTTACAATCACGTTTTAGGATCACTTCCATGAGGTGTCACAACCAATAGGAATGCTTCAATTTGACACTCGGCAATCCCGGCGTGGCCAAACTTCCTGACGGAGTCGATGCTACTAGAAGCTTTTTAGTTGAGGTAAATTGGGGTGTGCAGGGTAAGTGTAATTGTGAAAGATAAATAGTAAAACCATGGAGTTTTGGGGCTTCCGGTTTATCGATGTAAAGGGTTTTTATTTTATTTTGTTTGACCGATTTTGGTATCTTGTTGACTGGGTTGGGTAAAATAGGATACGGGTGGGATATTCGGTATAAGGGTTATATTAACCTGTAAATGTGGTAACCGGGTATGGTTTATTATTAAAGGGGTGTGGGTTATTTCTTGGTTGGGCTTGGTTGGGCTTATGGGTGTATAGGATTTTAGATTTTGGACTTAGGTGTAGTATCCAAATTATACACTAAGGACCATTTATGTAATATTTGCAAGAACAAGGGTCCAAAAGTGTAAATTATGAAATGTAAGGGTGAATTAGGTAAATGAAATTTATGAGGGGTTGATTTAGTAAATTTGGGAAAGTTGAGGGATGAGATGTGACAACTTCCAAAACATGTTCCGAGATCCTTAATTTGACTTTTAAGCATCCAAATCCCATAAAACTGCATCCCGCCATCTTTTGCACTCTTCTCTCTCTCGTGGCTCGGTTTTCTTCGGTTTTGGCTTTTTTGTCTGCTTTGTCATATCCGCATCACATGACATGCATAAACTCAAGAAACACGCAAATATTAGGCATAAACGGCTCTTTCTTGGTTATTTTGGGCCAGTTTTGATAAACAAAAGATATGTGTTTAAGCACATATCAGTAACACAACACCCTGTTTCTTTGTTGACGATTCCTTGAATCTGACTGATAGGGTAGGCTCAGTCAACATATCATGATTGTCGGGGTCATTGAGCCTCTTGGGAATATCAGGATGAAGTCCAAGTGCTCTCCAATCAACGCTTTGTGTATCCGACATAGGGAATCTTTGAGCCAAGTTTCTTGAGAAATGACATCATGTCTTCCCATAACAGCTTCTTCATTCGATGTCCTTTTGTTGATTAATGACCGTAAGATTTGTAGTTCTATGAGCCACTATCACGCACCGTGAGACATTTGGTAATGATGATGTAGAGGGTTCTCCACGGTTGAGGAATATTTTTAAGCTCCACATGAGAGTGCTTAGTGATTATTCCTGAAGCTTCATCATAGCCAATATCAATCGTGAATTTCGTAACCGCCCCTTCATTAGGTGTGGCATAGAAGTCGGTTGGCTCGATTTCGTGAATTAGAAGAATGTATTTTAGATCCGCATGTGTGATGGTGATTTGTTTGTGATTGAGCGCCATACCACCAAGACTTTGACCTTTGATCCTTTGCATTGAATTCCGAATTGTTGAATGTAGATCTCTCGAATGTAAGAGCGAGTGTGAGAGTATGTTCCGTACAGGATGATTCTTTAGAACATCCACAAAGAATCGCAGAAGACTCAACATGAAAGAGTTTCAAAGTCAACTCTTAGATTGTTCTTTCCAATCTTTCTTGGATAGCCATTAGGGAAGATATCGGCAATTGTGAGAACCTCGGGTGCATCCATATTCATTTGAGCACCATGTCGCGGATCCAAATAACATTAGCCAAAAGAACCAACATATCGAAGACATAATGTTAGTCAACATAAGGTTTTAATGTCTAATTATTGAACGTATAATGTCAATGGTTGTTACGAGTCCAAAGTCACTTGTATGTCTAATAGTCCAATGACGCCGTGAAAAGTTTCGTGAGTTAGTTAACTTTAAATTTTAAAGTTTATGTTATCACTTATTAATCACAACATATTGAACGTTTAAGCTTATTAGTGACATTATTGGTTTCGTGGACGCTATGATTTATTTATTTAAAAGTTTGCACTCGTAACAATTCATTATGAAGGTTTGATCAAGGCTTATGCGTAGAAATGGTAGCTTATGCGCGAAACAGGGGTTATATGCGTAGACACAAGCTTACGCTTAGGAATCTGTCTTACGCGTAAGAAATGTTACGCGTAGGAACAGAGTAACCTTATGAGAGCTTACGCCAGAGGCGATATAAAACCTTACGTAAGGCTTACTCGTAAGAGGAGACCTTATGCGTAGAGGTCATCTACGCATATCCTTCACCGGATACGCGTAGTCCCTTTGTAGAACCTTACGCGTAACAGTTACGCGTAAGATTTCTCTTACGCATAACTTTCTACGCGTAAGGTGATCCTTATGCGTAGAGATTCAATGACATTGATTATGAGTTTTATGCGTAGCAAGCCTGAAATAAAATCATCATATCATCAATCTTAACACATGTATTCATTTTAAGACAGATCATGGCATGAAAACTTGTTACACACAGTTAAGCGTAGAAAGTCTTACGCGTAAGACTAAACCCTAATAGTCTAAGAATTACGCATATGATTTCTAGCAATAGGAATAGCACCAAAGTTTTTCTGGGAGGTCTAAGAAGCATATTGAGTATGTTTATCCAAGTTTTAACATCAAAAATGTCAAGAATCAAAAATACCCAAACCGTATGAATATAAACCCTAATTTTCAATTAATGAATCATTAGTGTTTCGGGTGATTGGGTTTGAATATGCTAATTCAACTTGAAAATAACTTTATACAACAATCTTTAACACCAAAAACCTTCACATATGAGAACGCCCAAACCCACGCATAAACCCTAATATTTAAAATCCATCAATTGTTTCGGGGGCATTTTGAGGATAAAATGATATCATTGATGTTATAAAAACGCTTTTGACACTACCTTTTTAAACATAAACACATACCAATGATTGTGTGTTCATACGCTTATGCGTAGAACACATAATCACTCATATCTCATAATTTAGCCATTGGATTTGCATAAAAATCAAAACATTTGCTTGTAATTATGTTAAGATTATGAAAACACTTACACTTTGATGATCAAAAACACAGATTTCTTGAATGATTTGTATGCGTAGGATTATTTAGGTTTGTGTAATAAATGTGAGGTGAAATAGTTAGGTGGAGGAGTTTTATTAGAAGTAACTTTAAGCTTTTGGCAGTTTTGGTCCCTCCACCTTTTCCATTTTCATCCAAAGCCTTTAAACTTCCATTTTGGTTACCAAATGATAGATTTTAAGAAAGAAACTTGACGACACCCCCTGACTTAAGAAAATAATGAAATGTTATAAATTTTAGTCCGAGGAGTGTCACTTGAAGTAAAATTTACCACCATTTGATAAAAGAAACAACCGGGATAGGATAACATGCAAGTACACGGATGTTATGAAACATTTAAGTGTTTATTTTCTCCCCCTCAACACTTGATCGGAAAATAAATGAATTTTGAAAGATTATAGTGTTGACGGAAGAGACGTACTTGCAATGTTGAAAGAAAATAGATAGAAGAATATTTTTGTTGTTTTATCGGATTTTATATTTTTGTATTTTGTTTTGGAAAAATATTTACAAAAGAGATTTTGGTGTTTGACGTGTTTTAAGACTGCTTTAGGAGGTCATCCAATTCCTCTTGAGTCAAACACCTCATACCAATCCGGTGGACCAACTCATTAAACCTAGCGGAGGCAAGGCTTTGGTGAGTAGATCGCCAATTGGTATTCGTCAGATCCACAAAATATAATTCAATTGTACCTGCTCCACGTGATCCTTTATGAAATGATATCGAAGATCGATGTGCTTTGATTTCGAGTGTTGAACGGAGTTGCACGAGATCGCAATAGCACTCATTGTCGCAGCATACATCGATTCTCAAATACGTAACCATAATTTTTGAGTTGTGTTCTCATCCAAATGACTTGAGCACAACACGCCGACATTACGGCTACATATTCTCGCCGTTGAGGACAATGATGTACAATCTGCTTCTTCGATTGCCATGACACCGCTTTATCACCAAGAAATTGTAAAGCTCCCAAGTACTTTTCCGTGAATCTAAGCATCCCGCGGGTCGGGCCCTCAAAAGCGATTAGTTCAAAACCAGAAATCCTTCGGATACCGGATTCCCAAATTAATGGTTCCCTTGATGTATCTGGGGATTCTTTTAGCCTCGAGAGGTGGGTTTCAATTGGTCGTGGATCGATAACGAGCAAAGATATACAACAAAGACAATATCGTCCGCTAGTCGTTAGATACATGAGAGATCCAATAATATTACGGTATTTTGTAGGGTCCACCAATTTCCCATGTAAATCGCGCCTAGCTTCTTGGTATGCGCCATTGGTGTGGCATAGGTGTCACAGTTTTGCATTCCAAATTTGTGTAACAATTCAAGGGCATATTTGACCGACTCAAGAAAATACCACAGGGTGATTGATGAACTTGAAGTCCTAGAAAGAACGTAAGTTCACCCATCATGGACATTTCAAAATGTTTCTTCATTAGTTTTGCAAAAGCGATTGAGTACTTTTTATGAGTTGACCCAAAATGATGTCATCCACATAAATTTGAACAATTAAAATATGTTCCCCGTGATATTGTATGAAAAGAGTTGGGTCAACCAACCTTTGGTAAATTTATTGGCAATGAGGAAAGATGATAGCTTATCATACCATGCCCGAGGGGCTTGTTTGAGACCATAGAGAGCTTTGTTCGCTTTGTAGACATGATTAGGAACTCGATCAATGAATCCTCCGGTGACTGACATAAACCGCTTTCTTTCAGTTGTCCATTGAGAAAAGCGCTTTTACATCCATCCGAAAGACCGTGATGTTCATATGAGCCGCGAAATGCGTAAAAATCAATGACCTCAAGACGAGCAACCGGAGTAATGATTCTTCAAAGTCAATACCCTCTTCCCGACGATAACCCTTAGCCACCGTGACGCGGACTTGTTTCGATAACGCCCTTCAAAGATCCAATTTGTTTTTCCAAATCCATTTAAGACCAATGACGAAGACCCTGCTGGTCTTTCAACCGCTCCCATACTTCAAGACGTTTGAATTGGTTGAGTTCTTCTTGAATGGATTCAATCCGGTTGTCCTTTGTCATTGGCCTTTAATGTTTTAGGTTCAGATTGGCGACAAGGAGTGCATAAATGCAATGTTCACCGCCTCAGATGAAGACGCTGTCTCGTAACGATCGGGTTGATTCGGGTTGCCAATAATATTTTCAGAGGATGGTCTTTTGTCCATCTATGTGTGGAGGGTTGATGTTGGTATTCATTGCGCATATTTTGAGGATTCAAATGGCTTGTTGAAGATTCTCGCGACATCCGTGCAGTCTCATTAGCAAACGGGTTAAAGAACGCATTTGGATCAAAATCTGCAGTGGGGGTACTTCATTCGTAACATCATCGCCGTTTCATCATTGTTGGAAGCGGTTGTTCAACCGTTGTGTGAGTCAACGGTGGTGCTTCAACATTAGTTGTTGTAGCGGTGTGTCGTATAAGAGTAGTATCATGTTGAGCGATAAACAAATGGATACACCTCGAGCACGCTCATCAATATCGCCACCGAATAGCGGAGCAAATAACCTTTCCATTTGTTGACGAGTGAGTCGGGGGCTTTGTTCGGTGATGATGGGGTTTGAGAGAAGTTTAAGCGGTTGTGACCGGGTTCTAAGTTGTTATACTCAGAAGCCATTTCCGTAAGTTCATCAAAATGAGCATGAATCGCTTCCATAACCTCCTTTGTTCGACGATTCCGTGATTCGAAACCTTTAGAATTATCACAATATCATATAAAGACTCCAATGTCAGCTTTGGCTTTGAGCTTTCCAAAGTCATCACGATCATTATTCGGATAGCAAAGAGATCCAAATACATGAAAGTGTTTGAGATTTGGTTTTCTGTTGTGGACAAGCTCGAAAGGTGTTTTGTTGTGGCGTTTTGTAATCATAGAACGGTTTTGAGTGCATAGCATGCGTGAGATACTTACGCCCATAAGTAATCTGGAAGTTTAGCATTGATTAACATTGTTCTTGCAGCTTCCACTAACGTTGGTTTCGTCTTTCGACAACTCCGTTTTGTTACGGTGTACGTGCAATAGATGTCGATGCTTTGAATTCCCACTTTCTCATAAAATTCACGAAGAGTTTGGTTAACAAATTCATTGCCTCTCTGCTCTCGATTTGTCGACGGTGTTTGAGTGAACTTGTATTTTCGGAGAAAGGTGATGATCATCTGTGGAGCTTGGTCTTTGCTTGAAGAAAGTAGACCCAAGTCCAAATAAGTGAATAGTCATCAACAATTACTAAGATGTAGCGCTTTGCCATTGATCGCTTTGCACGCCAAGATCGGGCCACACAAATCCTTGTGAAGAAGATGAAGCACATGCCGAGAGCTGTGTTCCACCTTTGAAGGAAAATGAGCACGAGTGCTTTTCCCTTGTTCACAAGCTGAGCAAAGGTGATCTTTAGAATACCGAAATCGTGGGAGTCCTTCAACTAGTTTGTGTCGAGCAAGGTTGGTGATGGTTTGAAAGTTTAGATGTGAGAGACGCGGTGCCATAGCCAGGATTTTGTTGATGTTGCCTTTGAAAGTAAGCAAATGGGAGATGAAGCAACCATGTCTTGCATAGAGATAGTGTAAAGACTTGAATTACGAGCGGACATAAGGTCGTTTACTTGTAGATCACGAATGAAACAAGATTTCTCCCTGAAAGCAACCTCCAAATCTCCATCACAAAACTGACCTCTTGAAAGCAGATTGTGACCGAGGCCATCCACATAATAAACCCTGCTAATTTTGATGTTCCCATTGATATAGTCTCCAGTAGCCCATGATAGTCGCTGAAGTGATCATTCGAATCGACGGTGCCAATGAACTTTGCAATAAAGTTTGATAACAGCTTTAAGGTTGCTGTCATGTGTCGGGAACATCCGCTATCAACAATCCGAGAATGATTCAGATCACCTGCATTACACAGGCATCTAATACGATGGAATAGAAGTAGATGTGGAACCCGAAATGTTAGAGGGTTCCTAGAACGATATAGTAGACATACAAACAACAATAGCTTTAGGTATCCATTTAAATCCTAGTGTGTTATATATCCATTTCGGCCATCTCCAACTAGTATTTGCTTTAGTCTTAGTGAATGCACTAGGTGGTACTACATTCCTAGGAGGTGAAACCGAGCTACTGACAAAGACGATGCGTTTCTTAGAATCTAAAGAAGGCGGTCTACCAAGCACGGACTTAGAAAGATTAGTGGGCCTAGAGGTATTCCTGTTCTTAGGATTCCTTAAACGAGAGATGATAGCTTTAGCAACACATTTATCATGACAATCGGAATTCATACTTTTACGACAAATAACACAAGGTGCATCGGACTGAATATCAAAAGTACTTAAAGGTTTAGCATTCGTTACATCACTATTTCTATTACATTTGCCGGACCTTAATATCTATAGGAAGCAACATGAGTTTTATTCATAGTCCTAGGGTGTTCTTCTACTTTAGCATTCCTTATTGATCTTTTCTTAGGTCGCAACTTCCTATTCTTCATGTAGTGCTCCTAGGTGAAGTGCGGACGCTTTGGAAAAGACGCAACTATTCATGTTTCAAGAGAAGGAAGCACGCTTAGCAACTTGTGATTTGGCAAGAGGGATTCTAGGTTCATGATTACTAAGTGTTACTGGGGCTATTCTCTTAATCACGGTAGGTGGAAGTTGTTCATACTTTCCTAACATTTCTCTTAACTTGAAGATAGTGTGAATCAAATCTTGATTTTGAGCGTAATCTAAGATTTCCAAAGGCAAAATGCATAACTTATTTAGTGTGTGCAAGATAATGATCAAGTTCATTTGATGCTTCATCACGAGTCTTTTGAGTAAATCAAATATGACACCATATTCCTTTTAACTTTTACAAGTTCTTGTTCATATTTTGAGATTTGACACTTAAAAGACACGTTTTGATCATCCAGTTGCTCAATTTTAGGATCGAAGATTTTGCACGCGAATCGGGCGATTTTGTGTTGATAAGCAAGTTGTTGATCGTGAATATTTTTTTGACACCAATTAAGACGACGTGTTGCATTTGAAAGTTCGTTTGACAATCGTTTATTTTCAACTTTTAAGGACTCGACCGAAGCACATTATCGGTGTTCTCAACATTTACCACAGTAATCAACAAGATCGCAGAGATATAATCAAATGCATATGACAAAGAATTCAATAACACAACATTATGGACATCAAAGACGATGATAACATCTTCCAATAGTAGATCAACATCTTTTCTCAACATTTTCTTTTTACGTTTAGTATTAGAAATAGATGTTTATGTTTTCTCAAAAACGACCTTCATCAATCCAAGTTCCTTATGAAAGTCCCTTTCCCAAGACAATGCACAACTTTTCAAATTTTTAACATTTGGTAAAAGATTTTTCTCAAAAATGTCTCTTTGTTCTCGCCGAGGCGATTGAAAATGTTGAACTTTGATTTGAGAATGATATTCTATCTCATGTTGTAAAGTTTTGAGGTCACCATGAAAAGTCAAAATATCTAAGAATTTTGCGATTTTCATGTTTTGAGTTTACTTCACTGATGGAAGGTAAAGGACCATAAGTTTGTGCATAATCCGGTTTGGGATTAACATTAGAAGACTCAGACGTTTTTATGATAATCCTTGGTGTGTTAGAAGAATCCGCTGGTGTGACGAAAGTGACCGCTTTTGAATAGTTAAAAGGTTTGTTGTAAACAACATTTTCTAATTTTGATCGACTCTCGCCTTCTGCATCTAATTCCTCTTGACGATGATATTCAACAACATTCATAAATGTAATTATCAATTTTATATTCTTTGACCGAAACTTCGTGGATTTGGTTTGAATGTTTTGGTTGAAAGCTTAGGTTTGTAATCAGTAAGATTCGGTCCATATCCATTTGGATTGGGTTTTAAAGTAAACTTTTCAATAGCTGTGACCGACTCGCCATGTTTGTAAACAACAGTTTTAAACTCTTTAAGTTTGTTTTGCAAGCCGATGATTTCTTCAAGATGATCATCTATTCGTTTCGTTGAATGCTTTTTGTATGCAGAGAACTGTTTTTGACAAGTTAACAACTTAGCCTTAGCTTTTTGATTTTCCAAGGTGAGAGCGTTAATTTGCTTTTTATGTTCATGTTTTAGTTGTTCTATTTCAGACAACAAAGCATTCTTCAAGCGGCTAGATCACGATCTGCTCTCTAAATATTGTTCGTTTTGATAAGATTTGGCAAAGGCTGCTTCAAAACCTTTTTCATGTTTTTCTTGAGTTTTGAAAAAGTTGAGTTGCTTTTGTAAACATTCAAAATCCTTGGTTAACAGTGCATTTTTACTTTTCAAGTCCTGATTAATTGCACGACATTCTTCCACTATGGTTTGTTGGTCTTGTATTAAACGAGCAAAATCTGGATGAGGCAAAAGTTCGGTGTGTTCAACGTGAGTCACAACATGATCATTACTTAGATCCTCAAGTATAACCACGAAGTCAATTTGATTATCAAGGGAAACCATAAGGTCATCTTGATCGTCAAATATAACTACGGGTCTATTTGAAAATCGCCGAATGAGATGTGGGCGACTCATTTTGAACATTCCGAGCCTTGCCGGATCAGATGTTGGCGGAGATATTAGATCGAGATAAATATGGTTTGTTCGGTACACGAGACAAGCCATCGTGTCATACACCGGGCCTGTGTCACTCATGTGTAACTCATGCATATTAGCCATCAACATAACAAATGCATTGGCCTGCAAATCCTCCATATCATCATCGAGTCATTTGCCATAAAGCTCTGCTCTTTGTCCGTGAGAGTTCCACCAGCTTCATCCTTAAGAGCCAAAAGAAGAGCCTCTTTGTGATAAGCACCCCTTGTCCTTGGCTTTGGGCATGCATTAGCCAGTGTCCCTTCTCATTGCGCTTGTAGCATCGAAGACCATTCAACCCATTCGAGCATTTCCTGCTCCACCACTTGAGCTCTATTGTTATTCCTACCCACAAAGATTAAACCCTTGACCACCATCCGACGCACCATAACCACGATTCTCAACTTCAACTCGTCCATTGTTCACAAATGCTTGATTCCTTGTGTTAGATGAGGAACGGATACGGTTGTTGGATTTGTTGGTATAACGGCTAAAGGCATTAGCAATCATAGCAAATCCTTGTTGCAATGCTTCAATGGATCGATTCCTCATTAGCTTCGCTAACAAGTGCTTGAGCATTGTTGTTGTTGTATGGAACCAATTGAGTTTGTTGAGATTGAGGCCGTGAAGGATCATATGGTGTGATTGTAGCAGTTGGTTGAGTTGCTGGTTGAGGAGAATAACGATTTTGAGCATATAAGGCAAGTTGTTGATTTTCCGGTTGTGAAGGTGGAGCAATTTGAGCACGGAGAATCCTTTCCTATCAACTTCCTTTTCATGAGGCTTCAAGTAATCATACAACAATCCGTATGTAGAATGATGCATGTTCTTCGCTTGACGGAGAAAAATGACATACTTCTCCCATTCAGGACCAAGACTACTCAGAACTTAGTATTCACTGCGATTCTTGGCATGATGATGTTGTGTTTATCCAAATCATTGATGATGTTTGAGAATCGATGATGATAAGACTCTAGTGTCTCTCCGTGTTCAATCATGAAGTGTTCATAAGCCAAGTAAATTTTGGATTCCATATCCTCCCGATTGAGTGCAGATCCTTCCATTAGAAGATGAATATGTTCCCACATCGCCTTTGCAGTCTTTTGAGCATCAACATTTCGAAGAATTGGGTTAGGTAATCCTAAGAGGATATATTGCATTGCAAGCTCATCAGCTTCATAGTGTAGAAGTTCTTCTGCATTTAGGTCTGCACAAGTAGCAATGTTTGATTGTTCATCTCTTGGTGGATTAGCATTTGGATCGCGGGTACGATGACAAGTAGGCATCCAAATGGACCTTCCAAGATAACCTTCTTTAAGAACTTTCCATGTGGCTTCTTCGGATCACAAAACCTAAAGAACCTTATCACCCATTGATCGTAGTTTCCTGGAGTGAGCATTGGAGGTCTATCAAGTGATCCACCCTCATGAATTGATTGTTGGCCGCTTAAAGCTTCACACATCTTTGCAAACCAAGTGGGTTCCTTCATAGTGTTCCTTGATGGATGTTGATTGAAGTCATTTGTGTAGGGTTGAACTTGAAGACTTGGTGGTGGTTGAACCATTTGAGGTTGTGGAATTGCAGCAAGTTGTGGAGTATGTTGTTGATTAAATTGTTGTTGATAAATTGCTTGTTGTTGATTCCATTGTTGATGTTGTGGAGTTAGTTGTTGTTGACGTTGAGAATAAGTGTAAGGGAAATAGTTAGAGTATGGTGGTTGTGACATGTTGAAAACTTGTGTTGGTAAAAATGGATCTTTGTAGTCGAATGAACCTTTGTTGATGAAGTGTCCTTAGGCGTAGTAATCACAATAAACCAAGTAGGACTTATGCGTAAAAACACCAAAGTTACGCGTAACAATGAGAGTTACGCGTAGTTTTAGCTTACGCGTAAGTAGGGAAAAGACACTAAAGTTATGCGTAGACACAAAGTTAGGTGTAGAAACTTATGCGTAGGATTACCTTATGCGTAAGACAAGGCTTAGGCGTAAGATTAATCTTATGCGTAGGATTTCTACGCGTAAGCTTTATGCTTATGCGTAAGTTTAGGGTTTTATCCCAAATGTTCTTTTACACTATCACAGTGCAAAAGATATCCAAAGTCGACGTATTTTCAGGCTTATCCAAGTAAGAAAACACGGAGTAAACCACGAAACTGAAGATCAAACCAAGGATAATGTTACGCGTAAAACTAGGGTTTTCATACGCGTAGCTTTACTCGTAAAATTGATTTTGCCCAAAGTTGTTTCTAAACCAGATTTTTGTGATGAGATGGCTTTAATATCACCAAAATAACATAAAAGTATGAAACTTGATGAATCAAAACGTCTAAAACGGTTACACGTAAGAAAACACCCTCGTACAAAAACTAGCTTAAAAAACGTAAATCCACGCATAAAGTTTGAAACTTTTTGCCAAAAACAGTTATTTTAACACCTTAAAACATTGAAAGTACAAGAATCTTGGATTAAAAAGTGTAAAAAACATGTTTTTAAGCAAACCAAAGTATCATTCGTTAGCCTTACGCGTAGGACCAAAACCCACTTCAAAAGCAATAACAATTCACCCAACTATTAGGCGATTGATACCACTGTTAGGTCACTAGTTTTACAACACAAGCATCTAGAGAAGAAATAGAGAGGCTGTTGAACAACTATCCAAACACACACACACGTATATGTGAAACGGTTATGCGTAGAGGTGAGTGAAAGAGAATGAATTGAACAACCAACCCTCAAGTGAGGGTTATACAAGAGTATTTATAGGAGGGAAGCTAGGGCAACACTCCTAGTTCCCATCCTTTTCCTTATTGGGCTAGGCCTAGGCTTATGGGCCTTCTACATAAGCCTAAGGCTAATAACAAACATAAAGGCCATAATAAGCTAACTATTACATGTTAATCACTAACACTTGATTAAGGTTTAGGAGTGATTCCAACAAAGTCCCTTGGCAAACAATGGCTAATCACAGAAACTAACATTTTCGTATAGAAATATTATAGCTCAGGGTGGTATTGGAACCCATAAAACCACCTCCCGATACACTCCACAACTGCAACCTTATCCTGCTGACTTCTTGCCATAGCTTGAAACCCATTCGGTATCTGAATGACCTCATCTGCATGACTCATTCAAACAACCTGGTTATTTTCAGCTGTTTGACAGCCCAAAATCAAACAACCCAAAAAATAAACATAAATAAGCACGATTCATAAATTTATAAACAAAAAAACCACATACCTGTAATTTGGAGCAGTTCCGGATATGGTTTTCGATAACAATGAGAGAGAGGCAGTGAGTTATATTCGGTAAATTCCGGATTAGTTTTGACACAAAGATGGAGTTGCATAAGATTGTATGTTCTAAAGTCAAGTATAAAAAAAGGAAGTGTATACTTAAAACATATGCAAAAAAGAATATGTGTGAATAACAAAACATAAAGAAAAACAGCCACAACCTACGTTGCTTCAAAGAGCGCACTGAACTAAATGTATTTAAGACTTTTCAAAGAGTACCAATAAGCAATTATATTATATGCACAAACAGACCATGCAAAAATTCAACCATAAGCAAATAAGTTGTCGTTATAATAAAGTATCAGACTACACTAAAATTTATCTTTCACGTATCTCAACTACCTTACGCTCTCCTCAAGATCCTTTTTCTCAAATAATGCCCCCATTTCTTCGAAACTCTTACCTTTCGTCTCAGGTAAAAAGACAAAGGAAAAATGGCGCAACAGTCATGACCCCCGATAACATTAAAAACATCCCTCGGAACTACATTTTTTATACAGCATAAGTAAACCAAAAGACTATTTCTCAAACTGCTTATTTATCATCAAAAGACTATTAACACTCATTAGCATGAATCGAGAGGGAGAAGAAATACCTTTCGCTGCAAAATATGTTGCTTTTCAAACTCTTTCTTCTAACCCTTCTCTGATTTGCTTCAACCTCCTTTTCTATTCTCGGTTCTTCATAGTGATATAGCCTCGATTTTCAGTTTGTAGTGTGCTAGTTCGTTATTTCCAATTGCTATCGACACACCTGCAACTAACCATTCTAACTAAATTAAGGCCTAAGCTCAATAGAAATAATGCAATCAATCAAACAAAACCTTAAATAAACAGGCATCACCCAATATCTAAGTGACAGGAACTCGACAAACGACTCGAAAGCTGAACGAATATATAAAATCTTATAAAATTAAACCACTAAACTAAACAAAACCAAAAACCCACAAATAAATTACCAAAATTTTGAAAATCAATACCTGAGATCCCTAATACGTTGACAAAGAAGCATATTTTTATCTCTACCAATTCTACTAACTCAACAACATAGTTTAACATTCAAAACTCAACTATACAATAAACACATACCTGTTATAAAAATACAACCACGCAGATCAAGAGCACGGAGATTAGGACACCCATAAGCTAAGCTCATAACGGCAACATCACCAACTCCCTCGCACCAACATAGATTTATCAGCTGAAATTGATTACAGTTGTATCGAATAACCTACAAACACACAAAAAGTGAGATATAACCTCTTTCAATTTACACTCACAAATGAAAATCTTATCGAGTCATTTATTTGTTCAATTATTAGATAAACCTCTAATCATCATTTCCAATTAACCCTCACACTAAATCAACAGAAGAAAACCTTTGTTTCTCACACGTAGTGTTCAAAAAAATAGACACACAAAAGAATATTACCAAGAGAGGTGTACCTGGGAAATATTTCAAAACAACGATTGCATTTGATTATGTGAGATCGAATCGCCAATGAACACCATTGATTTTTGTTCAATGCTGTTGCAACCGCGGTTGGTGTACCATGGACCTATAGACACATTACCCATTCTCCAGTAAAGATATTGCAAACCGTTGAACCTAAAAACATCAAGAAAGTATCTATAATGGCTTGTATATCAATAGACTTCATATAGTTTTATGCAATAATGATGTGTAAATGATATATACCAGAAAAACTAAAAACATTATATTGTTACATATGTATTTTTTGTACATAAGGTTTCGCATACAAACTCAATTATAACAACTACTACAATATTTTCTTGAGCAATATATGAGTAATATCATGGCCCTTTTAAATCATTGTATACTCAATAATTTTCCTATCCACTGTTTGGCCCTCTTCATACATTCAATTTTCTTGTCATGACCCATATTTTAGCGTGGTTTTGCTACTCTTTTAGACACCTAAATATTGATACAGTTAAAGAAATTCATCATATTAGAATGGCAATGAAATTAATACCTGAAGCATAAAGTATCTTTCAAGTTCACTGCAAACAGAAAATAGATCACGTGAGTAGTTAGGTGCCCATGTCCAAGTCTTAAAGAGCAACATCTCTAGTGATCCCAAACCTTCATCAAACCAATGTCATCCTGTCAAAAAGAAGTTCAAACAATTATGAAGACCGCTACAATCAAGTTAGCAAATTTATCTTCTTTTTAACCCCAAACATCATAAAATACCAATCAATATATTATTTGATATCAATCAATCATTTAACCCCAAGCATCAAACAGTGCCAATCAATATATTATCTAATATGTAATGCGCAAGACTTTCTAAAAAATATGTTCAATAGGAACTTTAGAAGTATAACACTTTTGAAGATACCTGTGGTGGTGCTACTGCTGGTGACGGTGGTGGCTACTGTTGTGGTGGTGGTTCGCCGGCAGTACGGTTCACGATGGTCCCATCTAATCGACACAAACATAGGAAACAAATATTAACAAACCAAATTAAACGAAACAATAAACAAATTAACACACAAAAAATAAAAGAAAGAACATACCTTTAAAAAAAAACCAAAATTAAAAAAATTAAACAAATCGTGGACAGCGGTGCGCCGGTGCGTGTGTAATTGGTGGTTTTGGGTAATAGTGGCGCTGAAGGTGTGGAAGGTGGTCAGTGGTGTCGATGGTGGTGATTTTGGTGGCGTCGAAGGTGATTACTGGGTTTGTGAATATGTGGAAGAAACAGAGGGAAGTGGGAAAGATGTTAAGATCGTATATCTGTGTGTGTGACTATGTGTTAAAATCGGGTTTGTGGAAAACGGTTTAATTCCATGGTTTTTTGAGAGGTGGTGGATGTTTTTTAATGAGAGAGAGGCGGTGGAAGCAAGTATTGATGCATTAATTTTTTTTCAGATTCATTTAATGTCTTCCCAATCCGCATACAGCCAGGTGTGTAACTGCATTTAATGTTTCGCAAATCAGGTGTCGACACATGGCTTGTGAAGAGATCATGCCCCGCTCTTTAGTTATATTGGATAACTAGGATGATACCCGCGCGTTTCAGCGGCGGACGCCATACAATTAAAATATTCAGCGATTTTTTTTAGATCTATATTTTACAATACAATAGATATACGGACGACGATAATTTTAGTTTTGAATACTGTTATGCAATAACAAATATTTTCATATTGATGGGTGACAATAATGAGTTGTTAGTAGGTATATTGTAAAGGTATGAGATAAAAGTAGTTGATAATAGCCCATAGTCATAAATTATCATTAAATAATAACACAATAGCGACATTTAAAAATCACTTACATTATACTAAGAAAATTTAGTTCTCAAAAATAATGTTTGTTAAATTAGTCCTATATAGATGGATGATACAAGTAAAAGATTACTTATAAAGATAAAGTAAAAATAAATATTCAGTAAATCATGTGAGTTACTTTAAAAGATATTATTATTAATATTCAAATATATATCTATACATTATATATAAGAGAAGCCAATATATATCTATACATTATATATAAGAGGAGCCATGCCACATATTATTTCACGTGACATCCCATAATGTCACGTCATAAATCCATGTCATCAACACATGCCACCTAAGCAATCTTTTGGAGTTCATTAATAAATTTCGGAGCTTATTTTTTTTTAAATTCGGAATTCATGACCATTAAAAATAAAATCAGTAAGGTTTGAACCTGAGTGGTTTGTAACATTAACTTAAGTCTTAACCACTGGACCAACATGATTTTTGAATTATATTTTGCAACACAAAATCTATAAAACCAAATCGGTTCCTGAATATTAGGCATGCTCTGTTTTGGTATTTTTGTATCCCTAATATACAATTTATTCTGTCAATCAAGCAACCCTACTCCGCCTACACAAACAAATACAAAACAATTGAAAACTCGCCTCAATCATCACTGACTAACTAATACAGTTTAGCGACTGAATTATACAAATACCATGGGAATTAGGTATCTCTCTTCTGCATGTTGATTAAAAAACCGGTTGCTCTGTTTTTGTAAGTTCATAAACTTTGCCCTGGTACTCTACTTTGTATTTGATGTTCTATTAACCGGTTATAGATTATTGTTATTATGATTATCCGATGTTTTATCATCTTGTTTTTGTTAGCTCTGATTGAAAACCATCAATCAATTTATAAGATCGATTCCTCATTTGATTGTTCACACTCAGGACTACTTTAAAACATCTGAAGGTGGATCATAACAAGAAGTTTGAATACTGCTTACCATGTGAGTATTTCCAGTTTCCGTCCTTTGATTTATATTTTGACTGGATTGATTTAGTTTAATACCAAATCATCCTTGAATATCATGTTTATACTCTCTAAAAGGCAGAAAGACTCTAAAATATGTCATGTCCGTGTGATTCTAGAAATTAGCTTATGGCCAGAATAATCCACTTTGGCATAAAGCAAATAGTGAAGTTTTTGAGTCGCAAGAAAACTATCCTACAAAAAGCTTTCTTCCTAACTCTTGCAAAGCCAAGGAGGCTTGGTGCGCGTGTTTTGTTATTAAAGGGATGGTTGGAGTTTTCTATTATTATTCATTACTTCATTCACCATTGAAATTTTTGATTCCACACATAAGGTCTACTTGGTCAAACCTGGTTTCGCCTTGATTCTTGATTCACTGAATAACATATGTTGCCAGTAACTTCTAAAGTGTAGTCATATGGGTGTGTTAGTTTTTGTGTCCTGGGGTAGATTAAGTTGGAATGATTGTTTATATCCTTGAAGATTTCTATCACCCCTTTAGGGAAGATGAGACGGAACAGAGTCCTGTTGTGGACATAATGTTTCTAGCAGAACCACCTGTGAGGGTATTATTAACAACACTTCTTACTCGAAAAGTTATGTGAGCGCATTTATGATCCATGTTTAGTATATTGTGAACTTGGTTGCTTTAACTTTTAGGAATTACTATGGTGAGGATATTGACTCACTGAGTACCAACGAGCTCGAATCTCTCGAAAGGCAGCTTCTTTGTAAGTATAAAGTTTAGTGTGATTATTTGAGGTGTGTTTCGCATAATACTTAAACATGTGCTTATGAGTTCCTGTTAAAATTGCTTATTTTCTTTAATTTTATTCTAGATTTCAATTTTATAAAGGAAGATTTGAGGTGTGTTGCACATGGTTAATGCCTCATAGAACTTAGTTAACAAATATCTTCTATGATATTATTTGACATTAGAGATATATAGCACCTCATAGCATTTAGTTATCATATTTACCAATGTGGGGCGTGTTGATACACTAATATGGAATCGTTTTTAGATGTGCTAGAGCCTATATTTGTTGTAAGTTGTCATGCTCAATAGCTCATATGATGAGTTGTGGTAAATATTTTTAGGATTAACGAAGGCATGCATATCCTGAACAGAATAGTAGCTGATAAGAAAGATGAGGCAGCACGACTTGAATTGCAATTCTCTTGAGCTCTTCATACATGTAACCGTATTGCACATCATGACGCAAGTATTGTTTTATGTTTCTGCAACTTATACAAGGAAATTAAACTCTACAGCTGCTATTTTTAGTTGCTTTATTCAATAATGACTTTATAGCAAAACTATATATCTTACAGTTTAGTTTAGCCCACTTTCATTTAAAAATATATTCACATAAATTTTTTTCCTGTTATCTGTATTTTGAGGGCTGTTTGAATGTGTAGATAACTTTTTATTTAGTAAATTGTAAACACCAAGTAGTTGCTGAATTTTTTTTGGTTGTGCAGTACAAAAATGAGTATAGAACAGGAACTGGAGTACGAGGTAGCAGAAAGTATCTTGATGTTATTAAAATTTCTATATTTTCAGGGTTTTCTTATTAGTTGATATAATAACATTGTTTTTTTTAAAATGTAGGTTGACGAAAGGCAGCTCAAGTAACGGGTCAAAAAGAGCCATTTTCAAGGCCAAGTATACAGGCCAAGGATTGGGTCGAAATGGGTAATTTTGGGTTTTCTTCTCTTCTAACTTACATTTGCATTCTATGTACACTTTTACCATTCCATGAGCAATGTGTGTACATGATTGCATTGTTTTCGTCCAATATAATCAAATAAACTGGAACAAATTATCACTTCAGCCATTATCCATAATCACTCGAAATGGGTAATTTTGGGTTTTGTTTTGAACTGAATCCACTAAAAGTCTTTAAAAAGGTTGCGACTTTTTCATTTTTATGTGTTTTTTATCTATTATTTGCTGTGCTATAATTTGTGGTTTTAAATTCGTTTTTTCATCCATAGTAGTGAATTTAGACTTGCCGTTTAATTATGTGGTTTCAGTTTACGTGAGCTTTCTTTCAATGGCTTACAATTTTGCATTAAACCATATTTCTTAAAACTTGATTCAGATAACTAAATACAGCTGGAACCTGTATGACAACTAGAAGGACATGGCATTTACCGTCTTACACGTGATTAAAGATTTAACGAGGAGTGGAGTTTTTTTCATCATTAGACAACCGGATATTGAAAACATCGCCTATTAGTTACATTAACTAGCAGCTATAGACTAAATTTTTGCTGTATTTCAGGTTTTGTCCAAATGCATGTACCGCCTATTAGCGGTTCATAGTGAGTAAGGAGTTCGAATAGACGAGTTATGCGAGGTGAGTTGTACCCACGCATACTTAGTCCGTCATACACCGTGCTTACCTACTTCCTTTAAATTTTTGCCTGAATGTTTATACTTTTGGTCTTTTTTCAAGTCCTACATCATATTACATGTTCTTTGGTAATTGTGATCGTGTTAGGCTGTTCAAAGGATACAAATAATTGTTTTCGAGTTATTGTTAGGTTTTTTTACTATACATGTCGTAATGTCTCTGCTTAAATATCTATTTATATATTGAGATATTAGAATTTGATAGAAAAATAAATGGATCTATAGAACTCTTCAAACAGTTATTGGTTTTAACCATCTGACTAATTCTGCTTCTAGAAGAGGAGAAACAAATGAACGCTACATACATCATTAGTATCGCCAAGAAAACCGGTTCAATATTTTTGCTACCTGAAGACATAATTGAGGTATGAAAGAGTCTCTTTTAACAAATTGGAATCTTTTCATTCTTGACGCTTACTTAACGTGGGTTATGACGTAATATCTTAGGTAAATTTGAACATCTTTTGCAAGAGGGACAAGGATTCATTACGTCCCACCTGATCCAACCTTACCTGAACCATGGAAGGGTTTAATTGATGGGAGTACAAGAGCGAAGTACTGTTGGAATTATTGTTACGTTGTGGTTTACTGTCCAAACATACACTTTTGTTAATATACTTTCTAATGCGTTTAGAATATAATAAATCATAATTTTGCTAACTAATTGGTGCGACTATAAAAGACATGTATTTAGCTTAGCTTCAGAAAAATAAAGGCAGCTTTCAACATCCAAACTTAGAATACTGGAATGCCCACATAATTTACTAGTTACCACAAACCTGGGCTTTTTAATAGTATGAACACCTCCTTTGAGTAAGCTAATGTGGAAACTTGTATCAACAACAACGGCATGGAAAGCATCAAAATGAACAGGACAATATGAATGCAATCCGACAAGAGCCTTGGGTGGAATTCGGAATTCATGGACTGCAACAGGGGATAATTCCAAACAGTCCTACAAATTGGAGCTGCAGATGAAGCATTTAAAAACACTAAATCCAGTAAAGATAAGAATAAAAAAAGAACTCCGTAATTTATTTTTCCAAGTAAAAAAATTGGTTAGAAAAATCTACAACGTAATGCTATTTACTAACCTGTTCTCGAAAACAGGTGTATACAGAAGCTCAAACTTCAGTATTACAACAAATGTGATTGGAACCTGAGGAACGTAAGTGCTTATGAATGTGAGGATGACCGAACTTCTCTGTCCATATAATATGAATGCAATCTGACAAGAGCCTTGGGTGGAATTCAGAATTTATGGACTGCAGCAGGGGATAATTCCAAAGAGTCCTTCAAATTGGAGCTGCAGATGAAGCATTAAAAACATTATATCCAGTAAGGATAAGAAAAAAATAAGAACTTCGTAATTTATTATTCCAATTCAACAAATTGCTTAGAAAAATCCACAACTTAATGCTATTTACTAACCCGTTCTCCAAAACAGATGCATACAGCAGCTCAAACTTCAGGATTACAATAGATGTGATTGGACCTTGAGGAACGTAAGTGCTTATCAATGTGAGGATGACTTAACTTCTCTGTCCATATTCAATAAATTTCTACAAAGTACAAAGAGAGAGGGAGAGAGTGACCTCAATTTTACCAAGAGATAAGTTGAAGGATATCATGACTGAAAGAAGAATATATGACTTGCATATCAAATAGGTAGGAATACCAGTTGGTCAAGACATGCCAAGTGTCGAGAAAATGTAGAGCACTTTTTCCCCCATTGGAGATATTGCTTTTGCATATGCTCGCTGTCCAGTCCTACCTGCCATCCACGCATCTACGACTCCTCACCGTAACAGTGTCTCGCAAGCGTTTAAGTATCCAGAAATTCAGTCAAAAACTTCAGACATTCAGTCAAAAATTGTACAAGCATCTAACATTATCTCTATACAAGCTCTATTATTTAGCTTAAAAAGCTAATTACCTAAAAAGTGTTTAGGTAAAAAGTTAATTTATTTAGATAAAAACTATTTTATAAGCTGTTAAGCTAGCTCCATAAGCTGAACGAACACTCCCTGATGGTTTAATTGCTCATGTGTTGACTGAAAGTTGAGTTATTTAAAATATAGTATTATAAAGTATTAACAGTTTAAATCTATGATTTTTTTTATGCAGATGAAGTTACATGAGAGTCTACACGGTCTACGTTTGACTGGAAGTGATTGGGTTCATCATAGGTAACGATGAGGGATGTGTAACCAAAGCCCCTGGGGTGGTTGCTAGACTCATGGGATTGGATTCTTCATGGTAAAGGCCGCATTATTTGATTTTAAAATCAATAAGTAATTATACTACTTTTTCTGCATCATTACTGATATTAGCATGAAATAGCAGTAACCTAACATATATAGCGCCTCATAGCATTTAGTTATCATAATAATGCTAAACCGAGGCATTAACTTAATGCTATGGAAGATTATGGATCAGAAGACAAAGGCATTAACCGAGGCTCTTCAGTTATTAGGTTAGTTTCATAAAGGTTTCAGACATGTGGACAACCCATAAGGTTGAACTCAAGCTTTTAATCGGATAAATGGACATTGCATCTGCCACTTTGCTATCTCAAACTCTTCATAAACTCTTTATAACGAGCATATCTCATTTATAGTTTACTTTTACAAATCTGCAACAACACGCATAATCAATAATAAAACAAGACGAGAGGTAACATATCTTTATAATTAAGTGGTAGATTCTATCACTATTTGGATAAATAATGTTATGCTTTAAGTATGAATATAATGCAATCACTTCATATGATGCAATAAAGCTTACTTTAGTCATTTACTTGTTGATATACCTCACTTTGGATTGCTTTTCATAGATGTTTTGATGCAACAATAGATGTTTTAGCTACCTATGCTGCCATTTGACAGGTGTGCGTGATTGCAAGGGTCATGAGATATTCATTTGGTGAGATAAACAAGCTCAAATAATAGCCAAATACAACGATGTCATATTAATTAGGGTGAAAGCTAAAGGTACGCAACGTACTTTTTCAGAATTACACATCTACGTAATATATTTTGTTAAGGGTCAAAGCTAGCTAACATACTTTCAAATTTTTTTCGATCTAGCTAATATGACCTGTTGGTAGTAGGTTACCAGGTCACCTTGGCCAAAAATTTGCGCAGTTAGTCCTTTAGGACTAACGACCGTTAGCTAGATGATAACGACCGTTAAAAAAAAAAAAAAAAACTTTTAAAAAAATTTTTACTTTTTTTTTTCAAAAAATTTTACATTTTTTTAAAAAATTTTAAAAATTTTGCGTTTTTATAAAAAATCTTACGTTAAAAACATTTTAAAAAAAAAATTTAAAAATTTTTACGTTTTTTTTAAAAAATTTTTTTTTTTTAAATTTTTTTACGTTTTTTTAATTTTACGCTTAAAAAATGTAAAATTTTTTAAAAGTTTTTTTTTTAACGGTCGTTATCTTCTAGCTAACGGTCGTTAGTCCTAGAGGACTAACTGCGCAAAATTTTCGCCAAGGTGACCTGGTAACCTACTACCAACAGGTCATATTAGCTAGATCGAAAAAAATTTGAAAGTATGTTAGCTAGCTTTGACCCTTAAAAAAATATATTACGTAGATGTGTAATTCTGAAAAAGTACGTTGCGTACCTTTAGCTTTCACCCAATTAATTACTATCAATGTTTTAGCATGGTGTCAATTCATTCTCACTATAAGGACAAAGTATTCCATAGCTTCTCTTATTATACTACAGATTCCATGCTTATCAGTGACGGTGACTGCAGCGTGGGCATTGCAATGGTTCAAGAGATAGAGCCTGTAGGTTCTCATAAAAAGAATCAAATTCGATCATGAAGTTGCATGCAGTTATACGTGGCACTTTCAAGGGCCACATCACCCGAGGGGCTAAAGATCCTCATTAAAAATCATAACAACCACCACTTAACAACACAAAAAATATAGTTTATAAAGATTTTCTAACCAAAATTAAAGAGACACATGCTATTTTTTGTTCCCACAGCCTGACCTTATTTTTTGTAGCAATATATTTAGGTCCTAAATATGCCCATAGGAAATGTTTAACCCGAGCCGCCTGACAGCTGACCTTTGCTTTGTTAGGAGCCAACACATTGCTCTATATGTCATTAACCTTGCCATAGATAGGCGCCACTATTCTGTATGGTCAAACTTTACGAATAACACTGGCATAAAAGAATTCTAATTTTAGTTCTTTGAATGTTTACTTTGGATAGTTCAACCATTATAACATTAAAGTGATATTAGGATGCCATTTATATTCTCGTAATAAACTTTATCATACAATTGTTTGTTGACTTATGTATGTCCCATTTTATATCTACTTGAAAAATAGTGTTGCTATTTCCTATAGTATCTGTTACAACATATATCTGCAAGGCTATTCTGTATATGCAAATATTCACAAAAATACGTGTTGACATAAACCTTCTCCAATTGTTAGGGTCTACAAACTTATATTTGCAAAACATACTGTGCGTCTGCTATGATAATCGATCAATACAATGATATGCAACCTCACCACCTTGACAACATTTTATTTTTCAGCATAGTTATTTGTAGGTTAATGGAAACGAGTAACAACCCTCATGCAACCCCAACCCAGAAAGACAAAAGTATTGCCATGGAACCAAACACGGCCCATGGGGATAACCAATGAGGTAATTTCGTTTCACCACACTTTTGTGAAAGCATTTACAGTTTAAACATTGATGTTTTTCGTTATTAAAAATATGTAAATCTACCTGTTAATGTGTTGCCTATTTTATTCCCTAGGCATACTGGTCATAGTCAAGCTTTTAACGCTTTTGATGACTTGGCAAAAATAATTGCACGCACTTTGAACTAGGGTTCATCCCCTGTGAGCATGGATTTTTCTTCATTCCGGGTACATCAGTATATCGAAATCTTCTTTTGATACGTCATCGACTTTCATTGCATCGCATAATTTTTACGTACGGCCGTGATTTTCGTTTGAGGTGATATTGTATGTGACTGCGGCAATATGATGTTGTACATATGGTTAGCTTAAGTTCACAAAATTAGACCAGTTTCAAAATACAGCTGTATGAATCCTAACTATTAGGATCAATTGCAACTGCTAAAATAAACACATCATCTAATTTAGCCCGAATTGATCCACGTATAAGTAAATGAGCTGAAATTGGCACTTCGTTTACTCAATGTACTAATCAGCAAAAAACTCTATGATGGCCAGAGAACAACCGCAACCAGGGGGCAACTCGATCTATAGAGCCAAGAGCTACTGAAGAACGATACTTATTAGCAGCCACGTGAAGAGAAGGTTTAATCCCAAAAAGGCATAGTTTAATGCCAAAAGGCATAGATAAGCAGTTTATAACATCTCGAAATGGACAATTTCAGGAAAGGTCAAGCGGCCCAATGTCTTCTCAGTGTAGATCTACACGGTGCATATATTCTAGGTTAAACTCGATTAAGGTATTTCTCACTTAACATTATAACATATCCAGAATGGGAGAGTTGCAATGTGTAAGCTGGTGCTAACGGGTCGAACCGAGTCATTTCTTAGCACAGGTACTCATTATATTTTGTTTGGCTTGATATAGTTTTAGGGGTGTATGGATATGGATTTTGAAACCCTTTTTCTGAATATTGCTACTACTTTAAGTCGTAATAGTTAATAAAATTAAAAAATTATTTTGACTATCCAATTCATTAGGGGTTAGATCATCGGTTCCATTTCATACCAAACATTCCGTACTTTTTTGTCACAAAAATATCCTTTTTATTTTGGTCACTTTCTACTACTTCCTAAAATAATCAAAATTTGTCAAAGACATAAAAAGAAATAAAGTGATTACCACTTATGACAAAAAAGCATATCCCAAACATTTCTAAAAATTTGATAACAATTGATAATCTGATTTGATTTGCTTAATAGAACATGTGTCTTGATAAGATGATAATGTGAAGGCGAAGATCCAGGATAAGGAAGGCATCCATTCAAGACCAGCAGAGGCGGATGGACGTACCCTTGCATAAGGAGTCCACTCTCAAGCTTGTCCTACGTCTTTGCGGTGGTAATTGAATTGAAGATCTTTTCTTTTCATGAATGTTTCTTTGTGAATGTTGTCCGTTACTCTTTACAGGTGTTGATGAACTATGTGGTATCTGTTTAATTTAAAGTAATATTAATTCTGTTTGGTGACTTTCCAGGAGAGGAAGCATATATGTGGTATGAAAGGATATGGTGTAAATGATTCACCCCTTTAAAAAAGGGCAGACATTGGTATTGTTGTTGCTGATGCAACTGATGCAACTCGAGGTGCATCTGATATTGTGTTGACTGAACCAAGGCTTAGTGTAATTGTTAGTGCAGTTTTGACCAGCAGAGCCATCTTGCAAAGGATGAAAAGTACACCATTTATGTTGTCACCATCACCATCCATTTTGTGCTGGGGTTCATGCTAATTGCTCTTATCTAGAATTTTTTTACTTGGTTTCAAATAAAATAAAAAGATAAGTGATGCATCTATATTAATTATCATTTATTAAACGTACCTTACATATGTTTTTTTAATTTTTATTGCTCTGAGTGGGATTTTTTTGTGATTTTTTGTTATCTTTGCAGCATATGACATTAGATCAAAGACTACCATATGACGATGCAAAATATGAATTTGGAAAGGGTCCTGCTACTGATTATGTAGGGTTGATAACGGTGCCCCTCTCTTACCCTCTCTCCGTGATCAGTTAACCTGCAATATCAAAAACATATCAGAAGACAACGATTCTTAAGGAATCTGAACTTTCGGTCTTAACTTGTGTATGTCTTAATATGCAGGTAAAAAGATACACAAGCTTTCCAACTTACTGTCCTCCAACATTAGATCAACCTGTCAAAGAAGAAAATAAAAGATAAGTTAGAAGGTCTTTGGCACATGGCACCAACATAAAAAGCCAGTTGCAATGAGTTGCAGAAACCTTGGTGCAGAAACCCATGACGACAACTGAAAGAAGGCTTGGATGAGGCAACACAATAACCTCTAGCCAAGCAAAATTCTTATGGTTCTTTGACAATACAAACTTGGAATGTAGTGCCTAATTTGGATTTATTTGCATATCACAAATCAAATATTTGTCATTATGTACCGTCTATCATTACAATACTTATCATGTTAACTATTGTTGTTAATCAATCATAAATAATAAAGAAGAGATCACGTGAAGCTCGCCCGCCCATCGAGCGGGTCATTAAGCTATTGGGCAACTTATTGCATATATGTCTTCTAAAGTAACTAAAAATAATAAAAGTTATGGGTTGTTTGATCGAAAGAGAACATTATAATCATAGGATCAAGGGTTGAAAATGTGAGCCAACTAAGAATAGGGCACTAAGTGTGAGTACTTGCTTATTCTAATCCTATTTTTGTTACATTATTCTGAGATATACAGAATAAGAAAAAAGGCAACCAAGATGCTTGATGATTAACTCTATCTGGGTACTTTAGGACTAAGTATTCAACAAATTTATAGGGACTAAAAAATGTTATTCACCACCATAGGCAAAATACTTATTAAATCCTACATATGTAAAGTGTTAAGGGGTTGTGTGGAAAACTAAAAGGGGGGGTTGAATAGTTTTACCAATTTAAAACTTCCTTTTAAATATTTAGATCGACTTATGTCAATCTATTTGGTTGTTTATGTTGGACGTTGATAGATAGATATATAAACGTGTAACGAAAGATAAAGAGTAAGAAGCACATCACCACGACACAAGTATTTATAGTGGTTCGGCTACAAGAACACCTTCCTTGCCCTACTCCACTCCCCGAGTCACCTACTCGAGAGTTCGTAAGCACTACACCAACTCCTTATGGCGGAGAAGCCTTCACAACGTCGCTTAACCATTTTCCGGTACAAAGCTAAATACCGAGTTCCTTCACACCAAGGCGAACCACACCTAACACAATTTCGCCTACCCTTTATACGGTGCTAGGCTAACCACCGAGTTCTTTCACACCAAGAAGAACTAATCCTATCACAACGTCGCCTACCCTTTATTAGGTACTAGGCTAAGCACCTAGTTCCATTACTATGGAGGAACTACTACCCTTTACAATACCTAATATTAAGGAGATCCACTCCTTGTTACAACACCATCAAGGATATCACCATCCTTGGAAATAAACAAATACTTATATGTATAACGATGCACCTCATCGATTATACGACCTAGGCATTCTTCCCAAATACTACTTGATTAGATTCTTTGGCATCCTTCACTAATGCCTTTGACATAACGCTTGGCACCCTTCACTAATTCCTTCGTCTTAAAACCTTTAGCATTCTTCACTAATGCTTTGACACGGACGATAAGCACCTTTCACTAATGCTTTCATCTTGACACTTTCGGCATCCTTCACTAATGCCTTCAGCCCAACATCTATGGAGAAAGAAAGAACTATCAATAAGAGAACCTTAGTTGTCTTGATGATGATGAAGCATGGCAACTCATGGACTTGAGATTGCTCGTCTTCAAGAAGTGGTGATCTCGCCTTTAAGAGGAACCTAGAAAATCACACAAAAACAAAAGACAAACTACATAGATCACTTGGATATGAGGTTAGAGGGTTATAATACTTGGGGAAGTATGTGTGTAAAGTGGTGAGTAGAAAGGAAGAAATGGCTCTCTATTTATAGAGGAAATTCTCTACTGTTCCCCGGATCCCGCGGATCCCTCCCACAAGGGATTCGGCTAGCACAAAGCCAGGGATCCGTGGAACACTCCTCTTTGCCCATGGGTATTTTTGGTTATGGGTCATGGGTTATGGGTTGATCCATGGTTTTCTTTCTAGATACAATGAACTTGGTTAAGTGGTATATATAAAACCATGGGTTATGGGTCAATACCATTTGCTAGTTTTTACCCATTTAGTATATACTTGTTTTTACCCATTTTAGTATATACTTGTTTTTACCCATTTTAGTATACTTAGTTTAAGTATATACTAACCCAATATGTAAACACTAGTTGTTGTACATATGTATCTAAATCATAAAATCACTTATACTGTTTTAGTGTTTTATGTGAAAACGTAAGTGTGTTAGGAAACTATTGACTCAAACTATTTACGTATTCTTTTTGTTTTATTAAAATGATTTTACGTTTGTTATCGACAAAACATTAGAAGATCGTAAAATATAAATAAACGTTTTAACGGCTTATTTGTATTAACAATCTCCCCCTTTTTGTTGATGACAAAACATAAAATTATTTTAAGAAAAACTAAAATTCGTAGCAAGTTTGAATTAGTAGTTTTTACTTTCTTCTCCCCCTTTTTGTCGAAACAAAAAGTGTTAAAAGAAACTAACACAATTTTTATAAGAAAAATATGTAAAAGAAAATGTAAATAGAGCAAGTGATGGGAATGGTACTCGTCTTAACTCCCCCTTGACGAGTCCATCCCTTTGAGAGGGCGTCAAGGACATAATGTAAAATAATCTAATTGTGTTTGCAAATAAGCTTGCAAATGGTTCGTCTAAGTGACGAAAACGTGCTCCCCCTTGAAGATTGCAAAGTTGCAATGGGGTGTCATGAAATATAATCCAAAATCGGATTAAGTTGCAAATGTTTTTGCAATATCGTTTGACACAAAGCTCCCCCTAGCTTTATGGTGTCAAAATCTTCATATGTATTTTGAAAATCTACAAAGCAAAGGTTAGAAAACAAGAGTATAGTGCATAATTTCCTGCAAATAAACTCAAGTTAGTAGAAATTTGGGCTTCTGTACCACGGATCCCACGGTTCCCTTCTTAAAGGGATCCGTCTAGGCATTTTGGAGGGATCCGGCTGTCTGTTGACAGTTTCTTCAGCAGTGAAGATGTGTCAAACAATGCTAGTGAGGAGATAATATATGTGTGCAATAAAAAGCACAATTCACAAAATAATCATAGCATATAAATGTTCATTCAATAAAACAAGAGATAACCAAACAAATCTCTAAAACTAAGAGAATGAACTAGGACATACAAGTACCACTAAATACTAACTAGTTACTAGACTTAAAACGCTATAATGTGCTTGAGTCTAGGGATGAGTGGACTTGTTGATTTGATCCAACTTTGCAAGAAGATGATTAAACATGAAATGTATCTCATTTCGTGCTTCTTGAACAAGTCCTTGAGTGTTTAGACAATTTGGACGATTATTGTCTTGGTTTGGACCCGGAGGGAAATGGATATTTTGAGGAGGCTCTATGTGTGATTGTGGGTCTTCATTTTGAGAAGTAGGAAGAGGTTCTAAAAATGAGGGTGGTAATGGAACTTCTTCCATATGATCAATGTTCCTTGTCTCCCATGATGGGCTAGTTGGTGTTGTTGGTGGTTCCTTATTCAATGAAAAAGTTGGTGAATGGGAGGTTCTTGGTGGTGAATGATCCAATGAGTAGATGTTTGGGTGAGGGAGAGGCTCATTCAAGGAGTGTAGTCCATGCTTAATGAATGAGGGTTTTGATGGCTTGCTAGAACTAGTCAAGTTTGGTTTTGAACTAGATGATCCTTTTTCTAGTCTGAAAGGTTTGATGCTAATCCTTGCGGTTCTCTTAGCCTTTGTTGGATGAGTTTGATGAGATGGGGTTCTAGTATCATTATCTCTAATGGGGGATGTTTCGGTGGAAGAGATTTCATGGATCATTTGACCCTTTCTTTTGGATGATCCTAAGGTTGAGGAGTTGTTGCTAAGAGCCTTAGTCATGGTGATGATGATGCTAATGTGAGCTTCTAATTGCTGATTTTTGAAAGGTGAGTGAGGATGGTGCCTTAAACCTAAGGTTGTTTGATTTATAAAGGATAATTTGAATTAGGAAATTAAATTATTGGCCACTTAGAGGACTAAGCATGCTCTTAAGGTTTTGATCAGCTCTAGGAGGATAATAAATGAATGCTAAAAGTGGTTAGAGAACCAAAAGGTGATTTAAAATTGAATATGGAAGCTGATTGAGGCTTTCTACAGCTACGGATCCCGCGGATCCTTCTCAGCAGGGATCCGCCTGGTTAAAGACCAGGGATCCGGCTACCAGAAAGGTTTTAGGTGAGATGATTATGCATTTGCAAGGTTTATTATCAATGGATTTCGAGGTTTTGACTTAATTTTGAAGTCTTTAGCTGTTGGATATCTCAAATCCTCAACCATAATAAGTGATGGTGCTTAATGATAGTTTTGGGCAAGAAAATTGACTTTGGGTAGTCTAACTATATGTTTGACAATGATATCATTTAATTTGATATGGAGAAATGGTAGTACCCAGTCCTAGAAGTCAGATGATGTCCTATGAGGAATTTACTAAAATATTTAAAAATAAAAAGAAATGAAAAACTATTTTTGAGCCTAATTTTGAGTCAAAGATGATTGAGATCAAGTTGCTAAAATTGAAGGATAGACCAAACTAAGTGCTATCAAACGTGATAGATAATGTGTGAGTGTTGGAGCGGAATTATGGTGAGTTTTGACTAGTTGATAAATCAAAAATATTTCGAAGATATATCCTAGATAAGCCATGGATGAGAGTGAGGTTTTCAACTATTTGAGGAAGACTTAGTTGGCTCTAGTATCTTATGTTTGACTCGTGTGAGGTGATCTAGTAGACTATTTTGATGTAGGCAAATCTGTATTGCTTATCAGATGCCACGGATCCCACGGTTCCCTCTCGGAGGGATCGGCTAGTTCAAATGGGATCCGCCTCGCAGATCGAAGGCTTTCAAAAATGTGCAACTTTGCACTTCTTAGTAAATGCTTCTCCTAGTTGTTTCTATGAGGACTCTATGCAAGAACACAACTACTATAATGTAAAGCAAAGTAGGAAGAGCTAAAATTCCTAGAATGAGTGACGACGACCACTCAAGGGGTCGTAAAATCTCATTTTTCAAATACCTAAGTTAGAGTTGTTTAGTGCCAAGATATGGTGATACCTACATACTACGAGCATAGTTTAAAGTGTTACAAACCATTGTTTGAAATTATTCATCATACACTTCGGTCCTAAGACCTTACCTCTCTTCTCCTTCTCATCTCGTCTTCACCCGTCCTCCACTCTACCTCTTTTTCTTCAAGAAGTTGGCAAAGCGCTTGAAGATTCCCTTGGTTTGTTGCCATTCGGGTGATGCACCAGGAACATCCGGCAATTGGTTGATATACTCCAAGGGGTCGAATTCGGTATTTCCGAGTGGGTTGCTACTTCCTTCACCTTCTATTGGTCTCTCCCTTTCTTTCGAGGAATCCGTGGGTGGGTGAGGCCTCTTGCCATCTACCATAAACCTCGTGGTTCTTCCCTCGGTCAATGGTACCATAACCTTGTTGCAAAAGCTATGGTTATAGGTTTGTGGAGAAGGATCTAATGTAAAGATGAATTTAGCAAGACTGGTTAGGAGCATTGCATACAGGAGCACCATCTTGTCCATGCTTCTTACACTTGCCATTCTCTTGACCATGTAGTAGGCAATGTTGAAGCGAGTCTCGGTCACTAGACAATAGATCATGAAGCTTAGACATGCGTTGGGGTGATCCTTGTTTCCTACTAGACACACCACATTCTCCCTTATCACATCTTCCCATTTTCTATACAACGGGTACATCTCCGAGAGCTCCATTTGGAAAGGATCCCTATAGATCACTTTCGACTTCCTAGTAACCCTTGATGGGGATGCTCTTGGCATAAACACGGTGTCCCTTACCGTGGTTGCTTCCGGGATTGTTGCGTGATAAATGTCGTGATGATCAACCATAGAGTGTATCTCCTCCAGCGACCACTCATTAGAATACATGCAAACACCATCATATGGAACCCTTATTATTCTTCCAAGCTCCTCAAGTGAAAGAGAGTACTCATGTCCATTTATGGTGAATTCAATTGAGATAGACCCATCATCATTTCTAATTATACCCATAGTCTTGTAGAACTCAAGCACAAAGACCGGGCAAATTTGCTCGTTTATATCCAACAAACAATCAAACCCAATAGTTCCAAATACTTCCCTCATGTCGGTATTTGCAAGAAATGATGGATCAACAATTCTACCTTCATGAAAGAGTTTCCTTTCAAGCAACTTAAAGGCTTTCCTATCGTCCGGACTTAATCCATTTTTCCTATGGTACGTGGGTATGTAGTGAGCGGTGTCTTGGTAATCATGTTGCTTGTTGCTTGGCATGATGTTCCTAAACAACACAACCACAATGTGGTGTTAATTGTGAATAGTAACCTAGAGGGTTTGATCACAATTTTTCTCTCATCATCTTTGTTGAGTTCAAGAAATGTGTTTAATTTGTATTAACAATGTTAATTCTTTGATTTAGATTATCTTAGAAAACAATGTGGTGACAAATTATGGTAAACCCATTTGAACCCAACTCTTAAAGATGAAGAAATTGTAATCTTAGAAATCAAGGAATTAAATTAACAATGTAGTGAAGATTGTACTTACACAAGTGATTGTTAAACTTGAGAGGAATGATCGAATTGCACCTATGAACAGTACCTGAGTTTTTGTTCGTGAGTTTTGAGGTGAGTATAATTGTGGAACATCCACAGTGATAATTCTTGAGCATATACTGTCTTCTGTTGCACGGATCCCGCGGATCCCTCTCATTTGGGATCCGGCTAGTATAAACGAAGGGATCCGGCATGACAGCAAAAGTCAGCTCAAACATTCCTTGATAACTTTGGTTCGGGAGTTCTAAAACGCTTAGTGTTTTAATTTTAAGGCTCTAAAACTTGTGGTTTGTGGTTTTGAAGATTTAATACTATTCCTATTAGACGAGGTTCCCTTTTTAAGAATTAGTCATAATTCTTGGGAAGCTTTTCAAACATTATAATAAAATCCTATTTTATCATAATATAAGAAGTTTCACATGGATATTTATTGACATAGATGAAGTGTCAATAAATCCTTTGTGATGACTAATGATTGAGGTTATCGAATAACCAAGAAATCATTATTACGAGTTGGTAATGTAGTCTATACAAATTAGTCGAAGAATACTATTTTGATGATGACTATAATATGAATAACTACTTGAACAATTACTAATGAATCATGCAACTAAGATTTTAATAATAAAAATAAAAGTAAGTAATTAACGATCATACCTTTGCTAAATATTCTTTTCAAGAAAAGAAGTATTTAGATATTTTGTGATCTTCTTGGAATCTCCAGATTTATGTTGTAAGAATACTAAACATTCTTTTTGCGAAAAGAAATATTTAGATAAATTCTTTATGATCTTCTTGGTAACTCCAAACCCAAGTATGGATAATGTTAAAAAAAATGTTAGAGCATTCTATCATTGTCCAACAATAAACAATATAATGATTTTTTAAAATATGACAAAAATAATCCTTCTTTGTAGTTTTCAAACATACATGGATCGTATCAAGTTTTTAAAGTACAACATACTCTAAGAAACTTGGTAACGAAGCTCTGATGCCAATTGTGGAAAACTAGAAGGGGGGTTGAATAATTTTACCAATTTAAAACTTCCTTTTAAATATTTAGATCGACTTATGTCAATCTATTTGGTTGTTTATGTTGGACGTTGATAGATAGATATATAAACGTGTAACGAAAGATAAAGAGTAAGAAGCACATCACCACGACACAAGTATTTATAGTGGTTCGGCTACAAGGACACCTTCCTTGCCCTACTCCACTCCCCGAGTCACCTACTCGAGAGTTCGTAAGCACTACACCAACTCCTTATGGCGGAGAAACCTTCACAACGTCGCTTAACCTTTTTCCGGCACAAAGCTAAATACCGAGTTCCTTCACACCAAGGCGAACCACACCTAACACAACGTCGCCTACCCTTTATACGGTGCTAGGCTAACCACCGAGTTCTTTCACACCAAGGAGAACTAATCCTATCACAACGTCGCCTACCCTTTATTAGGTACTAGGCTAAGCACCTAGTTCCATTACTATGGAGGAACTACTACCCTTCACAACACCTAATATCAAGGAGATCCACTCCTTGTTACAACACCATCAAGGATATCACCATCCTTGGAAATAAACATATACTTATATGTATAACGATGCACCTTGTTGGAATCACTTCTAAACCTTAATTCAAGTGTTAGTAATTTATATGTAATAGTTAGCTTAATATGGCCTTTATGTTAGTAATTAGCCTTAGGCTTATGTAGAAGGCCCATAAGCCTAGGCCTAGTCCAATAAGGAAAAAGATGGGAACTAGGAGTGTTGCCCTAGCTTCCCTCCTATAAATACATTGTAATAACCCTCACTTGAGGGTTGGTTGTTCAATATTTTCTTTCATTCACTCTCCTACGCGTAACCGTATTATTATATCGTGTGTGTGTGTTTGATAGTTGTTCAACCGATCTCTATCTCTTCTCTATTTCTTCTATTGTTACTTGTGTTGCATCTTTGGGAACCTAACAGTGGTATCAATCGCCTACTAGTTGGGTGAATAGTATTGCTTTTGAAGTGGGTTTTTGGTCCTACGCGTAAAGAATACGAGATACTTTGGTTCGCTTAAAAACATGTTTTTTACACTTTTTAATCCAAGATTCTTGTACTTTCAATGTTTTAAGGTGTTAAAATAACTGTTTTTGGCAAAAAGTTTCAACCTTTACGCGTGGATAAACGTTTTTTAGCTTGATTTTTAACGAAGGTTTCATTATACGCATAACTGTTTTAGATGTTTTGGATCATCAAGTTTCACACTTTTGTGTTATTTTGGTGATATTGAAGCTATTTCATCACGAAAATCAGGTTTAGAAACATCTTTGGGAACAAGTCACTTTACGAGTAGAACTACGCGTATCAAAACCCTAGTTCTACGCTGAACTTATTCCTTGGTCCATTTGATCTTCGCCATGGTTTACTCTCGTGGTTTATTGCTTGGATAAGCCTGAAAACAAGTCGACTTTGGATATCTTTTGCACTGTGATAGTGTAAAAGATCATTTGAGCAAAACCCTAAAATTACGCATAAGCATAAAGCTTACGCCAGAGAAAATCCTACGCATAAAATTTATCTTACGCCTAAGCTTAGTCTTACGCATAAGGTAATCCTACGCCTAAGTTTTCTACTCCTAACTTCTTGTTTTACGCTTAACTTTAGTGTTTGTTCCTTTCTTACGTGTAAGCTAAACCTACGCTGTAACTCTTGTTACGCGTAACTGTGGTGTTTTTACGCATAAGTGCTACTTGGCTATTGTGATTTCTACTCCTAAGGATACTTCATCAACAAAGGTTCATTCGACTACAAAGATCCATTTTACCAACACAAGTTTTCAACATGTCACAACCACCATACTCAAACTATTTTCCTTACACTTATAATCAACAACAACAACAACAACTAAGTCCACAACAACAACAATGGAATCAACAACAAGCAGTTTATCAACAACATACTCCACTACTTGCAGCAATTCCACAACCTCAAATGGTACAACCACCACCTAGTCTTCAAGTACAACCTTACACAAACTTCTACAATCAACATCCATCCAGAAATACTATGAAGGAACCGGCATGGTTTGGCAAGATGTGTGAAGCCTTGAGTAGCCAACAATCAATTCATGAAGCTGGCTCACTTGATAGACCTCCAATGCTCACTCCCGGTAATTAT
>OU343216.1:68846397-68883536 GCA_910596185.1 Chrysanthemum makinoi | reverse complement strand
ATTTGAGACAAGAGTAGAACTGATAGGACTACTTGATGAAGGTTGAGATGCGGGTCCAGAACTGGATTGTCCTGGAGCCATTTGCCCGGACAGCTCATCGAACGTGACGTGAATAGTTTCCATGATATCTCGAGTTCTTTTGTTGTAGATTCGGTAACCCTTCTTGTTTGATACATATCCTACAAAAACTCCAATGTCTGCCTTAGCTCTTAATTTACCTAAATCTTGACCATCATTCGTTGGATAGCACAAAGCACCGAACACACGAAGGTAGGAGAGATCAGGTTTTCATTTATGGACAAGTTCGTATGGAGTTTTTCCATGAGAGGTGTGTATAAGAGAACGATTTTGGGTGTAGCAAGCAGTGGCAATGGCTTCAGCCCAAAGAAACATTTGAACCTTTGAATAAATGAGCATTTTTCTTGAGGCTTCCACAAGAGTTCGATTTCGTCTTTCAACTACACCATTCTGTTGAGGAGTTCGTGGAACATTTCTTTGATGACTGATTTCAACACTTTCATAAAATTGAATTAAGTCTTTGTTGACGAACTCTGTGCCATTGTCTATTCTAACAATTCTAACTGTATTGTTAAGACGAACCTGAAGCTGCTTGATAAGTTTGATGATGACGACTGGATTTTCATCCTTTGTCCTCAAAAACTTTACCCAAGTAAATCGAGAGTAGTCATCAACAACGACTAAAATGTATTTCTTCCCATTAATCGTTTGCACTCTCATAGGACCGCACAAATCCATATGAAGGGTATGCAGAACTTCCATTACTGAGTTTGTGGGTTTGGGTTTATGGGCATATTTCTTGCTTTTTCCCAATTGGCATACTGAACAAAGATGATCGTTTTCATATTTTAATCTGGGTAAGCCTCTTACAAGATCTTTTCTGGAAATATTATTGATGGTACCGAAGTTCAAGTGATTGAGACGACGATGCCAAAACCATGACTTTGTTTCGAAGCCTTTGACAACAAGCAGATTAGAGAAGACTTCATCATGTCTTCGAAAGAGATGGTGAATAGATTTGAACCTCGAGTTCCTCTTAACAGTTCCACACCATCGAGTTCTCTAACAAAACAAGTATGTTTTCTAAATGCCACTTCTAGATCGGAATCACAGAATTAACCAACAAAAAACAAGTTATGACCAAGACCTTCAACATAATATACCCTGAAGATTACAGTTTTGCCAACAACATAGTCTCCATAACCCATAACTGCTCCAAAATGGTCGTTCCCTAATCTAACAGTCCCGATGAATTTACTCAAGAAGTTCATGAGCCGCGAGCGATCTCCGATCATATGCTTGGAACAAACTGAGTCCGTGTACCACGTAACGATTTGAACGATCTGCAGTTGAACACAGACAAGAGTGGATAACTGGATAATTGGGAACCCCATGCAAGAATGGGTTCCATTTGGTTAGTAACAGTGATTGGAACACCCACATCGGAAGTAGAAACAATGGAATCATCAGGAATAGATGTAGTGCTAGTGTCCGTATTTGACCTATTCAAAGTATGTTCACTTCTTAAAGGAATATTTCTACTAGTAGGCATCTATTTTCTGATGGGCATTGAATTAGCAAATTTAGGGCAAGACTCATTAAGATTAAACTTACGGCCAGTAGGTATCCATTGATAACCAATATTACTAAATTTTCTTCCTGTGGGTTTCCAATATTTTCTAACTTTCTTTCGCTTTTGCCTTTTAGCCTTCTTAGCTTGATTTTTGGCATTAACAACTTTAACGGGCATTTAACAAAGATTAAGCAAAGCATTCACACCACATTCATGATCAAGTAACAAAAATCAAAAGTCATCATTACAAGGTTTTGCAGATAGTAGCAGAATTAATTAATTACAGACGCTTATAGCTAATACTAGAATCAACACGATTCGTTTTATTCAACTCAAACTTAGTGGTCCTAGGGTGGTCTTCTACTCTCTTCCAATGCACATTCTTAGCTTGCGAGGTCCTATCTTGCTTTGTATTGCCTGGAGGCTTTGACCCGCTTGCTTTTATGTCACTGATTACTCCTGTAGAGGGAATTATGGGAACATTAGTTGGTTGGGCTACTTTTTGCATTCCTGAACTAGACGTGCTTGGATCAGAACTACTTGTAGGCACTTTAGAGTTCACTTTCTTAATACTTGGCATAGAATGTGTTGCATAATTGGTACTAGGCATAGAACAAGGCATCACAGCTTTATCTTTTGCACCTAAGGATTTAGGACATGTTGCTCTTAAACATTCTAGAAGCTCTTGAGATCGTTTGGCCTGAATGCAAGCAAACCTAATCTCTCTATCAAGTGGCTTATTTATGAAATCCTCTTCTACAATCTCACAGAGACATTCTAGACTATCCTTAAGGTGAGCGAAATAGTTATGAAACACAAGTTCATTATTTTTAAGATGAGGAGGAATATATTTAACAGTCACACTATATTTGCAGTCTGCAGATGACTTTGATGCAACATTCTCATTAAAGACAAGTGACATTTTCCCTTTTTCCTAACTCCTCATATTCTCAATTTCCTTTTGTAAAGAAGTTTCTTTTTCGTTGTTCTTGTCACGAGTGACTTTCATTGAATCATATAACTCTTTAAAGTGTCGTTTAACCTTTTCATTTTCTTCTAGAAAACTCTCATTTTCCTTTTGTAAGACATTAACCAAGTTTTGAAGATGAAACGTTTGAGAACACTGAGAATCTAAACGAGGAGGCATTTGGGAGCCAGTCACGTTGTTATTTTCACCCTTTAATTGTGAAATTTGGGCTTTCAACTTTTTGATCGTGTTACAATGAGCTTGAATCTGTTCGTCACATTTGTTTATTTCAAAAAGTGCATGAAACTCTGGAACATTTGAGGATGTCTTGATGTTTGAGATTTTGACATTTTCTTTAAGATGTTGATATTTTAGTTGCAAATTAAAATGTTCAACTTCTAACTTAGAAAACTGTTTTACCAAATTATCGTGATCATCCTGATCAATTTTCACATTCAGTTCTGAGTTTTTGATTTCAAGCTCAATGACACGATCATGGGAAACTTTCAAGGCAACAGTTAATTCATGAAGTTGAGAGGCAGTAATAGAATGCTTAGTAACAGTATAAAACACATCTTGAGCCACACAACTTAATACTAAGTTCTCATTGAAGATATGCAAGTTCTTCCTTTCAATTTCATTATATTTGAGTTCTCGTTCATAATCATTTACCTCAACAATCATTGCATCAAATTCCTTTTCCATTTCTTTGATATCTGAGTTAATCCCCTTTTGAAGACTCTCAAATTGACCTTTTAATTGTTTAAAGAAGGGCATGACCTCAGTTAAATAACATTCTTTAGTTTGCTCAAAGCCCCTTTCCCCTTCAGTTATCCATGTAGTTGTGATTCTCTTCTTACATGTCTTCTCAAAATCAACGAATAGTTGATGAACAACATACATGCTGATTAAGGTCTTGCTATTAGTGGCAATAGTTCTAGAAACTAAGTGCATTGGTGTATTTGGAGGATACACAGAGTCGCTAGCATTTTCCTAAAGGGGGTGTTTGTTTCCACAAGTACATTAACTTTTTTTTATCCATATCTTTCTTCCAAAAAATTGCTTGGAGTTAATTGAGTTTGAGGCTTAAACATGTTCAGGGAGATCCAATTTTCCTTAGTGTAATCATGGGGTTTGATCGTTATGTTATTCTTTTTACACGCAGGATCGTTAAGCTTCTTATCCATTTTCTCCCTAGATGCATCATCTAATTTTCTATCCTCTTCCGTGCTTCCAATACATGATGGTGTTTGCCTAGGCTTAAGAATCTCATTGCCATCATATACAATCTTATGGAAAGCTTTAGCTCTTTTGCAATATTCGGGATTTGGTTGCTCTACAAGGGGAATACTGTGCTTATCGCTTAAGACTATATGCTTAGTGATCATGTGAGCAGTCTGCATGGTGTTTCCTTGTACGTACAACTTATTTTCAAGCTTGTTTTTCAAAGTTTTTAGATTAGAAAAATTATTCAACAGTTTTGATTCCTTAGCACTGAATTCTTGTTTAAGCACTTTAACATTAACTTGCAGCTCTTGTTTTTGCTTAATAGTTTTAGAAAGTTTTTCTTGTAAGGAGTTTAACTCTTGTTTTAACACTTCTTCTCTAAAATTACTTTTTCTAATAATTGTATGCATTTGGTCATCCATTTCCTGCTCACGAGTAGTTAACTCAAACTTAGCACGTTGTTCATAAATAGCAACTTGTTCTTTATAGGCATTCAGTTCAGAGATAACAGAATCATCAGGGGCACACGCAGTGTATTCATCAAAAACATAGTCATCATTGACTGCAGAAGATACATCACTTGGTACAATCTCACTTTCACTTTGTGTCACATATTGATCATATGGGATAGTGTGACTATTACCCTTATTATCAATATCTGATTAATAAGTTTCAAGAGATTGTACTTCGTTATGTATCTTTTGCTCATCAACTTCATCGTATAGTTTTAATACCTCTGAAATGATTGAATCTTTTGATTGACCAGCCTGTTGTGGTGAAGGGAACTTTGGAGAGACCATAGGTGAGATGCTAGCTATGAAGATTGTCTGGGCAGTAGGTTCATCATCGACATCGGAGTCAAATGCATCACAGTCTGCTACTTGAAAGGCATTTTGATGATTTTGACCTATTTCCTGAATAGGTTGCTCATCTACATCCACATCATAGGTCTTAGCATTCCCTTCAAAGAAGAAACAACAACTCCTCTTCATCCAGAGCTGCTCCATTGTCCTGAGCTTGCACAATCAACATCTTGTCTCTCGGTATTCTGCGATTCGTGGACGTTTTGGAGATGTGCAGTTCCTCGCAATATGTCCCTCACCACCACAGTTGTAGCATTTGATTGGCTTTGCTTGCCCTTGATTTTCATTTCTTCCATGATTCTGAATTACCACATATCCTCCACCTACTCCAGCTTTTGTTAGGATTTGGAAAATCCAGTAGTTAAAGTCTCGGTCACCTCAAGTATATGTAATCGTTAGAAAGCTCGTAGTCGTAGTTATTTAATGTTAAGTAGTATTTAGTTAAGTAACACCGTGGAGGACGGACGGGTCTTTACCCACTGTATGCCTGATCCACAGCCCGTCAGGTGGCGTATTATGTAAGTACTATAAATACTCTCTACCTCCCAAGGTAGAGAGTTGGAGCTCATAATAAGATTTTTCTTTCTCTCACTAAAGTTCCCTAAACCTCTAACTTTCTCTCTCTAAAACACATTATACGCCTATTTGATCTTATGGTTTAGTGTGTTTGTGAAATCCAATATGTTACAAATGGTATCAAGAGCCATGGTTTGATCATCTCTTACATATCTTTGGATTTCTAGTGACTTTTAGGTGGTTTTAGAGTTTGAAAAGGTTTAGTGGTTTTTGCATCATTTGGATCATTTCTAGTGTTAAAGTTTGAATCTTGGGTGTAGTTTTGTGTTTAGAATCGTTGTATGTGCTTGGGTTTTGATTTAGTAACCTTGAATCATCGTGGTTGGGTTGTTTTTGGATTGAAAAGTGGTGTTTATGTGTTTTTTCTAGCTAGCGACTTAAGCCACGGATAAGTTGTCTTGGTAGCGACTTGCTTAGTAATTTGGTAGCGAGTTGCGTTGAAGTTCTTAGCGAGTTGAGCTAGCGACTTGTCTATTGAGACAAGCGAAAAAAAGACACTTAGTGGATTCTCCACTACGAGTAGCGACTTGGTGAAAGGTAGCGACTTGTACTTAATTTTGTTAGTGACTTGGTGTTAGCGATTTGGTGCTTAGCGAGTTGCTCTTTAGCGACTTGACAACTTAGCGATTTGGTGATTAGCGAGTTGCTATTTAGCGACTTGACAACTTAGCGACTTGGTGCTTAGCGACTTGATGTCAAAATTTTGCTAGCGACTTGGTGCTTAGCGAGTTGTTATTTAGCTACTTGACTGTGTCTTAGCGACTTGGTGCTTAGCGACTTGGTTCAGTTTTTCTTAGCGACTTGGTTGACTCTGTCTGTATTACGGTTTTCTCTTGATTTAGTAAAATCCCGTGAAAGAATCTATTTCCGGTTTAATCATAGAGTTATAAAATCCCATTTAATCTGTCAACATGTCTACCAACGTTCCTACAATCATCTCCACTGTTGCGAGGATGTTCAAGCAGCTGGTTCAGATACTCGTCCACCCATGCTTGAGAGAACTGACTACGACTCTTGGGCTCAATGAATCAGATTGTACTGTCTTGGAAAGGAAAATGGATTCAACATTCTCAAATCCATTGATGAAGGACCGTATAGGGTTGAGACTACTAGAGACATAATTGATACAGCTGAAGATGGAACAATGATCTATGGAATAGACAGACCAAAAACGTATGATGAGCTCAATGATAAGGAGAAGAAGAGATTCAATGCGGATATCAGGGCTTCTAACATCATATTACAAGGTCTTCCAAAAGACATCTAGAAGCTTATCAATCACAACAACTGAAGCAAAGGTCGTATGGGATAATGACAAGATGCTTCTCTCGTGTTCTGAATTAACTATGGAAGACAGAGAATCTCAATTATATGATGAATTTGAACACTTCAAGATGAAACCAGATGAGAGTGTCTATGAGTATTACGTGAGATTCCACAAGCTTGTTAATGACATGAGGAACATCAGAATGACTATGCCAAACATTCAGTTGAACTCAAAGTTTGTGAACAACATGAATCCCGAATGGCACAAGTTTGTCACCTTTGTGAAACTAACCAAAGGATTGAAGAATACAAACTATGAGCAACTCTATGCCTTCCTTCTTCAGAATGAGAGACATGCCATGTTTGAAAAGAGGATTCATGAACAATTCAAAACAAATCCAGGAGAGACAAGCTCATCAAATGATTCAACTGCCTTCTACTCAAACATTAGGATTACTACTAAAGCTTCACAAGTTATACCCATGGGTGATGGAACTCACAAACTCATTCCGAATCCAATGTTCAAACAAGCCGATGCTGATGCACACGTGGGTAACTTCATTAATCAACCGGCTCTCCTGATTAGTCAAAACATGAACTCTCTCCCACACACCAACAATAACCTCGCACGTCTAATCCACACAATCAAGCCACCGTCAGAGATGGGAAGGTTATAGTACAACCAGTTCAAGAAAGGCAGTATGAACAAGAAAGAGGTGGAGTTGGTAGAGGCCTTGTGACAAATCAGAATAGGGGAAGAAATGGAAATCAAGGACAAGTTAAGACGATCAAATTTTACAACTGTGGAGGTGAGGGACACATTGCAAGGAACTGCACATCGCCAAAACGCCCTCAAAATGTGAATACTTCAGTGGATAAGATGTTGCTTGTTCAAGCCCAGGATAATGGTGTAGCGTTGGATGAACAAGAGTTGTTATTTCTTCGAGGGAAATGCCAAGACGTATGATGCGGATGTGGATGAGCGCCAATTCGGAGATAGGCCATAATCATCAGAATGCCTTTCAAGTAGTTGATTGTGATGCATACGACTCTGATGTTGATGATGAACCTACTGCACAAACCATTTTCATGGCTAGCATTTCTCCAATGGTCTCTCCTAAAGTCTCTTCATCACCACAAGCTGGTCTATCCAAAGACAAACTCATTTCTGAGGTACTAAAACTGCGATGATGCCGATATGCAAAAGATGCATGACAAAGTACAATCAACTGAAACTATTGAGTCAAATATTGAAGATATGGGTAATATCAATGTTGTCCCATATGATCAATATGTGAAACAAAGTGAAAGTGAAGTTGTGCCAAGTGATGCATCTTCGCATCAACGATGACTATGTTTTTGATGAATACAATGCATGTGCCCCGATGATTTTGTTATCTCTGAACTTAATGCCTATAAAGAACGAGTTGCCATTTATGAACAACGTGCTAAGTTTGAGCTAACTACTCGTGAGCAGGAGTTGGATAACCAAATGCGTACAATTATGAGAAAAAGTAATTTTAGAGAAGAAGTGTTAAAACAAGAGTTAAACTCCTTACAAGAAAATCTTTCAAAAACTGCTAAGCAAAAACAAGAACTTCAAGAATATGTTAAAGTGCTTAAGCAGGAATTTCATGCTAAGGAATCAAAACTTTTAAATGATTTTTCTAATCTAAAAACTTTGATGAAAAAACTTGAAAATAAGTTGTACATACAAGGGAACACCATTCAGACTGCCCACATGATCACTAAGCATAGAGTCTTAAGCGATAAGCATAGCATTCCCCTTGTTGAGGAACCAAATCCAGAGGTCATTAAGAAGGCTAGAAATACTCATAAGGTACTTTATGATGGCAATGAAATCCTTAAACCTAGACAGAAACCTAGTTGCGCTGAGTGCACTGAGGAAGATAAGAAATCTGATGAAGTCACTAGGGAAAAGATGAACAAGAAGTTAGATGATCCTAAATGTAAAGAGAAGAAAATAAATATCACACCCCATGATTACAAGAAGGAGAATTGGATTCCTTGAACATGTTTAAGCCTCAGACGTTGTTAACACCCGAACAAGTGTTCTGGAAAAAGGATTTAGATAAGCAAAAAGCAGAGAATCTTGTTGAAACGAACCCCCCCCCTTTAGGAAAATGCCTTCAGCGACTGTGTATCCTCCCAATACACCAATGCATTTAGTTCCTAGGACTATTGCCACTAAAAGCAAGACCTTAATTAGTAAATGTTAGGTCACTAGTTTTACAACACAAGCATCAAGAGAAGAGATAGAGAGGAGAAGAGAGGCGGATGAACAATCTACACTCACACACACACGTATAAATGAAGAAGGGTTAGGCGTAGAGTGAGTGAAAGAGTAAATTGAACAACCAACCTTCAAATGAAGGTTTACATAAGGTATTTATAGGAGGAAAGCTAGGGCAACACTCCTAGTTTCCATCCTTTCCTTAATGGACTAAGGCCTAGGCTTATGGGCCTTCTACATAAGCCTAAGGCTAATTGCAAACATAAAGGCCATAATAAGCTAACTATTACATATGAGTAACTAACACTTGAATAAGGTTTAGGAGTGATTCCAACAATCTCCCCCTCAAGTGTTATTACATATGAGTAACAAACACTCAAGTGTTGGTGATGAAAAACGATGAAGGCGTAGATATAATAGTAGCTTTGACGTCTTCTGACATTCTTCTTTCTTGTGAGAAGAATTTCCTTGATTTTGAACAATCTCCCGGTGTAGAGATAGTTTACTTTGAACGGTTATGCTTTGACGTCATCTTTAAATTTGTTCTTTGATCATTATTCTTTGTGATGAAAGTGATAGTATGTTGTTGTTGCGCATCATGTCGCCTCAGGCTTTGCTCTAGTGTCTCCACGTCATTCTTCAACATGCTCACACGCTCTTTTGACGTTTGGGTTTCAAGATCTTGATGGAGTTCTTTAAGTCTTTAACTTTGTAGATTCTCTGTATTGACGAAGAATCATTATGACTGTTGTGTTGCTTTTGGATAGAACTTCCATTAGTGATGATGTTGGCATGAGCATGAGAAGAATTTGCACGATCGTTCGGCTCGAGCTTCCATAAGAAGAATACATTTAAACGGTTAGTAATAAGCGGATTCCGGCACTTACAAGTTTGAAATTCAAGAGTGTTAACAAAGATAGTGTGAAAACACAACTCTAATTCTTACAAAGGCCGTTCCTGAATCAGAGTCCCACAAGTGAGATAACACGATTTACCAAAGTACACCTACGATTCAGATGAGTCGCTGAGGTACACCGAAGCATCACCTCACGACCGTAGACCGTTTGAGACCACTAAGCGCAATCCACGGGGAGTTGCCGAAGCGACCTGCCGTGGTCGTTTGATGTTGACCTGGCAGGAGTTTCCATTCAATCACCGAGGATCACAATTGTGAACCTCTCATAAATGTTCTCGACAGATTGCTAAGATTTGTGAAGGACTCGATAATGTATCCCTGAAATTCTTATTGTTGAATGTCAAGTGATGAAATGTCAAGTGTACCTAAGAGATCTTTTGATGAATCTCGTGGCTCTAGACTCAATAGTGCGTTTTGGTTTTCCTGAGCGGAGACTAGGAGAGGGTCTCCTTCTTCAATACCAGCAATCTCTAAGAGAAAGCCGATAGTTTACGTAGGGTTCCCAGTGAGAATGAAACAAGCTTCTTTTGAGAGAAACTTGAGTGGATAAGAAGGTTTAGTGCATGCGTCACGGGTCCATGACGACTTTTAATCTTCAATACCGCATCACTAAGTGACAACCAAGTAGCATATGAATTGAACCCGTTTCCGCCCTAAGTTGAATAATCTGGAGGGCAATTTCTTTTCACCCTTTTCTTTGCATTTTTTTTAATTCTTCAACTCCTTCTTTCTCCGATTATCATTTTCTCCTTTTTATAATCATACCTAAGGACTTCTAAATACTAACTATTTGTGGTGTCCTTGGGTAGATCCCTCCAGCTCTGGCGGATCATAGGACAGTTATTCCTAACCTTAGTCACCTTATAACTCCATGACTAACCTATGTTGCCATAAAAACCACTGATGTGAAAAATCTCTCACAGTGTTTATGAATGAAAAACATTTTAGTACCACTGTTGAGATAAGATTTTGCATAAATACTCCCCCTCCACATGTGCTTAAGAGTTTTAACGGTTAAAATGCACAGTGAGGAAAGAGCGCGCACTTTTGAATTGATTAACTCAAGATAGACATTCCCCCGCGAGACACGATTACGTGGCATAGTTAAAGAGTTGCATTGTCAGCTTTTAGGTGACAATCGGGTCTAGTAACTACCTTGAAGGTGTAGATAATCCTCGAAAGGTCGTCAAACCCGTCAGAGTTCATGTTTATCAAGAGTTTCTCGAATGGTACATTCTACTCCGAAAAGTCCTTTGCGAGACACGTTTACATCACTAGCGAACTAGCTTGAAATTATTACCCTTCCGGGACAAGTCTTTTCGAGTTACTAACAGTTAAGCATCGTCAATTCGTTGGTTAAGTCCAAGCACACGATTCATTTGCATTTTACACAACATATTTCTTATCACACATTTTCTCCCCCTCAAAATGGCATATTAAAGTGTTATTTTTGAAACGTTTGAGAATAAATATGACCATTTCGAGTGTTGCGGGAAGAATGACCACTGTGAACAATTTGTGAACAAAGTTTCAAATACTCCCCTCAACAAGTGATATAAACGGTTGAGGTTTTGAAAAACATAAGGGGAAGTACTTGTTCTTTTGAGCAAAACCTTGAAAAATGAAAGGTTTGATAGGTTTTACTCAAAAGTAAGAAGCTTTCGCTCCTTTTCTAAGGATTGTGGCACTGAGGCGTACCATAAGGTCCTTTATTTACAAGTACGGGTTGTACATTGTAATGTGTGCACAAGCCATTGACAGATAATCAAACAAGCAAAATCACAATCAAGAGAATACCTAATGATTACAGACGATCGCCTACTTTCTCGAGGACGTTGGAAAGTCAGAATCGGAAAGTTTGGTCATCCTCCCACATAGCTCTCCAACCGTTGCATCTGATCCCGATGAATCAAACATTCATCAATCCTAGTGATTAATCAACGAACCTCCTTACGATCCTTTGAATTCCATCTCTTCGTCTGAATTATACCCAACTCAATGTCCATCAATCGATATGACAATCCATATCGAACCATCTCCAGGGTGGCATCTTAGAACTTAGTGAATTTCATCGAAAGCCATGAGGCAAGTATGATGATTTTCACTTTGGTAGACAAACCCAAACTTGTGTTTATGAACGATTTTGTACTGAGGTTCTTGATTGATTCCGATGAAGTGTAGAATTTAGGTAAGATTCGACCCCGAGGTGAAAAACTTCAATACGCTCTTTGATTTGAAGCGTATGAAAACAAGGAGTGCAGTAATGTACTTGATGTAAATTTTGGTTGAGGTTCGTTAGGGCTCGGTATGTCGTGATCCTCACCACCAGTGTATGTAAAGTGATCAACGGTTTTTTTTCCATTGGTGGTGTGGTTTCTGAATCCCTTGGTTGATCAGATGGTGGTGGCTGTGTAGCTTGTTGTGTAGTGGTGATAACCTATTTAACCATTTATCGAATCATTGGATGGAGTTGCCTTCTTAACAGATTTTGTTGTTGACATAGGTGTTTCTTATGTTGATGGAGGTGATGATTGAGATGATGATTTGGGTTTGGTGGAAGTGTCAAGAGGTGTTACAGAAGACTGTTGAGGTTTGTGTATGTAACGCCCCGACCCGACAAGGGTAAAGGAATCACAAGTAATGGTGTCATATCAAAGCAAACATAAATATCCAAAAGAAATCTCAACATAAATATTGAAATAATCCAAGTCAAATGACTTCAATATTTATGTTGAGATTTCTTTTGGATATTTATGTTTGCTTTGATATGACACCATTACTTGTGATTCCTTTACCCTTGTCGGGTCGGGGCGTTACAATTTATGGAATCAGAGCCCAGGTTTACGACTTGTAGTCAGGACCTGTGACATATGGAGCCTAGGTTTTGAGACCTTAGAGCTTAGGATTTGACCTGTGAGGATTTGGGTAGACTTTAGGATTCCTTCTGCGTACTTCCATTTCATATCTCACATTTGTTCATTTTGCTAATCGCTTGAATATCGCTCGATGGTTCAAACTCGCCGCACCGGTAGCGTGGATGGAGACGATGATGCTACTAACATGGATACTGCGATTGCTAATGCTCTCAATTCTCTTTTCCCTGGTCTTACTACACCTGAGATGATGGAACAGTGATCGCAACATTCGTAATCGAATGGTGCTTCGGGTAGTGGTGGAGGAAATCAACCCGCCGGTATTCACACTTGGCTCGGCGTTTGGTAAGCTCAAGCCTCTTTCGCTTAGCAATCGCCGCTACTCCCTACTGAGGCCGAGGACGGATCACCTCATATTGAGAAGCCTGTTTGAAGTCGGGTTGTGGAGACGAGTTTAAGACTCGTTTGGTTGCATTCAAATTGGAAGGTGATGCTTTAAATTGGTGGAAGGCACTCAAACAAGCAAGAGGAGGAGATGCTTTTGCGGTTACTTGTACCGGACTGAGTTTCTGGACTATCTTCTATAACCGTTACTTTCCGATCTTTGAGAAGCAAAGGTATGAAAGGGATTATCAAGCAATCTACTAGTTTGATTATGAGATTTCCAATGAGTACATGAGTAGGTTTATGAGGCTGGTGAGTTTTGTGGGAGTGATTCTTTGGAGATGGTAGGCGTCAAGCTAAGCACTTCAAGTGGGGATCAAGAAGTGGGTGTTGGACCGACTGCTTAATATTGAGTATGAGGATGTGTCGGCCTGCAATGACGCAGCTCGTAACATTGATATCTTTCATGAGGTTTCGGGTTCCAACAAGCGTAATCGCGATGGTGATCGGATTCAAGGTAGGACTCAAGGCAATGACTATAAGGGAAACTCTGGTAGGAGTTATGATTCGAGGAGTCAAATGGATAGGAGTTTTGATCGGGTCGGTCAGGAAGGAATGTTGACACCGGCTCGAGACGAGGGTCAAGATAATAGAAATGCCTTTGGTAAGAATGGAAGTGATCATCGAACCAAGGTAACAATAACCAGTTACAACAAGGATCACCGAGGATCAAATCGTGGTCGTGCTCCGGGATCTTCTAGTCAACAGAGGACACCTGAGGTTTTGCCTCCCCACCTATTTGTACTACTTGTGGAAAGGCTCATCCGGCGGTGTTTCAAGGCCACTGGTGGTTGTTTTGCTTGTGGCTCCACTGCTCACAAGATTAAAGATTGTCCTAAGAAGAACCCGGTGATTCCTGGAAACTACATTAAGCCGCCGACTACTCTTGGGCGTGTCTATGCTACTACTCAGTAACAGGCGGCGCACTTCGTACCATTACGGGCACTCTTTTCATTGATGATTGTGTTGTCTTCGTTTTATTTGATACCGGTGCCACACACTCAATTTTATCTATCACATTTGCTAAGAAACTTAATATGAAGCCCAAACCGTTAACAAATCATTTATCGATTTCTACGCCTATGAAGAACCACGTGATCATTGATCATAAATACGTTAAGTGTCCTCTTCGTTTTGATGATCGTATTCGCTTTGTAAATCTGTATCCTCTCGATATGGTCGACTTTGATATCATTCTAGGCATGGATTGGTTGGCTTATCATAGAGCTTCAATTGATTGCCATGCTAGAACGGTGATCTTTGGAGACGTAAAACATCTCAATTGCTTATCATGGTTCTCAACCTCTTAAATCTGTTAAGCTCATTTCCGCTATGAAGGCACGGACCATGATTGCTCATGGGTGCCAAGGTTTTCTAGCATCTGTTAAGGACACATCTTTGGAGAGTCCTAACATTGAAAATCTTTCCGTTGTTTGCGAATTTACCGATGTTTTTCCCGATGAACTCCCTGGTCTTCCCCCAGTTAGAGAAGTTGAGTTTAGCATTGAGTTAATTCCCTGGTGCCGAACCGATTTGAAGGCTCCGTGACGCATGGCACCTTTGTAGAATTGAAGGAGTTGAAGGAACACCTGCAAGAGATGATAGAAAATGGATTTATTCGCCCCAGTGTTTCTCCATGGGGTGCACCTGTTTTGTTTGTGAAGAAAAGGATGGAAGCATGCGTCTATGTATCGACTACCGTGAACTTAATCGTATTACCATTCATAACCGTTATCCTTTGCCGCGTATTGATGATTTGTTTGATCAACTGCAAGGAGCTAAGTTCTTTTCAAGATTGACCGAGGTCCTGTTACCATGAGTTACGTGTGAAGGAGCAAGATGTTCCTAAGACCGCTTGTACAGATATGGTCATTACGAATTCCTCGTTATGCCTTTTGGTTTGACCAATGCGCCGTGTTTATGGACCGATGAATCGTGTTTTCCATGAGTTTTTCGACAAGTTCGTTATTGTTTTCATCGACGACATTTTAGTTTACTCCAAGTCTGAAGAAGAGCATGAAGAATATCTCTGGATAGTTTTAGAGATTTTGAGAAAGAAGAAGTTGTACGCCAAATTTTCGAAGTGCGAATTTTGGTTAAGACAAGTCGCTTTCCTTGGTCATATTGTATCACCTGATGGTATCACCATGGATCCGTCTAAAGTTGAGGCTATCACCAAATGGCCAAGACCTACATGAAGGACTGAGGTCGAGTTTTCTAGGACTTGTCTGGTTACTACAGACGTTTTGTTGAAGGTTTCTCTCGCTAGCTCTACCCCTAACCCAACTGATGAGGAAAGGTGAAAAGTTTGTATGGACGGATGAACGAGAAAAGAGTTTTGAAGAGTTGAAACGGAGATTGGTGTCAGCTCCTGTTTTGACTCTTCCAACGGTTCGAGGATTTCAAATTTACAAAGATGATGCATCTAAGAAAGGATTAGTTTTGATGCAACATGGAAAGGTAATAGCTTATGCTTCGAGGCAACTAAAACCTTATGAGGAGAATTACCCAACTCATGACCTTGAGTTAGCTGCAGTGGTGTTCGCGTTGAAGATCCGGAGACATTACTTGTATGGAGAGACGTGTGATATATTCATCGATCATAAGAGTCACAAGTATATTTTCACCGTAAGGAACTTAACATGAGACAAAGAAGATGGTTAGAACTTCTTAAGGATTATGACACCAACATTCAGTACCATCCATGTAAGGCTAACGAGTTGCCGACGCACTTAGCCGAATCGCATTCTTGCGAGTATCAAGATTGAGCCTAGGATTTTGCGTGACTTAGAGAGTTTGGATGTTGAGTTGTGTGTACGAGATTTTGATGGATACTGGGCTAGTATGAAGGTGGAGTCGAACCTTATATTGCAAATTAAAGAAGCTCAGAAAGATGACGGCGAGCTGTGGGCCGTGGTGCAAAATGTTGAAGAAGGTAAGCAGACGGAGTTTAAGGTTGATAATGACGGTATTTTATGGTATGGAGATAGGCTTTGTGTTCCCAATGATCGTGTACTTCGTGAGAAAGTTATGATGAAGCTCATAGTTCTCCTTTTCACTATCCATCCCGGTTCTACCAAGATGTATAAGGATTTGAAGCAGTACTTTTGGTGGAATGGCATGAAGCAAGATGTGGCGACATTTGTGTTGAAGTGTATGATTTGTCACAGGTTAAGATCGAACATCAAAGGGCTAGTGGATTGTTACAACCATTGGATATTCCAACATGGAAGTGGGATAAGATATCTATGGATTTTGTGACTGGACTACCTATTACTCGGAAGAAGCATGATGCGATTTGGGTAGTTGTTGATCGACTAACCAAATCTGCTCATTTCTTGCCAATCGAAGGATTTTGGTATTGGTAAATTGGCGGAGATTTTTCAACAAGAGATCGTTAGACTTCATGGTACTCCGGCATCTATTGTGTCCCAGAGATCCGCGCTTTACTTCTCATTTCGAAGGGTTTGCAAAAGCTTGGGGTACTCGACTAAATTTTAGTACGGCATTTCATCCTCAAACAGATGGTCAGTCAGAGAGGACTATACAGACCTTAGAGGATATGCTCAAGGCTTGTGCTTTAGAATGGACCTCGCGGTTGGGATGAATATTTATGTTTAGTAGAGTTTGCATACAACAACAGTTGGCATGCTAGCATTAAGGCGGCACCGTTTGAATTTCTTTATGGAAGGAAATGTAGATCACCTATTTGTTGGGATGAAGTAGGTGAACGTTTAATTGAAGGTCCGGAATTGATTGAGATCGAATGAGAAAGTAGGCGTGGCTAGAGAAAAGCTGAAGGAGGCTAGGTCTCGTCAGAAAAGTTATGCCGACAAGCATCGTCGTAATTTAGAATTTCGGGTTGGAGATCGTGTATTTTGAAAGTTTCGCCGTTTAGAGGTGTGAAACGTTTTGGAATCAAGGGCAAGCTCAGTCCTCGATTTATCGGAACGTTTGAAATTCTAGAACGTATAGGAGAAGTTTCGTATCGATTAGCACTTCCGCCTTAGTTATCGCATGTTCATGACGTTTTCCATGTATCACTCCTAAGGGGATACAACTATCATCCGTTACACGTTGCTTCTTATCCGTTTGATCAAATTCAGCCCGATATGTCTTTATCGAAGAACCGAAGCTATTTTAGAAAGGCAAGAAAGAGTCATGAGAAATAAAGTCATTCCGTTCGTTAAGATTCTTTGGAAAAATCATCCGGAACGTGAGGCTACTTGGGAAACCGAGGAGTTGATGCGAACTAGTTATCCTCATTTCTTTGAATAGTTTGGTATGTTCTCATTTCGTTTTCATTTTTGTTTCGTTTCATTTCAATTTTCGAGGACGAAAATTTTTCTTTAGAGGGGAAAGAATTGTAAAACCTGAAAATCTAAAACCTGATTAAAGACTAAAATACCCTTGGAATCGAAATTTATAAAATACGTAAAATACATTTATATCATTTAACGAAATTTAAATACTTAACTTGCGAATAAATAAAACTTAACGAATATATTACGTGATCGATTTTGGTACGACGAAGATTGGACGTTTCGCAAATAACTTGGATCGTGTTTGTTTGTTTCGATGGATCAAAGGCCGGAGCCCATATGCGTGCGTTTGGATGGTGTTCGGTTGGGCCAAGCCAAAAACCCAAGGCCTTCCTAAGCCCTAACCGAAAATATCACTACTATATATACAACACATAAACACAAAAGTGAAACCCTAGTTTAGTTTTGCCTCTCTTTTTCTTTTTGCTCTTACTCGGCCGAACCATAACAACCTTTGGTGTCGAGTTTTTGCTTCAACCAAGTCAAGGTATAACCTATTCTCGTCTTCGTTTGATGCACCTTAAGTTATTGTATTGTAAATTGTTTCGTTTGGTCGACTTGTGTTTCTTTTTGTTTTGTGTCGAGCCGAATAGAACCAAAACAAGGCAAACCCTAATTATTAAACCTTATAAGTATTAAAGAGCTATGTACGTAATATGTAATATTGAATCGGGTCATGAATACGTCGAGTTAAATAAGGACCGAACCATATGTATTATAACCGAACCATATGTATAATTCGGCTATGGTATAAAACTTAATAACTTGAATATGTAAAGTACGTAGATGAGTTAAGACTTGCGTAATAACCTATTAATTGAAACCCTAAGTTGAACCGAACCACATATGAGTTTTAAAAGTATATTAATTAAGTAAAAGTCATGTAAACGTAAACCCTAGTTTGATATGTGAATCGAATAAGGTATGCCAAACCCTAATGGTTTGTGAATCGTGTCTCATATGTGTGCGTAATTATAAGTCAAGTGAACTTGTAAATGTGTAAACGTGTAATTAATACGAGTAATAAGTAACATGTATGTCACATAAAATCATAAACGTGTATGGTGAAACATAAAAGGAAAGATTGTTTTTATGACGTGTTAGGTTAAGTAACGAGTCATTAAAAGACGTAACATGTAAGTAAATGCATATTAATGAGATATTAAAGAATGAGAAAACCCTAGAACATAAATGAAAGTCGATTAGGGTTTGAAGCTAAGTATATTAATTCGTTATTTTATGTGTGAGTTATGACGTTTAAACTATCTTCACATTTAACTCTAAACTTTAATTAATGACATAAGGAACCCTAATCTACGATATTAATTATAAAACACTTAAGTCTCATTTGATTATAAAACCCTAAAGTATTAAGATCATTAAATATACTAAGTATGAAAGCCAAATATTAAAAGATCATTTCGATGATTATGGAATCATAAATAACATGTACGACCGTTAATGTGTATAGGTTCTGTGAAGAAGGAGTAATCCTTTGCTTTCCCTGTTTCTTCCTTTCGATCATTTGCTTTGGAATAAGGTACAGATATTCTGACCTTTTCAGTAAAGGTTTCTTATAACGTTTTCTTTTCATTAGCTTTTACATTAGGATTTCCTAAGCCTTTGCTATGAACCCTAATGTGTCTATTTGAGTTGTTGCTTATCTGAACTTTGATTTTCGAATCATAAAACATTGATTTTGAACTATATGATATGAAGACTTTGATTTTGAAAACATGATTAAACATTTGATAAAATATGATCTATGTCAGCTATGACATTCTATTTGACCTAAGATAGTTTGACACCCGAGCCAATTATTAACTAGTCATGGGTGTTCCATGTCCGTGTCGTAAGAATGCACTTTCGACATGACTCTAGGGCAGTAGAGTGAAGTTCTGCCACGCCCCTTTATCTTTATTTGTTATGAGCTCAAGTTATATTATGTTATCAATGTATGTTGTGGGGCGTATGGGTGCATCCTAGATCTGTTATATGTTATATATTATATGTTTTATGCTATATGTTATCTCGATGATTGATGTTAGCGTGCATGCACGTCCTTCATAACTCTGGTAGGTCTCCCTTACAAATGTTGCCTTATGTGAATATGATTATGTTTATGATATGGCATATGTATTTGGGCTCGAGGTAGTTAGCTATAAAACTTATTCTATTATTCTGATTTATCTTTTGAGATGATTATGATTTTGCTATCTTTCTTTCACTTTATTTCGTATTCGTTCTCGTTTCGTATTCGTTTTGCTTGTATATCTGTTCACTGGGCTTTTGAAGCTCGGCCGCATTTCTTTTCCGCGTGTATCTAAGCATTGAGCCGGTATTGCTTTGGGATGAGTGTTGTGTGGACTTACCTTAGAGATTTTAGCTTTGATCTTATGATGCCATTTAGACTTTATTTTTAGACATTTAATTTGGAGTTTATTTTCCGCTGGGACCTATGTATTGAAGTCATTTGACTTGGATTATTTCAATATTTATGTTGAGATTTCTTTTGGATATTTATGTTTGCTTTGATATGACACCATTACTTGTGATTCCTTTACCCTTGTCGGGTCGGGGCGTTACAGTGTATAGGATTGTCAACTATGTAGTTGTCTGATTCCTTCTTTAACTTTTCCTCCTCTAGCACTTCTTTTGCCTCTTTTCAATCATTTCCTCTTCACCACCAAATTATCATCGTGAATCTTTCATCCTTATCATGATCGTAATCTCCTTCGTCATATATTTCCACATCTTCACCATGCTTTTCTTCTTGCGGTTGTATAAGTTGTTGTTGTGGTTGCTTCATTTCAACAGTTGTAGAGACAAGGATACCCTGATCCTTACCGGGTTGATTAACCGGATCGGATGGGGTAAGGAATGTTTACAATGGATCTTCCATAAGTGGAGGACTACTGCTTGACCCTCCTGCCCCACCGGTTGATTAACCGGAAAGGTTGAAGCATGGAATTCCATCCATTTCTGCTTTAATGTCTTACTAAATTGTATTACCTCATCTATTGAATCATACTCATCATCGGGATGACTTTGTGAACATGAATTTGAATGGATGTAGCAGAAGGATGTCCACGAAAATCGCAAGATGATTATGAGCATATGAAGTAGTTGAAGATGACACGGAGATAGTTCTTGCCAATTGTTTTGTCGTATCTAGCTTGGAATGTGTTTGCCATCGAGAGCTCAATTTGGGGCATTGATGTTTGCTTGATTTGCAGCCATTTCATGATCTGAAAGTCATTAGACAAAGAGACAAACATATGGAAACACAATGTGTTTGTATTAGTCTGATTTATTATCTAATTACTTGTATGATGGTAACATGTTTATGTTAGTTACAAGTCCTAAGTCACATTAGTCCAAATGTATGAAGTTGATGTGATAAGTTACGTGAACATGTTAATTTTGAAATTTCAAAGAGCAATAATTCACTTAACACACAACATATTAACTTTTGTAAGCTTATATGAAACATCAGATATTTGTGACCTATGCGTAACATTTAACAAGTAGCATATGCGTAACGGGCCAAAAAGTAGTGAACAATGGGTTATGAGTAACAAGGATCCTTATGCGTAAGAAAGGAGCTTATGCGTAGGCGTAAGCTAGAGCGTAAGACCAAGCTTAGGCGCAAGAGTTTCTTACGCGTCAGAAAAGTTCAAAGGCTTTAAGCTTACGCGTAGGGAAAATCTAGATGTTACGCTCTAGTTTACTCGTAAGAGCAAAGCTTATGCGTAACAATCCTTGTTTACGAATATCTTTCCAAGATACACGTAATCCATCTGAGACCCCTTATGCATAAGAGCTACGCATAAGATTACTCTTAGGCATGACCTTTACTCATAAAGTATTCCTTAAGCGTAACGGTTTGAACACCTAAAGATTCCGACATTACGAATAATTAACCTGTTAAATATAAACATGAAAACTTGATTGCAGTTAACTCCAAACATCTTTTAGATCACAAAACAAGCATAAGAACATATCCGATACACACAGAAAGACTTAGGAGTAAAATTACTTAAACCCTAAACCCTTAATCTACGTGTAAGGGATATAGCTACACAAATCAAACAAGAATGTTTCCGGAGTGTCCTAGATGTCATATGAGTGCAATGGAACAAGATTTAACACATTTCCACCACAGAATCAAAAGATTTATGGGAGGTGAACCCTAAAAACCTAAAACTTAAGTTCATACAGCTTTAGATGTTTCTAGGCTAATTTAAAGGTTCAAAAACATGCATATAAACTTATTCTAACACTTTCTTGACTACCTAATAACATATCACAGAAAAGAAAAACCCTAGATGAGCGCAAGAACCCTAGAATTCAAATTAATGAAATTTAAGATTCAGGATGGTTTTGGACGATTGAAACAAGTTTAATAGACACTAAGAAAGGTTTTAACACAACTCATTTCAATCCAAACACTTTTATGCATAAACACCCAATTTGTTCGAGTGAACAATTTTCCAAAATCAGTTTAAAGAGTTTTAACCGTTGGATTTGAAAGAATTTTAGAAATCCTTGTTTATCATCTTGATTAAAAACGGTTTATAACTTATAGATTATGAAAAACTTGAACGGATTTAGAAGATTTGATTTGGGCCGTTTGATCTTGGTGGTTTAGGAGTAAATGAATTAATTTGCCAAGTTGACACATTCAGTCCCTCAACCTTAAAGAGGTTCCAACCAAGATCCTTTAACTTCCGTTTAGGTAAGACAAAAACATTTGTAAGGCAAGAAACTTCACGATACTCCCCTCGACTTTTGAAATAATGAAATGGTTAAAACATTTGAGTCCGAGGAGAGTATATGACAAGAAACTTATCCACCATTTTAGAAGAAACAACATAATTTTGAAAACATGGAAGTACAAGGTTTTATGAAACCAAAAAAATATTTACTTTTCTCCCCTCAACACTTGTTCTGAAAAATAGTGAAAGATTTGATAGAACAAAGTGTTGACTGAAGATTTGTACTTTCGATGTTTGAAAGAATTAGATAGAAGAATGTTTTTGAGATTTTTTGATTTTATATTTTTGTATTTTGTTTTTGAAAAATATTTACAAAAGAGATTTTGGTGTTTAAGAGGTTTTTAAGACTGTTTTAGGAGTTCATCCAATTCCTCTTGAGTCAAACACCTCATACCAATCTGGTGGACCAACTCATTAAACCTAGCGGGAGGCAAGGCTTTGGTGAGAAGATCTGCCAATTGGTATTCTGTACCCACGAAGTATAATTCAACTGTACCCTGTTCCACGTGGTCCTTGATGAAATGATAACGAAGATCGATGTGCTTTGATTTCGAGTGCTGAACTGAGTTGCACGAGATCCCAATGGCACTCCGATTGTCGCAGTACATCGGGATTCTGTCAAATACGTAACCATAGTCTTTGAGTTGTGTTCTCATCCAAATGACTTGAGCACAACACGCCGACATGGCTACATATTCGGTTGAGGACAGCGATGTACAATCCTGCTTATTCGATTGCCATGACACCAGTTTATCACCAAGAAATTGTAAAGCTCCTGAAGTACTTTTCCGTGAGTCTAAGCATCCTGCGTGGTCAGCGTCTGAAAAGCGATTAGTTCAAAACCAAAATCCTTCGGATACCAGATCCCCAAGTTAATGGTTCCCTTGATGTATCGGAGGATTATTTTAACCTCAGAGAGGTGGGTTTCATTGGTCGCGAAAACGAGCAAAGATATACGGCAAAGACAATATCAGGTCTGCTAGCTGTTAGATACATGAGAGACCCAATAATACTACGGTATTTTGTAGGGTCCACCAATTTCCCATGTAAATCAGCGTCTAGCTTCTTGGTATGAACCATTGGTGTGGCATAGGTGTCACAGGTTTTCATTCCAAATTTGTTAAACAATTCAAGGGCATATTTGGACTGACTCAAGAAAATACCACGGGGTGATTGATGAACTTGCAGTCCGAGAAAGAATGTGAGTTCACCCATCATGGACATTTCAAAATTTTTCTTCATTAGTTTTGCAAAAGCGATTGAAAACTTTTTATGTGTAGACCCAAAAATGATGTCATCCACGTAAATTTGAACAATTAAGATATGTGCCCCGTGATATTATATAAAAAGAGTTGGGTCAACCGAACCTTTGGTGAAATTATTAGCAATGAGGAAAGATGATAGCTTATCGTACCATGCCCGAGGAGCTTGTTTGAGACCATACAGAGCTTTGTTCAATTTATAGACGTGATTCGAAACTCGGATCAACGAATCCATCCGGTTGGTGACATAAACCGTTTCTTTAAGTTGTCCATTGAGAAACGCAGTTTTGACATCCATCTGATAGACCGTCATATTTATATGAGCTGCGAACGCTAGAAATATCAAGCGACCTCAAGACGAGCAACCGAGCAAAAGATTCTTCAAAGTCAATACCCTCTTCCTGACGATAACCCTTAGCCACTAGACGTGACTTATTCCGGAATAACATTTCCTTCACATCCAATTTGTTTTTCCAAATCTATTTGAGACCAATGACGTAGACCCCTATTGGTCTTTCAACCATTCCCATACTTCAAGACGTTTGAATTGGTTGAGTTCTTCTTGCATGGATTCAATCCAGTTATCTTTTTGTCATTGCGTTAGATGTTTTTTAGGTTCAGATTACGGTGAGTGCATAAATGCAATGTTCACCGTCTGTGTGAAGACGTTGTCTTGTAACGATCGGTTGATTCGAGTTGCCAATAATGTTTTCCAAAGGATGGTCTTTCGTCCATCTATGTGTGGAGGGTTGATGTTGATATACAGATTCTGAGGATTCAAATGGTTTGTTGAAGATTCCGCGACATCTGGTGCAGCAATCTCATTAGCAAACGGGTTGAAGAACGCATTTGGATCAAAATCTGCAGGTGGGGGTACTACATTCAGAATATCATCAGCAGTGTTAATACAAATAGCGTCATTAAACGTTATTTATATTTTTGATCTTTACCTAAGTTTTGTTAACGACAAAAGTAAATTTAATTTGTATAAAAGCTTAAAGCTTGTCAAGTTTAATAGATATTAAAACAAGCTTTTTCAAACAATATATTCATCATTCAAGCATTTACATTTATGATTAGTAACATCTTGATATGACTCTAATCATTATGTATGATAGTAGTTTTTAGAATGTGTTAGGTTCTTAAAACCAAACACTACTTATGTACTTGCATATTTCTAAAAATAGAAATACAACATATGACATCATGTAATGCATCATGGAAATCATTAGAAGATTTCATTAGATATTTTGTGTGGATTTGTACTCTTCATATCTTACACAATCTCACTTAGATAGAGTTGACTTTAGCAAAAATTTGATATCTTGACTGTCAGACCGGCGGTACCAAAATGGTACACGGGCGGAACCCTTTTAAGGGTTCTGCGGTCCGTGGACGCCTCGTCCACTTTGGCTATAAATAGCAATGCCAAGCCAAGTAGTTTCTCATCCCTTTCTAACATACTCTCATACATATCTTCTCTCTAACCTTTCTAACTCGGTTTCATATCATATTAGTGATCTCTTTTGTAGCAAAGAAGATCAAGTCACATTCAAGCTTCAAACACGAAGTTGGAAGTCTTGTTTGTTTAGTGTTGTATGATCTAGTGTTGATTCATACTTCATTGTTGTATCAAACCATCATAATCTTGTGAGTGTGAGTGGTTAGTATTTTAGTCCTCAAAATACATTGTGTGTGGGAGTGGTTGTACCCTTGGAAAGAACTCGACATCTAGCTTAGTGTCGGAAATAGTGCGAAGTGTAAAGGTTTTCTCCGCCGGTGAAAGGAGCTTGTTGACTAGTGAAGTTAAACTCTCGAGTGTGAGACTCGAGGAGTGGAGTAGGGCAAGGAAAAAGAGTCCTTGTAGACCGAACCACTATAAACAACTTGTTGTGGTTTGATCATTTCTTTCCTTATTTACTTCTTACATATTGCTTGCATATTTCATTAACATATCTAAGATCAATATCAATTGATCTTTACAATAAGTTTCAAAACAAAGTTTTTAATTGGTAAACTATTCAACCCCCTTCTAGTTTTCTACAATTGGTACCAGAGCCTCGTTGCTCAAGAATTTCTAAAATAACTTGTATTTTATAAACTTGAAACGATCCATGGATTCTAAAACTTTAAAGAAGGGCAATCTATGCAAAGACCACCACTCTTTGAAACCAATGGATTTATCTATTGGAAAAACCGTTTTGAAACATATGTAAAATCAAAAGATATAGATCTTTGGTTTATTATTGTTAAAGGGGATTTTAGTTCTACAACAAAGGATATTTTCGTTGATGAACAAAAGAAACTAGTTGCTAAAAATAATGAAGCTAAAATGATGCTTTATAATGCTTTACCTAGAAAAGAATATGAAAGAATTTTTATGTGTGAAACCGCCAAAGATATTTGGGAATCTTTAATTGTTACACATCAAGGTAATTCACAAGTCAAGGATAACAAAATTGATCTTCTTGTTCAACAATATGAACAATTTGTTATCCCTGAAGATGAAACCATTGATTGTGGCTTTGCTCGCTTTAACACTATTATTACATCACTTAAAGCACTTGATGAATCTTTTCGTAGTAAGAACTTTGTCCGGAAATTTCTTAGAGCACTCCATCCCAAATGGAGAGCTAAAGTGACCGCCATTGAGGAATCAAAAGATCTCTCAATAATGTCACTAGACGAGTTGATCGGTAACCTCAAAGTACACGAAATGGTGATGGAGAAAGATTCGGAGATCATCAAAGGAAAAAGGGAGAAGATCAAATCCGTTGCTCTAAAAGCAAAAGCGGAATCAAGTGATGATGACGAATCTTGCTTCGGTAGTGAAGATGAGGAATATGCCATGGCCGTTAGAGATTTTAAGAAGTTCTTTAGAAGAAGAGGAAAGTTCGTAAGACAACCTCGAGAAGAAAAGAAGCCATTTCGAAAGGATCGGGATGACAAGAAGGGAAAAGGTGAAAGAAAATGTTTTAGATGTGGTGATGCAAGTCACCTCATAGGAGAATGTCCCAAGCCACCTAAAAGCAAAACTCAACGAGCTTTTGTAAGTGGTGCTTGGAGTGATAGTGAAGACGATGAAGAATCAAGCAAGGAAGAGATCGCTCTAATGGCACATGAGTCAAATGAGGTACTTTCCGACTCTTCTTATTCTTCTATTGATGATGACACTTTGCAAAAACAATATAATCAATTGTGTGAGCTAAGTCTAAAAATCATAACTAAAAATAAATTTTTAAAAACCAAAAGGAATTTTTGGAAAATGAAGTTTATGAGTTAAAAGAAAAAGCAAAACGACTAGAAAAGGAAAAGCAAATGACGATGATTGTAAATCATGTCAAGAGCTTAAACTTGAAATAGAAAAACTAAAGCTCACACAAGATGTTTTAATAGAAAACAATTCTAAATTTAAAAGGTTTAACAAGAACATCGCTCTTGCCGATGAAATAGTTAAAATTCATAAAACACCGGGAGACATGAATGGGCTAGGTTTTAATGAAGTATTAATTCCAAAGAGTCAAAATAAAACGGCCGAAAAGGACGAACATTCTATCAAAATTGCTGCAGATGCACGGACCGACGGAACCAAAATAAGGGTTCCGTCCGTTGTGCAAAATGGTGCCGTGGGTACTTCAGAACGAATGTTCGCAATACGGACCGCATCTTGAATTTGTTAAAATAACAAAGAAAACCAATAATAGTATTAAACTAAAACCAGCCATTACTTCAGGAGTAGGACTTGTCAAAAATGAATTTAGATCAAAAACTACTCAACAACGATATAAAACTCCTTTTGCCAAACGCCCTTTCCTAAGAGCAACCACAACATACAACCCAACTACCAACACAATGGTTGGAATCAAAACTTTCCTAGACCATATCAAACTCCAGATTACATGCCATGGAACTCTTACCCATCGTTTCCATACATGAATCAAATAAATGGTATGTGTAACCCAAATGGACCCATGAGATATTGGGGACCAAATGCTTGAGTTATTTGCTTCTTAGGTATGCTTGAAAGTTGGATTGGAACCTGATGAATGGATAAAAGATAGTGGTTGCTCACGACACATGACGGGCAACAAAGTCTCTTCTCATCATACCAAGAGTATGACGGAGGTAATGTCACCTTTGGTAGCAATCTCAAAAGCAAAATTATTGGCAAAGGTACGATTGCTCATAACTCCCTAACTATTGAAAATGTTGCTCATGTGGATAGGTTAGGATTTAATCTACTTAGTATTAGCCAACTATGTGATAAAAAGTATAAAGTACTATTTGATGAAAATGGTAGTAAAATACTAAAAGATGGTATCACCATAGCTAAAGGAGTTAGGAAAAATAACATATATGTCATGAAAATAGATAAAACATATAATGACAAACTTTGCCTAACAACATTAGATGATAGCTCATCTCTTTGGCATAGACGCTTAGGTCACGCTAATATGAGACTTATACAAAACCTATCTTCAAAAGAATTGGTTAGGAATTTACCAAAACTTAAATATGACCAACACTTTTGCGACGCTTGCAAAATTGGTAAACAAACACATAGTAGTCACAAATCTAAAAATATGGTGTCCACATCTAAGTGTCTAGAATTATTACATATGGACTTGTTTGGACCATCCGCTATAAGAAGCTATGGAGGCAACTTATACACTTTGGTCATAGTAGATGATTATTCAAGGTTTACTTGGACGTTGTTTTTGAAAACCAAAAATGAAGCTTTTGATAAATTTGAAATACTTAGCAAGAAAATTCAAAATCTTCTAGGTGTCACAATTGTGTCGATCCGAACGGATCATGGTCGGAATTTGACAACGAAACTCAATTTGGAAACTTTTGTGATACAAATGGTATAACACATAACTTTTCCGCTCCACGAACACCTCAATCTAATGGAGTAGTAGAACGTAAAAATAGAACAATTCAAGAAATGAGTAGAACAATGCTTAATGAACAAAACATTCCTCAAAAGTTTTGGTGTAACGCCGTTGACACTTCTACATATATTTTGAATAGAGTCTTAATACGTCCTTTCTTAAACAAAACACCATATGAACTCTATAAAGGTAAAAAGCCAACGTTAGGATATTTTAGAGTCTTTGGTTGTAAATGCTTTATTCTTAATACTAAGGATTATCTCACCAAGTTTGACCCAAAGTCTTATGAAGGTGTATTTCTTGGTTACTCTCAAACTAGTAAAGCTTACATTGTCCTAAACAAAGAAACAATGATAGTCGAGGAATCGTTGAACATAACATTCGACGAAAGTCCACCTCCCTCTAAGACATCACCTTTGGTAGATGATGACTTAGTTGAAAGTCAAATGATAGAAGGTCAAGAAATAATTAATAATAACAAGGAAGATGAACCATTAAATAAAGAAATTGTCAACATCAAAGAATCTAAAAGTCATCCTTTAGAAAAAGTCATAGGACAACTCAATCAAAGAACCTTAAGGTCACAAGCCCAAAATCAAAGTAATTATTTTTGCTTTGTATCCACCATTGAACCCAAAACCATAAATGAAGCAATAAAAGATGAATCATGGGTTATTGCCATGCAAGAAGAATTAAACCAATTTGTTAGAAATGATGTTTGGAAGTTAGTTCCAAAACCTAAAGATCAAACTATAATTGGAACAAAATGGGTTTTTCAAAATAAGATGGATGAAAATGGGATAGTATCTAGAAACAAAGCTAGGCTTGTAGCGCAAGGTTATAATCAACAAGAGGGAATTGATTATGATGAAACTTATGCACCGGTTGCTAGGCTTGAGTCTATTAGAATATTGCTTGCTTATGCATGTGCCTATGATTTTAAATTATTTCAAATGGATGTTAAAAGTGCCTTTCTTAATGGGTTTATTAACGAAGAAGTGTATGTTGCTCAACCTCCCGGTTTCACCGACTTTGAGAAATCACATCATGTCTTCAAACTCAAGAAAGCATTGTATGGTCTTAAGCAAGCACCAAAAGCTTGGTACGACCGACTTAAGATTTTCCTTATTGATAACAAATATACTATGGGATTAGTAGATAATACTCTTTTTACCAAGAAAAAGGAATCACATATTATCATTGTTCAAATATACGTTGATGACATTATATTCTGATCAACTTGTCAAGAACTATGTGATGATTTCTCTAAAATCATGCACGACGAGTTTGAAATGAGTATGATGGGTGAGTTAAATTTCTTTCTAGGACTTCAAATAAAACAACTAGAAGATGGCATATTTTTAACCAATCTAAATATATAAAAGACATGCTTAGGAAATTTGGTCTTGAAGATTCCAAACCAACTAAAACACCCATGTCCTCGGACACTAAACTAACCAAGGATGAGGAAGGTGAATCCGTAGATAACACTAAATATAGAGGAATGATTGGTAGCCTACTCTATCTTACGGCTAGTAGACCCGACATTATGTTTAGTGTTTGTCTATGTGCTCGCTTTCAAGAAAACCCAAAGGCATCACACTTAGAAGCTTAAAAAGGATTTTTAGATACATTAAGGGAACAACGTGTTTAGGATTATGGTATCCCAAAGGAACGGGTGTAGAAACCATAGTGTATGCCGCTTCGGATCATGCCGGTGACTATGTCGATAGAAAAAGTACAAGTGGTATTTGCACTTTTGTTGGACATTGTCTCACCTCATGGTTTGCAAAGAAGCAAACGGCCTTGGCCTTCTCAACTACTGAAGCGTGCGTCTCGGCCGGAAAAGGCATGTCAACAAGCTCTTTGGATGAAGCAAGCTCTCGTAGATTATGGAATTCATCTCAACGACATTGTGATACTTTGCGACAACAAAGGAGCCATCGATCTCAGTAAGAATCCCGTTCAACATGCTCGTACAAAACATATTGAAATCCGCCATCACTTTCTTCGCGACAATGTTCAAAAAGGAAACATTTCAATCGAGAAAGTATCCTTCGAAGACAACATTGCCGACATCTTAACTAAGCCTCTTAAACGAGAACCTTTTAATCTTCTTAGACTTGGTTTAGGGTTAATGGAACCAAACATGTAGGATAAACATAGCCCAAAACATTAGAATAGTCAAAAGTAAAAAAATTTGTCTTGTACACTCGTAGCCACGGCACCAAACGATAACAAAGGACGGAACCAAAATTTTGGTGCCGTGGTCCGTGGTGTCTGAGCAAAATGCTATATACAAATCATCCTCTTCCTCAAAACCCACTTTACCAAAACGTGTAAAACTTAAACCAAGCTCATTATTGTCATCTTCCAACTCACTAATCACTGAAGATAACATCATTGTAAGTATCCTAACTACATTTCATCTCTTAATTCCGAGTCTAGGATTCTTATTTATGCACAAAACTATCACAAATCATTACATGGGGTTTTATGTATGCTTTTATACCAAATATGAATTCAATTGGCAAATTGCATAACTAGTCATTAAAATTAGGTACTACATTATCATATTGCATAAACAAATCATGCTTCCCACTAATTGATAGATAATGAATATAAGGCCCTATTCAAACAACCAAACACCCCATGTCAAAAATTTTGAAAAGCTTCTCACTTGTAGGAAAACAATTTTTTCATTGCTAATACAAATAGAAACGTTAAATTTTCATCACTTGCATGCTCTTGAATACTAAAGGTATTGCATAACTAATATGCATTCCGGGTATATTCAAATGAAGCCACATTGAATTAGGAGCATTTGGGTTATCTCATGGTATTTGCCAAACACCCCACTAAAACCATCTTTGTGCATAAAATGAGTCGAGATAACCGCAACTCCAAATTGTTTTCATATAGGCACACACTAGAACCAAAAACGTTAAAACTTATTCTCATTTTTTAACATATTAACTCTTGTCCTTAGGAATAACCATGGTAGCCGCAAGATTCTATGATCACAAAGACACCCTTAACTACATTCCCAAACACCACAAAACCAAAGGACTTACCAAAGAACAAGTAGAAATATTTAGGGGTCTAGAATCAAGGTATTTCCATGAGGGTAGAACCATTCACTCATCCTTCCTTGAAAACACCAACCTTCGTGAAGAACTAGCCGCCATTCAATTCGATTGTCTTCTTGACATCGATGAACCAATTTGTCCTAGGTTTGTGTTAGAATTCTATGCTAGTGTGACCGGCTTTAGTGATGAAGACGATGATGAATTTTGTCTTAGGTTTAGAATTAATCAAAACGACTACACCATCACCTTAGCCCACTTTGCTCAAGTGCTAGGAATTCCCAACCGAGGAACTTGTCTCTACTCGGATAAATGGTCACTCACCGCTCTTGATGCTATCAATGACCGCTCTCTACCCTACCAAACCCGTTTGGCCGACAAGGATGTCATCCGTGAACACCTTTTTAACCCAAAAAGTGATACAACCCGAGTTACCCGAAAGGGAAAAGAAGTAAACCGAGATCCATATGGAATGGAGCTAAATGAACTTAAGCCGAATTTAAGAAATGGGAGGAGCTACTTAGAGCCAACGTCATTAGCACCATAGGAAATAGGGATCACATTAACGCTTGCCTTTGTCATATGCTCTACAACTTGTCCAACCGTCAACCATTCAATTTAGCCTACTACATAGCTAGGAGAATGATTGATATTCCAACTCAAGGATCGGTTGCTCTTCCATACGGGATGCTCCTCACCCGTCTCTATAGAAACTTTGCACCAATTCCACCAACACCAAAAGGGATGCACCTTCACTATGAGCTCATCCCTCACATCTTTGTACCTTTGAGTGATGCACGAGTTGCTAAGACAAAAGGCAAAAGAGCAAAACCTCCAACTCCATCATCATCATCATCAAATAGCTTCGAGGATGGTCTTCCAAGCTCTCGTCTTCCGCCTCATGAGTATTATGCGTCTCTTCCCGAAATAGAGAATGAATCAGAGGAGTTCAAGCAAACTAAGGGAATGTTCAAGTGCCTTGGTAGGATGATGAACAAGATTTACAAGAAGTTGGACAAATAAGGGTACTTTTAAGGAGCGTTTGGAACAATACATTATCATTAATGTTTGATACAATTTGGTTGTTTTATTATGTAGGATGATAATATAACCTGAAACAATGGTGAATGCTAAAAATTTCATGCAGGGGATAGCAAGTATGCTATCAAATTTTACCCATTTTCACTATAATGTGAAAATCAATAAGCCTTGCTCAAAATACATGCTCCACTATGTTTATATATATGTTATCTGCTTTTCCTAACTAGAAATGTTTAGTATAACATGTTTTGAGAAGAATTTCAGGTTTCGGAAAAGTCCCCGACACCTAAAAACGAACTCTGTCCATTTTTATGCGCTCCACGGATCCGACGGCACCATAATTTTGGTACCGTCCTTTATGTATTTTGGTACCGCCGCATGCAGGCGGACCGACGGCACCCTTTTAGGGTACCGTCCGTGTATAGATTTTGGTGCCGTGGATCCTCCGGTAATTTTCGAATTTCGACTCTTTCGTGATTCCAAATTATCTTCCATCACTTATAAATCAATCTTAACTAGTTTATACTGTTATTAGAACTAGTATAATTCACTAAGGTATATAAGAAATCCATTTCCCACCAAAATTCAAAAATTTGAAAAATCCACCCAAGGAGCCCTTTGGCATAAAGGAAGGAACCAAATTTTTGGTACCTTCAAATCCGTGGGTGATCTGAATATTAGGAAATTCCACTCAATAGAACACATTTATTGCAAATCTTTTCTTCTTCACTCCATCTCTCTTGAATGGCTTGACTTGGGTGATATGACTAGCATTCAACCCACTTCCAAATCATTAGGAACCTCATCTCTTCAATGGTTTAACATCAAATCAAACACATTTCTCCATAATTTTCACTTCTATAAATTGAGAGGTTTTACCATGATCATCCTCACACCTTCTTCATTCTTACTACTATCTAGCAAAGCAAAACCTAAGTTAAAAATGACTAAGTCATCTCCAAAACCTTGCAAGAAGACCGCTAGAATTAGCGTAAGACCTTGTTGCTTTGTTCATCTTAGCTCATCATCCGAGTCTTCTCCACTCACAATCTCATCTCCCATTAGAGATGATACAAGCCTTACCTTAGCTACACCCAATACATCACACATTGTGATCACCACTCCACCACCAATCAAAACACCTACTTCACCTCCACCGGCACCCATCCAAACATCCAAAACACCCTCACCACCTTCACCAAGGTCTCCAACTCTCATTCCTATGGAGTTATTTTCAACTCCACCAACATCACCAAATCCTTTCCTAGAGGACTTGGAAGACTTGCCTCCTAGGCCAAGTCATCCACCACCATTGCCATCATTTGACTCCATTGAGCGGATGGCTCATGAGTCACCTCGGTCATTCCTTGACCCAAACGCCCCATTAGGGCCTAAACCTCTTCTCTTCCACCCCATCACAAAGACATTCATGGTCCTTTGTATGGGGATCATTCACTCCCTACATCAATGTCACCTCATCTTGAGGACATTGAGGAGTGTATGTGGGATACCAATCCCACTAGAGAGGAGATTCAAAACGAACTCCACAACCTCCACCAATTCAAAGGCATGGTGGACTCTCACTTGAGTGAGACAATGCAAATGCAAAGTGCTTTGCTTGCTTCCATCATGACCACCCCAAACATTTCCACCAACACCAACACATCCACCATTCCACCACCACAACCTCCCCAAACATACTACCCTCCAAGGCATGGTTGCTCAACTTGTGAGCAAACGGGCCAAACCGTGGAAAGGACCCGGATTATGGTCCATGACTTCCAAGAAGAAATGAGGTTCATCCTCAACCACATCCTTGAGCGTCTTAACGCTCTTTCCCATCCACCATCACAATAGGATGGTTTTAGACTAGTCTTTTTAGTTTATTTTTTCTTTCTTAGGATAATTTTTACTTCTTGTACTAAAAACACATCATTGTGTTCTCTTTTCATGATCTTTACTCATGAAAAATTTTAACTAATGAATGTTGTTTATTATATTGTTGGTGTCATTACATAGTGTTTGGAAATGCTTGTGAATGATCATTATTACTAACATTTTTTTGTAGCTTTATTTTCACAATCCATGAATCTTCCCATTAAAGCACCCAATTAAGGGGGAGCTTTGAACAAGGGGAGATAATAGCTCGGGCTCATTACATTCCGCATAGCCTCTTCTTTTGTTGAGACAAAAAGGGGAGAAAATATAGAACTTTGAAATTATTTATATTTGACTTTTCTGAAAAAGTCAAACTGCATACATTTGACTTCCTAAAAGTCAAACAGAACCCTCATTGATAATACTTGACTTTTCTAAAAGTCAAACTGCATACTTTGACTTTCTGAAAAAGTCAACATCATGCATCAACTAGTGAATACTTTGACTTTCATAAATAGTCAAACATCATACACTTGCATTATCATTCTCTTTTCAAGTTCTAAAACTAATATTTTTATAACTCTTGTACAAACTTTGTATCTTTTATAAAAATAAAATTTATATTTTGTCCTTAACAAAAAGGGGGAGATTGTTAATACAAATATCGTCATTAAACGTTATTTATATTTTTGATCTTTACCTAAGTTTTGTTAACGACAAAAGTAAATTTAATTTGTATAAAAGCTTAAAGCTTGTCAAGTTTAATAGATATTAAAACAAGCTTTTTCAAACAATATTCATCATTCAAGCATTTACATTTATGATTAGTAACATCTTGATATGACTCTAATCATTATGTATGATAGTAGTTTTTAGAATGTGTTAGGTTCTTAAAACCAAACACTACTTATGTACTTGCATATTTCTAAAAATAGAAATACAACTTATGACATCATGTAATGCATCATGGAAATCATTAGAAGATTTCATTAGATATTTTGTGTGGATTTGTACTCTTCATATCTTGCACAATCTCACTTAGATAGAGTTGACTTTAGCAAAGATTTGATATCTTGATTGTCAGACCGGCGGTACCAAAATGGTACACGGGCGGAACCCTTTTAAGGGTATCGCGGTCCGTGGACGCTCCTGTCCACTTTGGCTATAAATAGCAATGCCAAGCCAAGTAGTTTATCATCCCTTTCTAACATACTCTCATACATATCTTCTCTCTAACCTTTCTAACTCAGTTTCATATCATATTAGTGATCTCTTTTGTAGCAAAGAAGATCAAGTCATATTCAAGCTTCAACGAGAAGTTGGAAGTCTTGTTTGTTTAGTGTTGTATGATCTAGTGTTGATTCATACTTCATTGTTGTATCAAACCATCATAATCTTGTGAGTGTGAGTGGTTAGTATTTTAGTCCTCAAAATACATTGTGTGTGGGAGTGGTTGTACCCTTGGAAAGAACTCGACATCTAGCTTAGTGTCGGATATAGTGTAAGCGAAGTGTAAAGGTTTTCTCCGCCGGTGAAAGGAGCTTGTTGACTAGTGAAGTTAAACTCTCGAGTGTGAGACTCGAGGAGTGGAGTAGGGCAAGGAAAAAGATTCCTTGTAGACCGAACCACTATAAACAACTTGTTGTGGTTTGATCATTTCTTTCCTTATTTACTTCTTACATATTGCTTGCATATTTCATTAACATATCTAAGATCAATATCAATTGATCTTTACAATAAGTTTCAAAACAAAGTTTTTAATTGGTAAACTATTCAACCCCCCTTCTAGTTTTCTACAAGCAGCTTCATCATTGTTGGAAGCGGTTTGTTCAACTGTTGTGGTGGAGTCAACTGGTGTAGGTGCATCTGCAACAGTAGTTGTTGTAGCAGGTGTATCAGGTATAAAAGTATTATCAGGTTGGCAAAGCGGCGGATACACCGAGCACGTTCATCAAGATCACAGAATAGCGGAGCAAATAACCTTTCCATTTGTTGATGAGTAAGTGGGGCTTTGTTCAGTGATGATGGGGTTTGGGGAAGTTTAAGCGGTTGTGTCCGGGTTCCAAGCTGTTATACTCAGAAGCCATCGTGAATATAAGCAGATATTGTGAAGTTTCTTAATCATTTCCCCAATGACAACTTTCTTTAGCAGATTTGAAACTTTGATGAAGTCTACATTTCCTCTAACTTTTGAAGGTTTCGGTATGCGTGAATTTGTAGATGAGCGATAAACCACACAAAGAAAATCTGACTAATTGCGGAAGATCCTTTCGAGGGTAACATGCTAGAAATCAACAAGATCTTCTCACGTATTTGGGTAACTTCACACAAGATCACCCATGAAATTGAGACGATAATACCAAAGTGAGACGTTTGAGCCACATATCGTCTTATTTCTTCCCCCTAATTGAAGGAATTCAAGAAGGCATTGGGTTTTCACAAAGAAGCATGTAGAAGAACAAGGAAGCAATGACCACCTACACACTCTCTCCCCCTCGATGTTTTCAATGATTCAGAATCATACACCATGTATGTTGATGATGACTTGAAGACAGCGAAACCATGTATAAGGAGAAAGCGAAACCATGTATGTCCAATTGATCGAGCAAGTGTGAAGTACCAAAAATATTTCGAGAGAGTTAACTGCGATAAAACTTCTCTGTTCATATTGTTGATCATCAACTGTGACATTGTTGTAGGAAACACTTTGATCTTCTGTTATAGAAGATTCGGTTGTTGTTGTAGATTCATGTGTATCTGAAATTAGAGTATTATCGGTTATGCAACGGAAACATTCGATACATATGAAGCACGACTTTTGGTAGAATCTCTAACCAAAGGAGCAAGCAATGTTTCTAATTCATGACGATTAAGTACAATGGTGGAACAGCTGATGGATC
>OU343216.1:68807292-68846297 GCA_910596185.1 Chrysanthemum makinoi | reverse complement strand
GTTCGGTTACATATTGCTGGATAAGCGGATGAGTGATCCCGTACAGAATGGGTTCCATTTGGTTAGTACTTGATGATTGGAACACCCGCGCCGAAATAAAGCCCGTACTCGAAATAAACAATGGAATCATTAGGAATAGATGCGATCTTTGGTGTCAGTGACCTATTCGCTATGTTCACTTAAGGGAATAGTTCTGCCGATGAGCATCCATTTTCCTAGTGGGCATTGTCTTAGCGGTGAGGACGAAGCCCGATTATCTTATGGCAGGTATCCATTGATAACCTATCCTTACTAAGCGTTCTTCTGTGGGTTTCCTATTTTCTAACTTTCTTTGGTCTTTGCCTTTTAGCCTTCTTAGCATGATTTTTAGCATTAACAATTTTATCACAGGCATTTGACATCATTAGACAAAACATTCGCACCACATTCATGATTAGCATGAGAATTCAACCCGACATCATTACATGGTTTTGCGGATAGTATAAGAATTTGAATTAATTACAATAAGCCTATGGCTAATAGTTCCTAGGTTGGTCTATACTTTTCTTAATTGTCGCATTCTTAGCTTGCGAGTCTATCTTGAGAGGTATTGCACGGAGGCTTTGACACACTTGCTTTAATGTCGGATACTCTGTAGAAATTATGGGAACATTAGTTGGTTGATCTACTTTTGCATTCTGAACTAGATGTGCGAGGATCGAACTACTAGAAGGCACATTAGTGTTCATTTTCTTAAAAGCGAGATAGGAATGGTTTGTATGCTTGGCTAGGCATAGAACAAGGCATCCAGCCTTGCTTTCACACCTAAGGATTTAGGACATGTTGCAATTAGACATTCTAGCAGCTCCACGAGATCTTTGGCCCGAATGCAAGCAAACCAAATTTCTCTATCAAGAGGCTTATTTATGAAATCCTCTTCCACAATCTCACGGAGACATTCTAGACTATCCTTAACGTGAGCACAATAGTTATGAAACACAAGTTCATTATTCCTAAGATGAGGAGGAATGTATTTAATCCATGATATATTTGCGGTCAGAGGATGACTTTGAAACAACATTCTCATTAAAACAAGTGGCTTTCCTTTTCGACTCCTCGAGATTCTCAATTTCTTTTTTAAAGAGTTATTTTTTCCTTGTTTTTGTCACGGTGACTTTCATTGAATCATATAACTCTTTAAAGTTCGCTTAACTTTTCATTTTCTTCTAGAAAACTCTCGTTTTCTTTTTGTAAAGCATTTACTAAGTTTTGAAGATGGAAAGTTTGAGAATACGAAATCTAAAGGAGGAGGCATTTGGGAGCCATGCATTGTTCTTTTCACTAATTGAGAGAAATTTGGGCTTTCAACTTTCGATCGTGTTACAATGAGCTTGAATCGCTTTCATCACATTTGTTTATTCAAAACCTGCATCAAACTCGAGCATCCGAAGATGTCTTGATATTTGAGGTTTTGACATTTTCTTTAAGATGTTGATATTTTAGTTGTAAATTAAAATGTTCAACTTCTAGTTTAGAAAGATGTTTTACCAAATTATCGTGATCATCCGATCAATTTTCTCATTTAGTTTAGAATTAGTCTTTTCAAGCTCAATGACACGATCATGGGAGACTTTTAGAGCAACAGATAATTCATGAAATTGAGAAGCATTAATGGAACAATTCATAGCAGTGTAAAACACATCTTGAGTAATACATTCACAAATAAGATTCTCATTCAATGTATGCAAGTTCTTCCTCTCAATCTCATTATATTTTAACTCTTGCTCATAGTCACTAACCTCAACTATCATTGCATCAAATTCCTTTTCCATTCCTTTAATATCTAAATCTATCGCCTTTTTAAGACTCTCAAATTGATCTTTTAGTTTGAAAGGCATGACCTCGGTTAATAGCATTCTTTAGTTTGCTCAAAACCCATTTCCCCTTGCTTATACCATGGGTGTGATCCTTTTCTTACAAGTTTTCTCAAAATCAACAAATAATTGAAAGATAACATATTGACTGATTAAAGTCTTGCTTTTAGTGGCAATAGTTCTAGGGACTAAATGCATTGGTGTATTAGGAGGATACATTCTTTGAGGCATTTTCCTAAGAGAGGGGTTGTTTTAAACAAGATTCTCCTTTTTTCTTATCTAAATCCTTTTCCAAACACTTGTTCGGTGTTAACAACGTTTGAGGCTTAAACATGTTCAAGGAAATCCAATTTTCCTTTTTGTAATCATGGGGTTTGATAATTATGTTTTCTCTTTACATAGTTGTTGAGTTTCTTATCCATTTTCTCCCTGACTATCATCACGATTTCTTATCTTCCTTAGTTACTTTCGGCCTAGGTTTCGCCAAGGTTTAAGGATTTCATTGCCATTATAAATTACCTTATGAGCAGTTCTAACCTTTTTAATGACCTCGGATTTGGTTCTCAACAAGGGGAATGCTATGTTTATCGCTTAAGACTCTATGCTTAGAGATCAAGTGGCGTCGAATGGTGTTCCTTATGCGTACAACTTATTTTCAAGCTTGTTTTTCAAAGTTTTTAGATTGGAAAAATCATTCAAAAGTTTTGATTCCTTAGCATTGAATTCTTGCTTAAGCATTTCAACATTTTCTTGAAGTTCTTGTTTTTTCTTAGCCGTTTTAGAAAGCTTTTCTTGTAAGGAGTTTAACTCTTGTTTTAATACTTCTTCTCTAAAATTACTTTTTCTAATATTTGTATCATTTGGTCATCCATTTCCTCGCTTCACGGAGGTCCTCAAACTTAGCGTTGTTCATAAATAGCCTTCGTTCTTTATAGGTATTAGGTTGAGAATACTTGATCATTAGGCATCATGATGTATTCATCAAAACATAGTCATCATTATCGCGAAGATGCATCACTTGGTACAATCTCACTTCACTTTGTTTCACATATTGATCATATGGGACAACATTGATATTACCCATATTTTCAATATTCGACTCAATAGTTTGGAGTTGATTGTACTTTGTCATGTATCTTTTGCTCATCAACCTCATCGTATAGTTTTAATACCTACGAGATGATTGATTCCTTGATTGACCGACTGTTGTGGTGAAGAGACCTTTGGAGAGACCATTGAAATGCTAGCCATGAAAATTATGCGTCGCGATAGGTTCATCATTGACGTCGGTAAGTATGCATCACGATCGGCGACTTGAAAGGCATTACGATGAGTATGACCTATCTCTGGTGTTTTGCTCATCCACTCATCATAGGTCTTGGCATTGCCTCAAGAAACAACAACTCCTCTTCATCCAGCTGCACCATTATTATCCACGAGCTTGCGAAACAACATCTTGTCTGAAATACGCATTGTGGAAGTTTTGGAGATATCGTTCTAGCAATGTGTCCCTCACCACCACAGTTGTAGCATTTGATTGGCTTTGCTTGTCCTTGATTCCCAATCCTTCCCTATTCGGTTACGCATATCCTTCACCGGCTCCGGCATTCCATGATGTCCGCATGGTATCGTCTTTTGAAGTGGTTTGCCCCATAACCTTTCCATCTCGACAACGACGCATGATTGTATTGTAGGTGGATGCGTTCGATCTCATTGATTGTGTGAAGACATTGGTATGGGGGCCGAGGTCGGTTTTGTTTAACCATAAGAGCTAGTTGATTAATGAAGTGTCCCGGATTGCATCATCATCATTGCTTGAACCTGGATCGAGAATGAGTTTGTGATTACCATCACCCGTGGGTATGACTTGAGAGGCTTTGGTAGTAATACCAACATTGGTGTAGAAAATTTGTAGAATCATTTGGTGAGCTTGTCTCTCACTGGTTTGTTTTGAAATGATCAGAATCCTTTTTTCAAACATAGCATGCCTCTCATTAGAAGAAGGAAGGCATCTGATTGCTCATAGTTTGTGTTCTTCAATCCTTTGGTTAACCCAGCGGAGGTGCAAACTTGTGCCACTTTCCTGAGTTCATGTTGTTCAAGTTAGAGTTCGGTGAATATTTGGCATAGTCATCTTGATATTCCTTATCATTCACCGTTGTGGAATCTCACATAATATTCATAGACACTCTCTTACGGTTTCATTTTAAAGTGCTCCGAACTCATCATCTGATTGTATTCTCTGTCTTCTTTAGTCGAATTCGGAACTGACATCTTGACATTATCGCGCTTGGCCCCGATTGTTGTGATTGATTAGCTTGTAGATGTCTTTGGAAGACCACGAAGTATGATGTTACGATATCGACGCCGAGATCTCTTTTTTCTCTCTTATCTTCCGCTCGTCGCCGTCTTTGGTCCTGTCAATCCAAAGATCATGGTTCCATCTGCGGCCAGTATCAATTATATCTCTTGTGAGTTCAACACGATAAGGTCCTTCATCAATAGTTTGAGAATGTTGACCCATTTTCCTTTCCAAGACAGTACAATGCGATTGATTGAGCCCGTGAGTGGTCAGGTTAAATGTCCAGAAGCATAGGAGGGCGAGTATACGAACGGTTGCTGGACATCCTCAAACGCGGTGGAGATGATTGTAGGTTCACGTTGGTAGACATGTTAACGAGATTACGAGATTTTAAAACTCTAAATTAAACGGAAATAGATTCTTTCATGGGATTTTACTAAATCAAGAGAAAACCGTGTACAACCAAATATTAAACCAAATCGCTAAAGAAACGAACCAAATTAGCTAAGCACCAAGTTGCTAAATATACGAAATCAAATCGCTATAATGCCAAGTATTTCTGATTTTTTGCGGCAATGAAGTCATTAAGCACAATTCAACAAGTCATCAAGTCGCTAAATAGCAACTTCGCTAAGGTCCGTCGCTAACACCAATCGCTAAGAAACTTAAGTACAAGTAAGCTAACAAAATTGAAAGCAAATCGATACCTTCGCAAGTAAGCTACACGTGGTGGAGAATCCACTAATGTCTTGTTTGTCGGCTTGTCTCAAAAGACAAGTTAAGCTAGGACCAAGTCAAACCAAAAACACTAAAACTCGCTACCTTTCTTTGAAGCAAGAATTAAGCTATGATGAAATTAACTACGAGAACCAAGTCGCTACCAAGAAAAACTTCAAAAACACACTTTTCAATCCCAAACAAGCTCAACCACGTTGATTCAAGCTTACCAATCAAAACCAAGCACATACAATGATTCTAAACACAAAAGTACACCTAAAATTCAAACTTTAACACTAGAAATAAACCAAATGAACCACTAAACATTTTCAACTCAAAACCACCTAAAACACTAAAAATCCAAGGATATGTAAGAGATGATCTAACCATGGCTCTTGATACCATTTGTAACATATTGGATTTCACATACATATCATAACACAAACATAGTGGTATCTTACATGGTTTTAGAGAGAAAGTTAGAGGTTTGGGAACTTTAGTGAGAGAAAGAAAAATCTTATTTTGAGCTCCAACTCTCTGGAAGGTAGAGAGTATTTATAATGCCATAAATCGCCTTTACGGACGTGGATCGAGCTGTCTGATTGGGTAAGACGTCCGTCTCCACGATTATTCTTAACTAAATACTACTTAACTTGTAATAATCTACGACTGAGCTTTGAGCGATTACATATACTTGAGTTGACTGCTCTTTAATAGCGGGTTTACTAAATCCTAACATATATGAAGGCGATACATTAATCCTAGCGGTTTCTTTTATACTACAAGAAACCTAATTGTCTGTACATGCAAAACACTCAAAAGATATGCATTATCTATTCCTAATTTAACTCATGCATATCACAACTAAATACTAAATATACTGAAACTACATATCAGCATAAAACTAACTATCGATGTAGCGGCACTATCATGAGGAACACACTATCGATAGAAAATAGAAAGCTATCGGCGGAACCATATCGTGAGACACTATTACAAAATTCCTAACACGAATCTAATAAGAGCCCACTAGGTACGTTGGGTAACCCTATTAATGGGTGAATTATCCTTATGACACTTTAGGATGCGACTGATTTATGGGAGAATAAGTGACACGAATAAATGAGTGAGTTTATCGAGTTGAAGAATTCGATAAGGTCTACCATTTATTCGAAACTTATTGGACTATGGAGCTTATCGCTTAGATGTCTCATCGTGTTGCATTGAGTCACATATTGGTTATTTGAGTGCATTCATGGCATCATATTGAGTCGATATACCCACATAGGATACGAACACTAGGAATAAATGGTGAAAGCGAGACATTTTGGAAATAGTAAATGGAATACATTGGGGTAGATAACGTTAATTTCGGGAAATATATATTAAAATTGGTTTACTTAAATAGGTTGTGTCGAATTAGATGGTTTATGTGTGATTACACATTATCTTACGCTGAGTGTTTGTCACACCCCCAATACATGTTTTGCGGTGAATGGAATACTGGGCGTGGCGCCATAGCATCACGATTCTGAGTTATATTGAACGACCTAAAGTATCATTTTGAAAACACATCGTTTGATATAATAAAACATTTAGAGTTTACAAAAGATAGGTCCCAAAAGGTAGTCAACATTTGCGAAAATAAGTTTGTTACAATCCATACGATGTTTTAAAGTGCATAAAACCCATGTGAGGCAGCGTCGTCTGCGACTCTGATGAAGTCCTTATGTATGCCATGAAGTATATGCCTTAGCTACACGAAAATACATTGCTAAAGTGTCAACACAAAGGTTGACTGAGTTCATAGAGTTTTTGTAAATGTTTTATACGACCACCACAAGTATAAGCCATGTATGACAAATATGTCACATAAAAATGATACAATTTCTATAAGCATGACACCAGTTAGGCAGATCTTGATGTTAAGCCTAACGAGTGTTTGCCAAAAACTCAAATACTTATACTAAATGAAATGCATCCGTTTGACCAGTTGGAACCACCAACCCGGATGGAGGAGCCATCTCGATAGATCTATTCACTCACTCTACGCTTCTTAGAGAATTAGCGGTTCATGATTATGAAATGGGGACATTCAATTGTGTAAGAGTAACTTAAGCAATGTAAATGAATTTGATATACTTGGGCTCGTAATAAATGATGTGCAATGTATTCTCCCCCGTAGGTTTGAAATAATGTATAAATTTGAATAAAAGCGAGCTATGAAAACTCACTTGATACAATGATGATATGATGGCAAAAGTGGATACACTTGAAATGAAACAATCTCTAGCACAACCTATTATGAATGATATGACTTAATATAAGTCATGATATAATGTTATGCATGCAAACTCATATGATATCCATACCACTTGTGCGTTTTTGAAAATAAAGTTTATCATCGAAATATATGTTTATGACATCATTTCATGTTATAAAATACTTTACAAGTACTTACGTTGAAACAACATCCTATGATAGTCGTTAAGTGATAAATCAAGAAAATATAGTTTTTCGTAGTAAAACAATGTACTTTGATAATTCGTGAAAATGACTAAGTAGCCTCGGAAAGCTAGTCGTAAATCGGTAAATATCGAGTGTTAGGAAATAAACCCAATGGTTTTAGAAAGCTTGTAACATTATCTAAAGTGCATTAACACGAACTTTTGTCCATAAGAGTCTCGATCCTAGATAAAAATGATGGTGAAGTGAGGTAGTTAGGCTAAAAATACAGTTTAAGGCGGTTTTAAGTGAATGTTTGAGAGGTCATAAGTTACTGCGTTAAAAATCCGTTTGACGAACGGCGGACATTTTGGAAAATAGGCGGGTGAACTAACTTTTACTTAAAGATATTATTTTCTCAAAGCGACTCTATCGATGAAAAGCGGCTCCAAACATGGTCATCGCGACAACCTTTTGACACTTAGAAAAATATTTAAGTGTTAGTCTTTGAAGAAAATAGTTGTGATGCGTGGTATTTCAAATATGTATATCTTTAGCGTTATGGGTCCGTTTTTTACGTTCTTTATAAAGCCGAATCGTGATAGTATGTATTAATATATTTGTGATAAGTCGACTCTTCTAGTTTAGGTTTACAACTCGGTTTTGACCTTTGAAAAACCCTTGACAGCAAGTATATTTTCAGAAAAATAGTTTCGTCGTTAAACTTGAAAATAGCGTAACTTCTTCGTTATAAATCCGTTTTAACCCGTTCAAAGAACCCGCGGTTTCATTTTTAAGTCTATTTTATGGAAATATAACCCAAAATATCCCCTGACCAACTGATTTTTCCAGATTTCACAAAACGAAACAGCAACTATTTATTTATCGTCGAAAATGATTTTTCTAGTTTGTAACTTTTACCAATCCATTCCAATCAACACCAAAACTATTCTAAACCTACCATACACCTTCTTAGGGTGTCATGGGTTCCTAAACTTCATCAACAATGATAGGTTTCATGGGAATAATTATAGGATAGTTAAAACTCATAATAAGTATTAAAAACAAGTAAAAAGTGGTATGAATCATAGAGTACTTGCATGTTTTTCTTTCTAGATCATAAAAATACATCAAGTAAGAGTTTATAAGAGTAGGAAAAATTAGTTGAAGCTTACTTGAGTGATTGAAGAGTTTTTTAGCATGAAAACCTAATAACCTTGAGGTTTTTATTTCAAAACCCTAACTAGATTACTTCTAGAACTAGATAAACACTTGAGCTTGGAAAAATTATGGTTTCTTCTTCTTGATCCTAGCTTGGCCGGCCATCAAAGAGGGATGGAGAGGTTTTCTAGTTCATTTCACCTTCTAAAATGTGTTTGTAGGTGTTTGTTTTTCTTAGAACTCTTGTATATTTGCAAATATCTAAATCAAAAGTGTATAGGTGTAGTTTGTAGTCAACAAAATATCAATAAGTGGTGACTTGGATAGGGGAGGTCGGCAAGGGTGGGGGGTTGGAAGTATTTGATGTATTTTTGTTAATTAAATGCATTTTATGTTAAGCATAATGTATATTTTGTACATGTAATTAATTATTTAGTGTAGCGTTAGCTAGAAATAGATTTTAACGGAACAAAATAAAATATGTCGAAGTCATAAAAATTATAAAAAAAAACATTTCTCGCAAGTATTGAGTGAATAAATATTTATCGAATTGAATTTACGAAACCGTAAGTAAATGTGTATATATAACAATATATATACAAAATAAATTCAAAACATCGGGTAAACTAATAATATAATTTTTATAGTCTTAAAATGAGTATAAAAATATATCAAGATATTTTTTGGAAGTGTCGGATCAATTATTCAAAATAAATGATCGTGCGATATTGTTAATTTAATAAATAAATATACGTTAATGAAATATGCAAACCCATGCATGAACTACAAAAGAAATGATGTTATCGATGATATGTAGACTAGCTCTAGTCTATATAAATTGTTCTCAATGATGATTTCATGAATACTTGCGGCTTAACCCTCAAGGTTACGGCGTATTTGATATAAATAAACCTAGTTTACGAAGAATGATGATTAGTGAATCATGAATAGTGATTTTTCTCTGGGAATGAATAGTGTTTCATGAATAGTAAAATTTTGAAATAACCTCTCAAAGTCTCAACCCGACTTCAAACATGATGAATAGTAACCAATGAATAGTAAATTCCTGAGATGAATAGTAAATTTGAGAAATGACCTGAAATTAAGAGTTGTCACATTCGCCCTTAAAAAGAATTCGGTCCACCTGAATTGAGCCATGTTGGTTTCTCTTTGTGTTATTGGTGAAAAGGTGAAGATATTTAGTCGTGAATTGTGTTAAGTAAATTGGCGAGTTACGCGAGAAGATCAAGTTTGTATGCTAAAGGGATATACTATTGCCGAATCTTAAATAACCCAATGTACCTTGAGTTTAACTGCATTTTATGAATCATACCGCCTTTCCAAAGCGAGACTTTCAACATAACTCTGTTGCCAACTTGAAATCCTAATGGTTTGTGACTTATGGAACTTTCAATATTTTAAATTAGTATATCGGCGTAGCTTTCTATCTATTTGTTGTTGCTTGATTCTTGATCTATACGACTTCTTTGTTGTTTCATGAATAAGTTATGGACTAGTGAGTTGGGCTTTCCTGATTTTTGGCCCGTAAATAAGTGATTGACACCTCAACCATAGAGTGCCTCAATTGGTGGAGTTAATATATTCATGTGATAACTATTGTTGTAAGGGAACTTGTTCGATGAAGAATGATTTGCCTAATCATTTCCAGAAAATCACTCATGCTTTGAGTATATCTTCTAATGTTTGGATCGTTCTCTTGCTATGACCATTGGGCTGAGGATAATAGAGCGGTACTCATGTCTAGTAGGTTCCATAGGAATCTTGAAATGATTGTCAAGTCTAAGGTGATCATTACCTTATATTAGGTATAATTGAAATTGATACTACGTGTCTCATGACAAATTCCAAAATGTCAAGTGCAGTAGAAAGGGCATTATTGTAAAGAATAGATTATGGGTTGCTGTTGTGATTCCTCGCGTTTCTAGTTCTAGCAAATGTCATGACTTGAGTCTTCTTTGCCTAAAGTGCTTAGTCTCCATTACTAAAATGTTTATTGTTTGATAGTGTCTCTCTAATTTCTCTTATCGAAATATTTTCACGCTTACATGTTGTCAGAGTCACAAAACCTTAAATATTTAAGTGATGTGGTGTGGTGGTTGATTTTCAAGATTTGTTCCGATATTGAGTACTTCTAAAATAGTTCATCACTGAGATTGTTATCATGCTAGCAAAAACATAGATATCAGTTCATACTATGTCGAAGAATGTTTGTTCCGATTTCACTTAGATGGAGAGTCATTGATTGTGCGATATGTTGGACACTTTGCATCTCTTGATATGGAATTGAGGTTATCACGTTTCTAGAGAACACAATGCCTTAGGGAAGTTTATATCGATAACCTTAATTTAACTCAATTTTCTTTAAGAATCTTATTGTAGGGAAGTTCACATATTGTTGAGGCCATGTTTAATGGAATGTTCTGTAGTCTTGGTTAAAGACTTGGTTTATTTCTACAGTGTTACTTAGTGTGTATTTGCTTTGCACTAAATCTTGTAACTCGGTCTAGCTGGTACTTTTGAAATGATATAATTTGGCTCTAGTCCAGATAGTGGTTCAGTTATCTCGTGATGTCTTAAAATTTCTATTGAGTTTTGAAACATCTCGCTACCTACTTCTAGTCCTTGTTGGTAGTTCTGAAATCCTTTCATTGTTTTCTCGTATCGAGGAATCCTCCTCATAGATGGTATAGAAAGTCTTTCCTAAAAAGGTCACTGGTAAAATTTCAACTTATCGGTTGAGTGAGTGATTGTTAATACAAATAAACCGTAAAAATGTTTATTAATATTTTGCGATCTCTTTGTGTTTTGTTGATAACAAATATAATGTTATCTTAAGTATAATTATAAGGATACATGTTATTTTTGTAAAGCATTTACATATAGCCATTTAAATACAAAAATGTAGTAATTAAGCATTTGTTGTAATAGTTTATTAGGATGGGTAAAAACCAAAACCCATGGATCTTAATCATACCAGTAGACTAGATACAATGTATACTTAGATACATTGAATCTAAGAAAACCCATGGACCAACCCATAACCCATGACCCATAACCAAAAAAAACCCATGGGCAAGAGGAGGCGTTCCACGGATCCCTAGGATTACACTAGACGGATCCCAAGTGGAAGGGATCCGTGGGATTCGAGGAACGTTGAAGATTTTGCCTATAAATAGAGAGCCATTTCTTCATTCTAACTCACCCTTCTTCTTACTAAATCTCTCATACACTCTCATTCTCTTCTAACATATAGATCACTTGATCTAGAGATTTGTTCTTCTTTCTTTCTATTTGTGATCCTCATATAGGTCCTTCTACAAGCGAGATCACAAGCATTCTACAAGTCATCCAAGAGGTCCTTGATTGATTTGTCCTTCATTAGATTTCTACGTAGCGAAGATCTTGTATTTGATATTTCACATATTTGTAGTGTAATAGTCGTGTTGGTTTGGTCCAGGTACTCTGAGACTCGGTATTTGCTTTGTACCGGGAAAAGTGTAAAACAGCGTTGTGAGCTTCTCCATGAGTGAAGGAGTTTGTGGACATAGTGCTTGAACTCTCGGTAGGTGACTCGGGGGGGGGTGGAGTAGAGCAAGGAAGGTGTCCTTGTAGCCAAACCACTATACATCGGTTGTGTCTTTTCTTTCCCTTCGCTTTACTTTATTTACTTGCTTTATCATTAGATCTATACTTTCTCTACATCCATGAGATCTCACATATTAATGAATCTAAAAGTTTTTAAAACTAACGTAAAATCGGCAAAACTATTCAACCCCCCCTTCTAGTTTTCCACAGTGATGAATGGCGTAGGTATCTATAGAGTGTTAACAAAAGAGATGTTTATGAACAATTTATCTATTTACAAAGCTTTTCTTTTGAGTGAAGATTGTTTTAGGAAGTTTGAAAAGATGCTTGTTTCTTTCATGACATAATCTTTCCTGAATTATACATAGGTGATATGGCTATGTATTATCGAGGACAAATGATGTGATGCTTGGTTTTGTTGAAATGATATTATGTTTCTCCGAAGTTTTAGATGGTATTCAACATTTTGTTCTGTAAGATAATGGCTCAACCAATTTTTCACAGTAACATGAAAATCGTTTCGCGTAATGGTAGTAAATAGTTGATAGAATGACTGAAAATAAATTTATAGGGTGGTAACAAAACAACTTATTTTAGAACTTTGTAAAACAATTTTCCTAAGATGGTGGTAGAATAGCTTGAAATAAAATTTTGTGAAATAATTTCATAAAGTTGTAGCAAAATAACTTGAAATAAGATTTGTTGAATAGTTTGTAGGATACATGGGAGAACCTCATAGAATGGTAATAGTCTCCTATTTGATAAAGAATAAAGTTGGCCTAATCCCTAGTAAGATAGCGGTATATTAAATGATTGAAAATTGGGCAATTGGAATAGGGAATGAAATAAACAAAGGTTGTGATTATCGTGGAGATAATAAAGGATAAGGATTACATTAGATAGAAAGGTACTTATTATACATTCTCATTGATGGTTAATCATGTCTCAAGTGTAGGGCTTGATGAGAGGCATGCAGCGGCAACGTACAGAACTCACTTGAACCTCAAACCAATAAGATGGTGTAGTGTCTATAGTCTTAGTGATAGATGGTAATGGTGTGTCAAATCATGCATGCCTCCCAAGCTGCAAGTCATATGTATGAGTAGGTCTACATGAGATGTGATGAATACGGATGGTGCTCTATATAATAATGATGATGAAAATGATGATGATAATGATGGAAATCCTAGTGGTGATTTAGGAAATGATGGTGATGATGGTGAATGAAATACTACCCTCTTTCATGTTGTATCGCGACGTTTCAGAGGTAAAGCTGGAGTATGCACTATTGGACGACTAACAGTGGTATGAGTAGCTGATGGTGGTTGTATTACATGAGTAGTAGGTGATCTAAAAATGAGGGTAAAAGAATGTACTCTCTTCCTTGTAGTAAGCATCCTAATAGGTTGTTGGGAATTATACGTTTGAGTTGATAAGACAAAAGGAATGAAACAAGAGGGACTTAATACGACAAGAAGGAAACCTACAAAAAGATGGAAGGACTTGCTTGCAAAAGAAGTTTTATTTATTAGTCCTTTGTAGTATTTTGTAAACCCAAATCCTCTAGTATATAAAGAGGACATGGGGTGTAGATTTAAAAACATGTCTTCCAAGATGTAGTCGACTTAAAGGGGTGTGTGTGTGTCCTAGGCGTATAGTCTTGTAAACTCCTAGGTTATTAGTTCAGTTAGTAGACGTGTTCTATAGCGTCTAGGATTAGTTAGTGTTAGGTGAAAACTTGTGTCAATCGCAATTATGTTTTGATTTATCCAGCAGTATTGTCATTGTTATTTTAAACCAAGGCTCAAAAGCGATCTAAAGGAGTTTTAACAAACTCTCAATTGGTATCGAGCTTGGGAGCTTCGTTACCTAGAGATTCACAAGGATTTTTGGCAAAAAGAATGAAGAAAATCGATTTTTTGCAAAATTCGCAACTTTTATGCAGCATAGTTTTCAAGAGGGTATAACTTTTTAATGAACCGTTGGATCGGGCTAAAATTATTTGGAGCTTCTGGTATATCTATCTTTAATCTCACTAAAGGGATTGTTGATCGAGATCTCAATCAAAAGTTATAGTGTCCAAAGTCTTCTGCTGAGAAACTAAAAAAAATTCATAAGGTTCTGACCTTGTTTTGAAGCGATCATAACTTTTTTTAGTTAACCGTTGGATCGTGTGAAATTTTTGTGGATGTTCTTTATATACATGTAACTTTCCACGAGAGGATCTTCGATCCGAGGTATTATGTGAAAGTATTGCTTAAAGTACTGCTCTAAGTTCAAATCTTGCTTGGAGGTTTCAAAGTGCGTTATCCTTTCACTAAATCTTCTTGCTTGACGAAAGTCTACTGCTTGTGAAAATCACGCTCTTGGACGAAAATGCGCTTCTCATTCAAAATCACTATTTGCTTGATTACGATCTACTAGCGAAGATATTCAATTTAAGGAAGTCAAGCATGATATTTGTTATGGATTTTTTTTTGGCGCACAGTTATTATTGTTACACACACGGAGTTTGATTTTTGTTCTTAAAATATTTTAAAAGCTGGTTGATTTTATTGAAGAATTGATTACGAAGAGGATTATTTATCACTTATTTGAAGGTAAAGTGGAATTACTTGGATACGTGTTTTATCATACCTTTTAGTAGGAGGTAACTTGTTCATGCTTCAATGATTATGACAAAGAATTGACATAACACTTAAAGGATGGCGTTATTGTGCTTTCGATGATTATCGTCAAGAGATTGAGGTCTCCCTATACATAGGTATTCGTTCAATGTCATCTATAGTGCAAGATATAAGATACAAGTTTGGGTTATTTTACTTCTTCATCAAGTTGGTTATACTTAGTTTTCTTAGTAGTGATCATTACATGGAGCCCTCAGATTTGAAGAATCGAAGATGGTTAACATATGGGTTTTAGGGGGAAGCTTATTGTTAAGTGTTTAACCATCTACATGCATCACTCGAGAAGTGTTTGATTTTTACTCTTTGATCATTATTCTATTGCTAGTTGGAGTTTCTCTTGTTTTGAATCCATTTTTCTTATGGTGTGTAATGGTAGGCGTTTTTAACATTGGAATTCTTGATTGGAAGTATGATATTGGTTTGTGGTCAAGATCATTATTTGCATTCGTTCCCTATTTGGATAATAACAAAAAGGGGAAGAGATGTTTGAGTGGCATGGCATGGATTAAGGGAAGACAAAGGAAGACATACTTGTTTCATTCATGGTGAGATCCAGATCTTAATTTCTCTGCCTAGTCAGGGAAGTTCGTTCCAAGAATGGTTTTGTCATTATCAACTAGGGAAGATTGTTGGGAATTATACGTTTGAGTTGATAAGACAAAAAGAAAGAAACAAGAGACTTAATAACAAGAAGAAACCTACAAAAGATGGAAGGACTTGCTTGCAAAAGAAGTTTTATTTATTAGTCCTTTGTAGTATTTTGTAAACCACGATCCTCTAGTATATAAAGAGGACATGGGGTGTAGGTTTAAAACATATCTTCCGGGATGTAGTCGACTTAAAGGTGTGTGTGTGTCCTAGGTATAGTCTGTGCGCGCTGGTTTATTAGTTTAGAGTAGTAGAGTGTTCCTATACGCGTCTAGGATTAGTTAGTGTTAGAATGAAAACCTTGTGTCAATCCACAATTATGTTTGATTTATCATTGCTAGCATATCATTGTTATTGTTAAACCCTAAGGCTCAAAACGATCTAAAGGAGTTTTAACAAACTTCTCATAGGTCCATTAGGACTAAGCCTATAAGTCCTACCAAAAGGTATGATAAATCTCGGCCGAGAATGACGATGGTGGTGTAGGTGCTTTGTCTCCTCTAAAGGGTTGATCTATGTTGGTGTTGCTCGGTCAGTCAAATAATCATTAAAATTGTGATATGGAATGACAATGCATTCTCCACGTTGGAGTCTGAAGAAAGGATAATGGAATGGGTATCGGAAGACATCAATGTGACAATGTTGAAATGAAAGTAAATAACCCGCATTAATGTCGTATATAAAACCGCATGTATAATGAGTATGCACTTATGATGAAATGATGAGATGCTATGATGATATAGTTATAGTCTAGGGTCGTATGATACAACCTAGTTCTCTATAACCCTTGCTCGACCACTGATCAACCGCACAAAATACATGTTTTGCAGTGAATGGAATCACGCGGCGTATTTGCCGTAGCATCTGAGTTACAATTATATTGAGCGACCAAAGTGTCGTTTGAAAACACATCGTTGATATAATAAAACATTTAGAGTTTACAAAAGATGGGTCCCAAAGGTAGTCAACATTTGGGAATAAGTTTGTTACAATCCAAACGATGTTTTAAAGTGCATAAAACCAGCATGAGACGGCGATGTCACCGCGACTCTATGATAAGTCCTATGTATGCCATGAAATTGCTTAGATACCTGAAAATACATTGCTAAAAGTGTCAACACAAAGGTTGACTGAGTTCATAGAGTTTTTGTAAATGTTTTATACGACCACCACAAGTATAAGCCATGTATGACAAATATGTCTGATGAGTGTCTACAAATCTCAAACATTTTTTTATCTTGTTTAATGCCAAAACATCAGAAAACACTCGAAACACATCAAAATGATAAAAAATATCACAAACAAGTGTTTTATATGTTTTAAATGCAAAAACATCAAAATAAATTGGCATTATCAAGTTTGCATAATTGGCGTTTAGTCCCAGTTACAAAAGTTGTCAAAAGCAGTCCACGTCATTCCAAAACTTGTAAAATATCATTTGGATTGCCAGGATTCACAAGTTGTTCAAAATAATCCTTTGAAGTTTAAAATCGCAAAATTACAACTTTGGTCCCCAGCTTTGCAAAAGTGTCAAAAATAGTCCTTAAGGTTTTAAAATTGGAAATTGATCAAAATAAACCTTGTACTATTTATAAATGACAAAAATGGTCCTTATGATAAACTTTTGAGAATATCAATATTGGTCCCTCAGTTTCTAAATTGGCGATGGTCCACAGATTTACAAAAATGGAAATTATCAACAAAGGTCCTTGTACTAATCTTACTTGGCAGTTTTAGTCCTTATGAGAGCTATGGAACATGTTCAAGATCAGTACTTAACTTTGGCTAAATTACATGATTGGTCTTGTTGAAATAAACCAATCCGGGCCATTATTAATGTAAGTCAAATCCAAGCCCAACACAACGGCAACTTTTAAAAACGATTAAAACGCCATCACTGTTCCAACTTCTTCGTTCCCGCGTAATCCCAAACCGCCATGGTTTTATCACTCCACCTCACCTTTCCACCTCACTCCTTGCCCTTTCCCTGTTTCATCCCCCTCTCTCTTATTACGCCTTGCATTTAATGCATCCCCACCCATGAACCTTCTGTTTATCTCACAATCTCGTTTTCTCACGAAAAATCACCCTAAACCCATACCTACTTCACAAATTGTCTCCTACACCTCGCATAACACTCAAACTTCTTTAATTGGTTTAAAAGCGTCTCAAACAACCTTCTCAATTTTGGCGTAAAGTAAGTTTAATGGCTAAGATGTGTTTGACTGTTTCAATGGTTGATATTGTTGATGGGATTTGATCGAGACATGTGAGTTCAAAAGACTATAAAAAAGCGAGAGGAATCATGGAAAAAAATCTAGTGTAATTTTAATTTTCATTGTCGTTTTAGCTTAAACTTTAATATGGAATTATTTTAAAGCTTTTAAATCTTGTATTTCATGTTTTGATTAATATAAAACTTTTGTAAGCAATCAATTTCAGTTTCAAGCTTTATATCAAGTTATGCAGTTTTCTTATTATTCAAAAATTTCAATATGTTGAAATGATGTTAGAAGTTGTTACTTTGGATAGAAGCACATATAAGCTCCATATAAAGCTTATGCAAGCTTTAGATACTCTTAAAAGCGAGTTCATTAGCAAAAAAAAAAATTCACAAATATCAAATAAATAACTTAAAATAAAAATCATGATGCAAGGTTCAAAAATCAGGCGGGATATATAATGGATGGTCTTGGGTGTAGTGCTTATTGGTAAGCTATAGGATCTGTTACTTGGTCCTAAGTCTCGGTTTGACTCAAGCTACTTGTAAGCCTCTTGATCTCATTTTGGTATTTAAGCGTAAAAGCAGTTATAAGTTTATATCTTTGTGTTTACATGTTGTTAGTTGTAGTTAAACATAATTAAACTATAAAAACAGTTACTTGTTCTTTAAAGTTTATAGTTAACTAAAATTTCATTTTCCAGATTAAGTTAGCATAGTTGTAATTCTCAATCTTATGTTTATTATTAATGTGGTTTATGTTTATTCAGGTCTTCTTTAATGAAATTATAAGGTTTATAATCATGTTCATGGTGCAGATCTTTGTTATCTTTTGAAAAACACCAAATGTCGGTCATAAAAGGGTTGTTTGGATTTGTGCGGTTCATTATGCTAAAGGTTGTGCAGTCAATTGCTTTTGCTTGTCTCATGTCTAAATAGGTCTTAATAACTCATACAAGTCATTAAAACAAGTCCTTATTAGCCTAAAAGTCAAAATCTTTCTTTTTGGTCTTGAATCGGTCCTTGTTGGGATTTTGATTTGCAAGAATCATCATATTAGCTCAAAAGTAGTTAACATAGCTTAATATAACTTTATTACACCTTAATACATCAATATCAGTGTTTTAGATCAATCACAAGTTCAGTTTAGTCAACCTTTCATTTCAATCAAAAGTCAAAACTTGCCTATTGCATCGTTTGATAGCAAAATCAAAACTCTACTGAGCTTATTAGTTGACCTTTACTGTGATTTTTGTTTCTTTGAGACGATAACACTGGTCCTTTTCAAGCTCCAAGTTTTAAAATTCCATTTGGAGCTTATTCACGGTACTGCAAGTGCTTATTATTTTGTCCCATATTACTGAAGCATTCACCAGTTTTACTCGATGTTTGTCGATTTGAGAAGCTTCTCACAAGCTCATAAGAGCTTTTCATTGTGCGAGTTTTGGTGTATTTGGTCTCAACCAGGTCTAGTACAAGTTCCATTCTTTGCTTTTGAGTTTAGCTTAATTGGTGTTACGTGCATAGCTCAAAGTAGCTTACAAAATCTTTTTCATAAACAAGCTCATTCCTCAAATCTGTGATAACTTGCAATACAGAGGTTCAAGCTTGTTGTTTTTAGTTGCATTGGAGTCATTTTAGCTTAATATATTACGTGTAGGTTTGGTGGTCTTTGGTTATCAATTGGCTTTTCAAGTGCTTATAAATAGCGGTTGCCACTTTCGCGATTGCTTATTTCTCCACACAAGCTCATGTTTTTCTATTTTTCCTAGATTCTACATATTAAAATAGACTTTTCCTGAAATTTTCATAATTTTTCATAACTGTTTACTATTTTTCTTAATTAAAAAGCAGTTTTTTAGGTATTATAAATAGCATTTAATACAAATAAATTATAAAAGTTCAAAAAAATAATTTTCAATTTTCTTAGGTTAAGATAAATATAAAAGTAATAAAAGTATTTTTCATATTTTCTTATTTTAAAAAGTATTTTTTAGCATTTTAATTAGTTTTAAATAGATTTAAATTAATAATAAATACATAATAAGTCTAAAAAATATATTTTTAGTTTTAAAATAAGTTTTATCATATTTTAGATTTTTCCAAGTTATAATTTCATTTTTCTAGGTTAATTTTGTATTTTCTTGTATTTTAGTGCATTTTAAATACTTAATAAATAGTTTTTAATTAATAATAATTAAATAATAAGTTGTAAAAATAATTTTATTTTTCTAATAATTTTCTTTTACTATTAGGATTGTAAAAATATCATTTTCATATTTGTAGGCCTTTTATTTAATAAAACTCACGTTTTATTTTGTGCGTGAGCGTAATTTTATTTTTAAGCGTAAAGTTTTACGTTTTAGGTTTTAAACGTTCATCGACTTTAAAGATAGTGATAGCGTTTATTTAATATCTTTTATCTTTTATTTTTTTTAATTTGCATTTAAGTCGCTTTAATTTGTAGATCTTTTCTTTAGGTAATTTTCCATCAATATCCTTATTGATCAACTATCCTAGTGATCATTCTCATCGATCAGTGTTTATTACACCAATTCATCCTCCGTGGGACTTAACGACAGGGAATTCCCTATATTCCTCGATCTAAATTGAATTAGGTGCTTGGCGGTTTTTAAATTTGATTACGGTCGCCATTAGCAAGTGGCGGGGTTTGAGTGATTTAGCAGCTTGTTACTGCCTTGAATCAAAATTTTGGCGCCCACATTGCTTGGTGGTAATAGCGTGTTCTAGCATTTTCGAGACCGTGCTGCACATATACCATCGTTTGTAAAAGTTTTCGTAAAGTTAATATAAACAAAAAGTTCATTAACACTTTTCCTAAAGTGTTAAAAACACCAAAAATATATAAAAACAACAAAACAATGCAGCGTTTTTATTTTGTATTTTCTTTTAAGGTGATTCTTAAAGATCTGATTTGGTTAAAGCGGGCGATACCAAAAATATTGTCAAAGTTTTTAAACCCATACGCACAAATCATTACCTACGTCTTTTCGGTGGTACTTAATATACATAAAATCAACCCACTTAATCAAAGCGGTGCACTACCTAGCGGGAGTGCGACCATAATAAGTTCAGAACATCGATTTAAAACTTGCCTTTGTGTCCTTGTGATTTGGTGTACCTTTTTCAAAAAAGCCATTTCATTTGTGATTATTGGTTAAGTTCACTTGTGTTTTTGCCTCATTTGTTTTGGCGATTTTTTTAAACTTAGTGCATGCGGCGCTCGTTCTTCCGGTTCTACAAGTCCACTTTACGAACTAGGAAAGATTCTACCGTGAAGCGTGAAGGGCGTTCACTCGCCGGTAGTGGTGAGCGTCTACCACCACCACCACGTGAAATGGCGGAGAAACAAACCTATGAATGAGCTTCTCCAGCACCCATCGAGGTTCTGGAGATGCCATGTTGTCGACCATTGTGTGATACCTTCGAGCTCAAAACGGGTTGCTTAATCTAGTAACAAAGCCAATTCTATGGTTTTAGCTGGGATGATCCTCATGCACACATTCGATGGTTTAACAAGATTGCATCTACCATCAAGTACAAGAATGTCCTACATGAAGCTATCAAGGCTTACGTTTCCCATTTTCTCTAGAGAGGCAAGCCCGGGAATTGGCTTGAGAAACAACCCCTGTTCATAGAGACATGGGAAGATCTTGTCACCAACCGTTAACAGTTCTATATCCTCCATCGAACCACAAGACTTAAGAATGAGATAATGAATTTTCTCCGATTTGATAATGAATCATTGAGGAGGCATGGGATCGTTACAAAGAGTTGCCCTTGAGAAGTGTCCGCATCCGCGGTTTTTGAGTTAATGCAAATGGATACTTTCTACAATGGTCTCAATCGAGACAAATCAAGACTCTGAATGCCTCAGCAGGAGGAAATTTCTTGAGCAAGACCACAAAAGAGGCCTTGCGATCATTGAGAACAAATCTCAATTAGTCCTTCGAGCGAAGACATATCGATCCCAATCTTTGGACCTAACTTCTTCATCCCAGGTGAGTACATCTAGCACCGATGCTAAGATTGATAAACTCGGTGAGACATTGTTCAGAGCTTTGGTTCTTGCTAACGAGAAGAAAGTCTCCTTCACTGGAACATAACACATCTTTGAAGTGAAGAAAGTTGAAAGTTGTGTCCTTTCTTGGTGGTCCTCATGCATACTTTACAGTATGCGCCACGATGGTAGTCCTTTTGAAGCAAATGCTTTAGTAGGTATTCTGACAAGGAGGTAATCAATACCGTCCTCAAAATGAACTACACTACCGTACTAACACTAATGGGCACCCCGGTTTTAACCAGGAATCACAACATTCAAAAGCGAGGAATCAAAACCAACCAAGAATGAACCAAGGTTATCAAAACCAAGGTAATTTCTATCCTGGACCCAATCAAGGTTTCCAACATCAAGGAAACCTTCATCAAAACAATTTCAATCGAGAATCAATTTCATGGGAATAATTCAATCAAGGGAATTTTCAACAACAAGGTCCTAATCAAAACATCGGACCTCGAATTTCCCTTCACATCCTCAGAGTACCATCATCGATGAGTTATTGAAGCGATTCATGAAATCCCAGATGAAATGAACAGGGTTGTTGGTCAGTCGAGATTGCCGATCTCAAAAGTCTTTAAATGATCAACCCTCGGGCTCGAGAAAAACTTCCGAGCAACATTCGTAACTTAGAGCGTGCTTTGAAACGTCACGCCAGTGGTGTTTCATACAATGGACCCGCTATTCCTACTACTTCTTCTTCTTCTTCTCTCCCGAAGGTAGTGGAAAGTGAACCTAAGACACACAATGGATCTACGACTCCAATGCCCCTCCTCACCTGGCAATGAGTCAAGTTACCAAGGAAACAACGGACAAGGTGCATTATTCTAGCCAGCAATCACCATCGACCCTGTGAGTCCAACCTCAAGTGGTCCGAGAACAAATCAAATCAGGAGTTGTATTTGAACCTCATGCTCACATTGAGAATCGAAATCCAAATCTTCTATTCCTTATCCATCGCGTTTGAATGAACAAAACAAAAAGCTAGTCATCAAATGGATAAATTTTTCCAAATTTTCCAAGAACTACATTTTGACATAAGCTTTCTTGGATGCTATCATCTTGATGCCCAAGTTTGCATCAACTCTCAAGCACATGTTAAGCAATAAGGAAAAAATTTGTTTGAAATGGCTAAGACTCCTCTTAACTAAGCTGCTCTGCAGTCATCACGAAAAGCTTCGAAAAGCTTGGAGATCACGGGAAATTTCTAGCACCTTGTGTATTCCAGGAATGGTTGAATACTTTGCCCAGGATCTTGGTGCAAGCATAAACCTTGATGCCTTATGATATGGAAGAAACTTCTCTCTTCGGAACTTACTCCTACATGCATGACTCTCGAGCTTGCGGTCGTGCAATATCCGTCCTCTTGGCATTGCCGAGGCGTATTTGTGAATAGAAAGTTCCATTTTCCGGTGACCGTGGTTGTTGATTTTGATGCCGATCATCGGGTTCCTCTCATTGTTGGACGAGGATTCCCGAGAACGGTAGCTGCTCTATAGATGTATTTGAGCAAGAAATCACATTGCGTGTTGGTAATGGTACATTACCTTCAACCTTGACCAAACTTCTATACGCAAATTATGATTCGTCGGTTAACGAATAGAATATCATTGATGTTGCCAGCGAAGAGTACTCTCAAGAAGTTCTTGGTTATTCTCATAATTACGTGGTGGGGATTCCACCATCTTCTCAACCTATCATAGCCAATTCTACTCCTTCTATCACCCTTTTTGAAATGACTCCATCCGAAGAGATTGAGGGTATACTTGGCTAGTGATTACGTGCGTGGGAAATTGATCACGCTCCAATTGACATTGAGGAGACATACTTCTCATCGAGAGTTGCTAATGATGATCCATCATCCACCCCTCACCCTAGTGATTCAATCCAGGTTGAGATTAATCAAAATGAGATTAATCGGAGGAGATTTTCTTCTTGAAATTGTTAAATCATGACATTTCTCCTCCATCCCCGTGAACTTCATAACAAGGAAATCAAATCAGGTTGAGAAAAGCGGAAGAATTTCCGAGGTTGAGCTTAAGGACTTACCGCCTCATCTCGAGTATGCATTTCTTGAAGGTAATGATAAATTACCGGTCATTATTGCTAGAGATTTGAGTAAAGATGAAAAAACACTTTCTCGTTAAAATCTTGAAGTCACACAAGCAAAATTGCTTGGAAACTCGACATTAAGGGGTATCAACCACGAAGTTTTGTACTCATAAAATCTTGATGGAGGATGACTTTAAACCAGCGATTCAACATCGAGAGAAGAGTAAATCCAAAATCCATGATGTTATCAAACAGGAGGTTATCAAACTTCTTGATGCAGGATTGATTTACCCTATCTCGGATAGTCCTTGGGTTAGCTGATTCATTGTGTTCCTAAAAGGGTGGCATAACATGTTGTCACGAATGAAGATAACGAGTTAATTCCAACTTCGAATGGATTACGGGGATGTTGCATTGACTATCGTAAGTTGAATGGCCTACTCGTAAAGACCATTTTTCACCGCTTTATGGACCAAATGCTTGAGAGATTAGCATGGAACGAGTACTATTGTTTCCTTGATGGTTTCTCGGGTACTTTCAGATATTGATCCAAAGGATCAAGATAAAACCACATTCACGCCATACGGAACTTTTGCTATAGGCGTTATGCCTTTTGGCCTATGTAATGCTCTGACGCGTTCAACGATGTATGATGGCCATTTTCCATGATCGAGGAAACAATGGAAGTGTTTATGGATGACTTCTCTGTCATTGGGGATTCGTTTCAAACATGTCTCTCCCATTTAGATAAAATGCTAAAAAGGTGTGAAGACACCATCTTTGTCTAAGCTGGAGAAAAGTCACTTTATTCAAAGAAGGCATAGTCCTTGGCCATAAGATTTCAAAGAATGGGATTGAGGTAGATAGAGCAAAAGTTGATGTTATTGCTAAATTACCTCATCCTACTACCGTCAAAGGTATTAGGAGTTTTCTAGGTCATGCTGGTTTCTATCGTGATTCATTAGGATTTTTCCAAAATCGCTCGGCCATGACCCATCTTTGAAAAGGATGCTCCTTTTATCTTCTCAACTGAGTGCATCATAGCTTTTGAAACATTGAAGAAAAAAGCTACGAAGCACCATTCTCGTTGCTCCCGTGGGATTTACCCTTTGAGCTTATGTGCGTGCAAGTGATTTTCTATCGGTGCGATCTTAGAACCTTGAAGAAATAAGCTTTCTGACCTATTCACTCACGAAGTAAGCATGACGGAAGCTCAAACTCATTACACCACCACAGGAAAAGAGCTATTAGCCGTGGTGTATGCATTTGAGAAGTTTCGGCCATACTTATCTTGACCAATCGTAGTGTATACGGATCACTCGGCTCTCAAATACCTCTTTGCAAAACAAGATGCAAAGCCGAGATTGCTCCGTTGGGTTCTCCTTCTGCTAGAATTTGATATCATCGCGATAAAAAGAAGGCTCGTGTGATCAGATCCGCTCTCGATCGAATATAAATGATTCAGACAATCTGGTTTCTTGTCATCGTTCACTGCAAATTACCATGGGTAACTTTATTATATGAAAGGGATGTCGATATGAGAAGAACAAATTCTTCAATGTTAAACATTATTTTAGGACGACCCTTTCTTACCAAATAAATGTAGGGATCAGAGTCATCCGTGATGTGTTTATGGATGAGGAAGCTATTGACATTCTCGCATTGCCATGTTGGACCCCGGGGGTCATAGTCAAACTACACCGCCAAAAGGTGTTTGATTCCGGGTTCTATTATAATCTATAAGGATGCCACGAATTTGTCCAAGCTTGTGGCGCTTGTCCAGCGTCATGGTAATATATCTCAAAGGAAATGAAATGCCACAAAATGCCATTCAAGTTTGTGAGATATTTGACATCTGGAGTATTGATTTTATGGGACGTTTCCATCTTCACGTGGTAACAAGTACATACTAAGTGGCTGTATTTGTCAAAATGGGTTGAAGCAAAAGCTTTACCTACAAATGATGCCCGAGTAGTTGTGAAATTTTTGAAAGCTCTCTGCGGGGTTTGGAACTCCTCGTGCAATAATCAGTGATCGTGGTACACATTTTTGCAATGACCAATTTGAAAGGGTCATGCAAAAGTATGGTGTTACCGTCTCTCTGCGTACACCCCAAACAAAGTGGAAGCGGTGGAAGTTTTAAACCGTGGTATTAAAGAATCCTTGAAAGGACAGATAGGTGAAAATCGTGCATCTGGTCGGGATAACCGGATGGCCTTTCGGGGCACCGATACGACTTACAAAACACCAATTGGGTGTACTCCATACAAGCTAGTGTACGGAAGGCATGTCATCTTCGATTGAACTAGAGCACAAGGCTTCTTGGGCCTTAAAACATGCAAACCGATGCTCTGAGACAGCCGGTGATCACAGAAAAGTTCAAATGAATGAACTAAATGAACTTCGTGATCAAGCTTACGAGAACTCTTTGATCTACAAGCAAAAGACAAAGAAGATTCATGACTCTAAAATAAAAAACCGCGTTTTCAACGTTGGTGATCGAGTCCTTCTTTTCAACTCTAGATTAAAGATTTTCTCGGGAATTAAGTCCGTTGGTGCGGTCCATTTACTATTGCTAAGGTTTATCCTTATGGCACCATTGAGTTATCTCAGCCCGATGGTCCTAATTTTAAAGTGAATGGTCATCGAGTGAAGCATTACTTTGGAAAGACATTCTCTCACGTGGTTGTCGGTTACAAACATTCCCTGAACCAATGAATGCGGGGATCGAGTCAAGCTAGTGACTTCGAGATCAAAACATTAACACACTGCACCATGGGTTTCACCCATATTTACGTCTTCTTTCTCGTTTACCACCCCTAGTGTGGGGGTTGCCCACATGTTGTGTATATAAGTCTTCTAAAAAAAAAAAAAAAAAAAAAAAAAATGTGTACATATCAAAAACAAAATAATGGCCGTAGTATTTCCCTTAAATGTTCTTTGTTTGGCGCAAACGGCGGTACTTTGAATATTGAGGGCAATATTCATTTCTAAGTGTGGGGAATTCTCGAATTTCATCATGTAATTATTTCACAATTCCCCGTTTTTGGCCAAATTTTTTTGGAGTAAGTGTTCTACACTTACTCAATTGGTTATCAGTCCGCCTTGTCTAATAAACAAAAGGATTGGCTAATCCAGAGCAAACGGCTCTTGGTAAAGATATATCAAATCCGTTTATGGCTTGCAATTTGCCCAAAATTGTATGGTATTCATTCACCATATCCTTAAAGTGAAGAGTTGGCTAGCCATAAGGTTATGGCTTGTGTGGTAAAATGGAAAATCCATAATTGGTATTCGGCTCACCAAAGATAATATTGATAATTTATCTAAGAGTTGGCTAGTCGGAATGTGCGACTTGGTAAAGACAAAATCAAATCCGTTGAAAGCCGGTGGTTTGCTCAAAATCACATGGTTATCGGTGTACCATGGTTCTTACTTGAACTAAAACATTTGGCTACTCCAGAAGTGATGGCTTTTGGTAAAGAGATAAAATCCATCAAGTTTTCTCAAATCATTGCTAAGGACTAGCAATATCTTAGTAATGTGGATTGATGAGTGTCTAATCTCAAAACTCATTTTTTATCTTGTTTAGAATGCCAAAACATCGAAAACACTCGAAACACATCAAAATGATAAAAATATCACAAACAAGTGTTTTATATGTTTTAAATACAAAAACATCAAAATCAGTGAAAAAGCATTATCAAGTTTGCATAATTGGCGGTTTTAGTCCCCAGTTACAAAAGTTGTCAAAAAAGCATCCCACGTTCATTCCAAAACTTGTAAAATATCATTTTAGGTCCTTGGATTCCAAGTTGTTCAAATAATCCTTTGAAGTTTAAAATCCACAATTACAACTTTGGTCCCTCAACTTTGCAAAAGTGTCAAAAATAGTCTTTAAGGTTTTAAAATTGGAAATTGATCAAAATAAACCTTGTTCATTTGTAAATGACAAAATGGTCCTTATGATAAACTTTTTGAGAAATATCAATATTGGTCCTCAAGTTTCTAAATTGGCGATTTGGTCCCGGATTTCAAAAATGGAAATTATCAACAATGGTCCTTGTACTAATCTTGGCAGTTTTAGTCCTATGAGCTTTGGAACATGTTCATGATCAGCCCTTAACTTTGGCTAAATTACATGATTGGTCCTTGTTGAAATAAACCAATCCGGTTATTATTAACTAAGTCAAATCCAAGCGAACAACAACATTGACTTTTAAAAGCGGTTAAACCGCCCATTATTCACCTTACACTCACCCTGTAATCCCAAAACCACCATGGTTTTATCACACTCCCTTTCAACTCACCCAGCCCTTTCATTTCATCCCCCTCCTCCATTAGCCTTGCATTTAATGCATCCCACCATTGAACCTTCTTGTTTATCTCCAATCTCATTTTCTCGAAAATCACCCCTAAACCCATGCCTCTTCACATTGTCTCCTCCTTCCATAACACTCCAAACTTCTTTAATGGTTTAAACGTCTCAGCAACCTTATCTCAATTTGGTAGCCAAAAGTAAGTTTAATGGCTAAGATGTGTTTATTTGTTTCAATGGTTGAGATTGTTGATGGGATTTGATCGAACATGGGGAGTTCAAAAGACTATAAAGCGGAAGGTGTGGAAGAAAAAACATCTAGTGTAATTTTAATTTTCATTGTCGTTTTAGCTTAAAACTTTAATATCAGTGTATTTTAAAGCTTTTAAATCTTGTATTTCATGTTTCGGTGTAATATAAAACTTTTGTAAGCAATCAATTTCAGTTTCAAGCTTTATATCAAGTTATGCAGTTTTCTTATTATTCAAAAATTTCAATATGTTGAAATGATGTTAGAAGTTGTTACTTTGGACTGAGAAGCACATATAAGCTCCATATAAAGCTTATGCAAGCTTTTAGATACTCTTAAGCGGTTCATGCAAAAATCAAAAATTCACAAAAATATCAAATAAATAACTTAAAAATAAAAAATCATGATGCAAGGTTCAAAAATCTTTGGGCGGGATATATAATGGATGGTCTTGGGTGTGAGTGCTTATTGGTAAGCTATAGGATGCATTTGGTCCTAAGTCTCGGTTCACTCAAGCTACTTGTAAGCCTCTTGATCTCATTTTGGTATTTAAGCTGTAAAAGCGTTTATAAGTTTATATCTTTGTGTTTACATGTTCGGTAGTTGTAGTTAAACATAATTAAACTATAAGCAGTTACTTGTTCTTTAAAGTTTATAGTTAACTAAAATTTCATTTTCACAGTTAAGTTAGCATAGTTGTAATTTCTCAATCTTATGTTGTTATTAATGTGGTTTTATGTTTATTCAGTCTTCTTTAATGAAATTATAAGTTTTATAATCATGTTCATGGTGCAGATCTTTGTTATCTTTTGAAAAACACCAAATCAGTCACATAAAGGGTTGTTTGGATTTGTGCAGTTCATTGTGCTAAAGGTTGTGCAGTCAATTGCTTTTGCTTGTCTATGTCTAAATAGGTCTTAATAACTCACTACAGTCATTAAAACAAGTCCTTATTAGCCTAAAAGTCAAAATCTTTCTTTTTGGTCTTGAATCAGTCCACTGTTGGGATTTTGATTTGCAAGAATCATCATATTAGCTCAAAAGTAGTTAACATAGCTTAATATAACTTTATTACACCTTAATACATCAATATCAGTGTTTTAGATCAATCACAAGTTCAGTTTAGTCAACCTTTCATTTCAATCAAAAGTCAAAACTTGCCACTGTGCATCGTTTTGATAGCAAAATCAAAAGCTCCTATAGAGCTTATTAGTTGACCTTTACCTGTGATTTTTGTTTCTTTGAATGACGACAACCTGGTCCTTTTCAAGCTCCAAGTTTTAAAATTCCATTTGGAGCTTATTCACCGACTGCAAGTGCTTATTATTTTGTCCCATATTACTTTCGGCATTCAGAGAGTTTTACTCGATGATTTGTCGATTTACAGAAAGCTTCTCACAAGCTCATAAGAGCTTTTCATTGTCTGAGTTTTGGTGTATTTGGTCTCAACCAGGTCTAGTACAAGTTCCATTCTTTGCTTTTGATTTTAGCTTAATTGGTGTTACGTGCATAAGCTCAAAGTAGCTTACCAAAATCTGTTTTCATAAACAAGCTCATTCCTCAAATCTGTGATAACTTGCAATCCAGAGGTTCAAGCTTGTTGTTTTTAGTTGCATTGGAGTCATTTTAGCTTAATATAGCTTCTGTGTAGGTTTGGTGGTCTTTGGTTATCAATTGGCTTTTTCAAGTGGTTATAAATAAGCATTTGGCTAGCTTGCTTATTTCTCCACACAAGCTCATGTTTTTCTATTTTTCCTAGATTCTACATATTAAAATAGACTTTTCCTGAAATTTTCATAATTTTTCATAACTGTTTGCTATTTTTCTTAATTAAAAACAGTTTTTAGGTATTATTAAATAGCATTTAATACAAATAAATTATAAAAAGTTCAAAAAAATAATTTTTCAATTTTCTTAGGTTAAGATAAATATAAAAGTAATAAAAAGTATTTTTTCATAATTTTCTTATTTTAAAAAGTATTTTTTAGCATTTTAATTAGTTTTAAATAGATTTAAATTAATAATAAATACATAATAAGTCTAAAAAATATATTTTTAGTTTTAAAATAAGTTTTATCATATTTTAGATTTTTCCAAGTTATAATTTCATTTTTCTAGGTTAATTTTGTATTTTCTTGTATTTTAGTGCATTTTAAATACTTAATAAATAGTTTTTAATTAATAATAATTAAATAATAAGTTGTAAAAATAATTTTATTTTTCTAATAATTTTCTTTTACTATTAGGATTGTAAAAATATCATTTTTATATTTGTAGGCCTTTTATTTCAATAAAACTCACGTTTTATTTTGTACGTAGACGTAATTTTATTTTAAACGTAAGTTTTACGTTTTAGGTTTTAAACGTTCATCGACTTTAAAGATAGTGATAGCGTTTATTTAATATCTTTTATCTTTTATTTTTTTTAATTTGCATTTAAATTGGCTTTAATTTGTAGATCTTTTCTTTGGTAATTTTCCATCGATATCCCCTTATTGATCACTATCATAGTGATCATTCTATCATCCGATCAAGTGTTTATTACACCAATTCATCCTCCGTGGGACTTGCGACCGGGAATTCCCTATATTCCTCGATCTAAATTGAATTCGCTTGAGCGAGCGTTTTAAGCCAAAGAGCGATTTGATTGCCGTTGCGCCATTCGCGAGTGGCAGGTTTGAGTGTTAAAACATTTAGCTTGAGCTATTGCTGCAGATCAATGTCACATAAAAATGATACAATTTCTATAAGCACATGACCGCACGAAGTTAAGCTGATCTTGATGTTCACCCCTAGCGAGTGTTTGCCAAAAAAAAAACTCAAATCTTGATATTAAATGAAATGCATCCGTTTGACCAGTTGGAACCACCAACCCGTATGGAGGAGTCACCCTCAATAGATATATTCACTCTCTCTGCTTCTTCCGAATTAACGGTTCATGATTATGAAATGGGGACATTCAATTGGCAATGAGGTAACTTAAGCAATGTAAATGAATTTGATATACTTGGGCTCGTAATAAAATGATGTGCAATGTATTCTCCCCCGTAGGTTAGAAATAAAGTATAAATTTGAATAAAACGGGGCTATGAAAACTCACTTGATACAATGATTATGATGGCAAAAGTGGATACACTGAAATGAGGCGCAATCTCTAACTACAACCTATTATGAATGATATGACTTAATATAAGTCATGATATAATGTTATGCATGCAAACTCATATGATATCCATACCACTTGTGCATTTTTGAAAATAAAGTTTATCATCGAAATATATGTTTATGACATCATGTCATGTTATAAAATACTTTACAAGTACTTACGTTGAAAAAACATCCTATGATAGTCGTTAAGTGATAAATCAAGAAAATATAGTTTTTCGTAGTAAAACAATGTACTTTGATAATTCGTGAAAATGACTAAGTAGCCTCGGAAAGCTAGACGTAAATCGGTAAATATCGAGTGTTAGGAAATAAAACCAATGGTTTTAGAAAGCTTGTAACATTATCCAAAAGTCGTAACACTGAACTTTTGTCCATAAGAGTCTCGATCCTAGATAAAAATGATGGTGAAGTGAGGTAGTCGGGCTAAAAATACAGTTTCTAGGCAGTTTTCGTGAATGTTTGAGAGGTCATAAGTTACTCGTTAAAAATCCGTTTGACGAACGACTGGACATTTTGGAAAATAGGCCAGGTGAACTAACTTTTACTTAAAGATATTATTTTCTCAAAACTGACTCTATCGATGAGAAAAACGGCTCCAAACATGGTCATCCGCGACAACCTTTTTGACACTTAGAAAAATATTTAAGTGTTAGTGCTGAAGAAAATAGTTGTGATCATCGTATTTCAAATATGTATATCTTTAGCGTTATAGGTCCGTTTTCTACGTTCTTTATGTCCTCGGAATCGTGATAGTATGTATTAATATTTTTGACCTTTGAAAAACCCTTGACAGCAAGTATATTTTCAGAAAAATAGTTTTCGTCGTTAAACTTGAAAATAGCGTAACTTCTTCGTTATAAACCCGTTTTAACCTGTTCAAGCGACCACGGTTTCGTTTTTAAGTCTATTTTCTGAAAATATAACCCAAAATATCCCCTGACCAACTGATTTTTCCAGATTTCACAAAACGGAACAGCAACTATTTATTTATCGTCGAAAATAATTTTTCTAGTTTGTAACTTTTACCAATCCATTCCAATCAACACCAAAACTATTCTAAACCTACCATAGACCTTCTTAGGGTGTCATGGGTTCCTAAACTTCATCAACAATGATAGGTTTCATGAGAATAATTATAGGATAGTTAAAACTCATAATGAGTATTAAAAACAAGTAAAAAGTGGTATGAATCATAGAGTACTTGCATGTTTTTTTACTAGATCATAAAAATACATCAAGTAAGAGTTTATAAGAGTAGGAAAAATTAGTTGAAGCTTACTTGAGTGATTGAAGAGTTTTTTAGCATGAAAACCTAATAACCTTGAGGTTTTTATTTCAAAACCCTAACTAGATTACTTCTAGAACTAGATAAACACTTGAGCTTGGAAAAATTATGGTTTCTTCTTCTTGATGCTAGCTTGGCCGGCCATCAAAGAGGGATGGAGAGGTTTTCTAGTTCATTTCACCTTCTAAAATGTGTTTGTAGGTGTTTTGTTTTCTTAGAACTCTTGTATATTTGCAAATATCTAAATCAAAAGTGTATAGGTGTAGTTTGTAGTCAACAAAATATCAATAAGTGGTGACTTGGATAGGGGAGGTCGGCAAGGGTGGGGGGTTGGAAGTATTTGATGTATTTTTGTTAATTAAATGCATTTTACGTTAAGCATAATGTATATTTTGTACATGTAATTAATTATTTAGTGTAGCGTTAGCTAGAAATCGATTTTAACGGAACAAAATAAAACATATCGAAGTCATAAAAATTATTAAAAAAAAAACATTTCTCGCAAGTATTGAGTGAATAAATATTTATCGAATTGAATTTACGAAAATCGTCGTAAATATATATATATAACAATATATATACAAAATAAATTCAAAACATCGGGTAAACTAATAATATAATTTTTATAGTCTTAAAATGAGTATAAAAATATATCAGGATATTTGTTGGAAGTGTCGGATCAGTTATTCAAAATAAATGATCGTGCGATAGCGTTTATTTAATAAATAAATATACGTTAATGAAATATGCAAACCCATGCATAAACTAATATGGAAATGATGTTACTGATGATATGTAGACTAACACTAGTCTATATGAAATTATTCTCAATGATGTTCCATGAATACGCAGTTTAACCCTCAAGGTTACGCGTATTTAATACTCGTAAACCTAGTTTACGAAAAATGATGATTAGTGAATCATGAATAGTGATTTTTCTCCGGGAATGAATAGTGTTTCGTGAATAGTAAATTTTTGAAATAACCTCTCAAAGTCTCAACCCGACTTCAAAAATGATGAATAGTAACCAGTGAATAGTAAATTCCCGAGATGAATAGTAAATTTGAGAAATGACCTGAAATTACGAGTTGTCACAGTTTATTCGTACATGGCTTGCTTGAGGTGAGTTTCATAGCCCCACTTTTATCTACGTTTTTAACTAAATTGGGGTGAGAATCATGCTCCTGTTTTTGGATCTTTAAAAGTATTTGGATTTGCTTATGTGCTTGAATGTTTAGATAGATGTGCGGTAGTTGTTGCCTTAGACTAGGGTACCGTTACCTAGCTAAGAATAGACCTCGACCTCGACCTAGTCCGGGTTGGCAATCGTTTCGAGGTTGCCACGACAGTGCTGGACTAGAGTCGCGAGGCCCGAGTAATCCCTGGATGCGGGATATGGATTGTGATCCGGTTAGGATCGGTTGGTGATCCGGGTAGGATCGGTTGTGGACGGTATTTATCTATCTTAGGTCTTGCATAGCAAATCAACTCTTACAGGTCCATTATGATTTTATTGAATTTAAACCTATGAACTCACCAGCGTAAGCTGACCTTTTAGCATGTTTTCTCAGGTATTTGAGTGATGTTTGGAATACGTGATCGGTGGAAGCTTGGCAAGATGGCATGGTTCAAGGATCATATTTGACTCAGATAAATTATGGGGACCTATTTTATTAAATCATGTTTTGGGCCTAATATTTATACTTTTGGATTAATGTTTTAAATATTTAAATTTGGGATTGGTTTTGAATGAAAATGACTATCTTGTTTGCTATACTTGTGTGTGATACCAATCCAATCGTAACCCAAAACTTGATTAAGTCTTCCACTGTATCGAGATTTGGGGTGTTATGATTGGTATCGAGCCTAAGGTTATAGAGAACTAGGTATTTTATAAACCCTAAACTATAACCATTTTTTTTAAGAAAATTGATCCTCGACCGACGCACGCCCGCTTGCCAAGCCAAAGATTCTTATTTGATTATGGTACGAACTACGATTTGACTTATGAGATGATATGTTTTGGGATATGATTATTGATTTTGAGTAAATGTGATGCGATTATCAAGATATTACGGATTTGATTTGAGTTATCGATATGTTATGATATTGGGATTTTGAACTCGATTGATTTGATATGGGATTATGTGATAGAACTGAACTTACATGTTGTTTTAAAGGCATATTTTGAGTAATGAGGTAACTCTACTTTTAAAACTTTCAATATGTGATACATGTTTTGGTTGAGTTGATGCGCTTATTAAAACTAGTTATTTTCGAACACTTATACCTACCCTATGCCATTGTCGCAGACTATGCCTTCACTAGCTTTTGATGTGTCTGAGGAGGTCCTTGCTGTTGCTAGTTCCCCAGCATTGACTCTCATGACGGTTGCGCAAGGTGATCCTTATGAGATTACCAGTCACTCTAGTTCATCATCATCATATCGCCCTAGCTCATCTAGGCCTCACTTTACATCGTTTTTAGCACGAGCCCGCTCCTAGGCTTGCTTATAGCACTGCCCGCATGTCTGTGAGACCACCATCATCACCTATCCGCTTAGCAGCCCACTCTCTTCTGTCATCACCACCAGCATCACCATGTCTTAGAAGACCTAGATCCCCTACTGTACCACCTCAGGATTTACCCGCATAGAGACTCTGACTTATGGACTCTCCCTCTGAGGATGAGGGCGAGGAGGAGCATGAGGTCGAGGAGGAGCATGAGATTGAGGAGCAGTATGTAGATGAGGACGAGGATCCTCAGGAGGAGGATGATGAGGATATCCTAGAAGGGGGTACTCCTCCATTGTAGAGTCATGCACATTCTCCAGGACCAGGTTCTCCTTTGCCTGAGCCTAATTCTCCTGGACAGCCTTTTGGTTTTGATTTACCTCCACATTCACCTAAGATAGGTAGCCCATTAGGATCTAAGATACCATCGGAGATTGTTTCAGAGCCCGAGGAGTATGGTGAGACGGGTCTGATGTGGGAGAGGATTACATCACAGGGTACTAGGCTTAGTAGGTTGATAGATCGGTTGGTTGGAGTATCGAGGGCTAGTATAGAGGATCTGAGAGTGATATGGGTATCTGTAGTCAAGAGGACTACGACTCGCCGTGGTATGTCGAAGCTCCGTGAGCAGGTTGGGACCTCTGAGAGGTTCGGTTCAGCTACCGAAATGCAGATAGATCGATTTGGCGTAGGATTGGTGAGTTGGAGAGAGAGGTCGTAGATCTTAAGAGTGATCGCGACGCTGTTGAGTTGGCATCTTTGTGGAGAGAGGTTGACGATGTTAGGGGATCAGTTAGTGGTATTCGTGATCGTGGCTAGATAGTGTTAGATTCATGGCTTTGTACCATCTTCAAACTAAGTAGTACTTGGTTCGAGATGTAGGTTTATCCTAGTTATCTTATTAGTATCGTTGTTAGGATCGTTTTTGATTTCCCTGTATCCTTTCATGTATTTCACCTTGAAACCTATGAGTTATAGTTATTGAAACGTGCATCCTTTAGTTATGATTCGGTCTCTGGTTGTTTTGTTCTGGTATAGCGTTATCCTTGTTGACCTTGGCTATGTATTCAAGCGTTATTTGGTGATCCTTGGAACCCAACTCTATCTTTAGACCGTGAATTGTGAACTTATGAAACTGTTATTCTTGCCTTCAGAATGATGGCAACTAGATGAAACCCGTCTAGGAACCACCGAGCAGCCTCGCTGTTGGGTTGCCCTCGTCCGTCGAGGTCGTCGCCTCACCCCGACCACTCCACCGTTGAGAACCTGAACACGATAACCCACTGTAGGAAACCCGATTGTGAACGACCGTGTCGAGAATGGTCCTGTTCCACAAAACCCTCCACCTGTGAACCAGCCACATTGACCAGCTAGTGACGCAGCTTGTCGCTGAACTGCTAGTGAGACTAATCTCTAACACCACTGGTGGAACCCCAACTTGAATCGAACTCGAGGTTGTACCTACAAAGAGTTCCGATTATGTGGTCCCATCGAGTTTGGAGGAACTGAGGGAATAGTTTACCTAACTAGGTGGTAGGAGAAAACTGAATCTGTGTTTGCCGTTAGTAATTGTAATGAGGATTGTAAGGTTAAGTATGCAACATTCACCTTGAAGGACGAAGCGTTGACCTGGTGGAACAACTATCACAGATCAGTAGGAAGTAATGTAGCTTATAGCATGACTTGGACTCAGTTTAAGACTCTCCTGATCAAGACTTACTGTCCTAGGAATGAAGTTAAAAAGTTAGAGATTGAGTTCTGGAACCATAAGGTTAAGGGTAATGACATGATGACTTACAATCATCGTTTCCAAGAGTTATCGTTGCTTTACCCTGGTATGGTTCGCACTGACGACTTTAAGATTGAGAGGTATACTGATGGATTTCCTTTAGCTACTCGAAATGATGTCATCGCTGCTGGCCAGCTAATTTGCATGAGGCAATTACTGTGGCTCAGCGTTTGATGAACTCTTATGTATTAGAGGTAGGATACAAGGTTAAGAGTGATAGGAGTGATAAGAGGAAGAGGAATGAAGTTGTTAAAGGGAATGGAAACAAACGACATGAGACAGCCAGGGTGTTTGCCATAGGAAATAGAGAAAGGAAAGGTTATGAAGGTATTAGACCCATGTGTGGTCGTTGCAACCGACACCACCATGGACTGTGCCCGAATGCGTGTAGGAAGTGCTCTAAGGTAGGACACTTGGCCAAAGACTGTAGGTCCCAACCACTTGCTGCAGCTCAAACTGCACAAGGAGCGGACTAGAAGGCCATTGTCACCTGTTTTGGATGTGGAAAGAAAGGACACTTCAGGAATGAGTGCCGAGAGCCGTGGATGAGAGGAAATCCCGGTAATGTAGGAGGATTTGCTAACCGAGGTGTGGGAAATAATGGCTTAAACCCTGTGAAGCGTGAGGTTGTGGAGAACCAGGGAAACCATGGTGCTAGGAATCAGCAGAGAGACATGGGAACAACGCGTGTGTATGCTATTGGGAAGGAAGCTGGTGAGGACCCTAACGTAGTTACGGGTACGTTCCTTCTCAATAATCGCTATGCTTCCATAGTGTTTCATACTGGTGCGGATATGAGTTTTGTATCCACCAATTTTATGCTATTACTAGGAATCTCCCAAACACCTCTAGGGTTTAGTTACGATGTGGAATTAGCTAATGGAAATAGGGAGAAGATAGACACCGTAGTCCGAGGTTGTACCTTAAGTTTCCAAGACCACCCGTTTAGCATAGACCTATTGCCAGCTACCTTGGGAAGTTTTGACGTCATTATCGGAATGGATTGGTCGTGGAAGAACGGTGGCACATCATCTGCAATGAGAAGATCGATGCTTACCGTATGGCGGAAAAGTTCTGAGCATACAAGGAGATCGGAGCGACTGTGGAAGTCCTTCTCGCATGATCATCTCTGTATTAAGGCCCGAAGTACATCGATAGAGGAGGTTGTCTTTTCTTGGCTCGAAATTCTGAAAAGAAAAGCGAGGAGAAGAGTGAAAGCCACCTTAATGATGTACCCGTCGTTAGAGAATTTCCGGATGTGTTTCTCGATGATCTGCCAGGGATTCCACATGTCCGACAAGTGGAATTCAAAATAGAGTTGATACCCGGTGCTGCACCCGTAGCCCGGGCACCCTATCGACTTGCTCCAAGAGAATTGGAGGAACTGTCTAAACAGTTGGCAGAGTTGTCAGAGAAGGGATTCATTCGACCAAGTTCGTCACCATGGGGAGCACCGATGTTTTTTGTGAAGAAGAAGGATGGATCGTTTCGGATGTGTATTGATTATAGGGAGTTGAATAAGTTGACGGTGAAGAACCGATATCCGTTACCTAGAATAGATGACCTATTCGACCAACTCCAAGGAGCTAGTGTCTTTTCTAAGATCGACTTACGATCTGGTTATCACCAGCTTAGAGTTCGAGAGGTGGATATCCCTAAGACGGCGTTTAGGACTCGTTATGGACACTATGAATTCCAAGTGATGTCGTTTGGTTTGACCAACGCGCCAGCGGTTTTCATGGATCTCATGAACCGAGTATGTAAGCCATATCTGGATAAGTTTGTGATAGTATTTATAGACGACATCTTGATATACACCAAGAGTAGTGAGGAGCACGAAGTGCATTTGAGGCACATTTTAGGATTGTTGAGAGAGGAGAAGCTGTATGCCAAATTCTCTAAGTGTGAATTT
>OU343216.1:68727850-68800607 GCA_910596185.1 Chrysanthemum makinoi | reverse complement strand
TAACTCCCATACACTAGTCGATCGAACTCATGAATTTCATCTTGCATAGCATTGAACCAGCTATCTTCATTCATGGCGGTTTTAACATCTTTTGGTTCGATCTTAGAGAGTACGGAGTTGAAGAAGCACCATAAGGAATCGGTTGCAGTTGTTCCGTGTGGTACTGGACGAGAGGGATTCCAATGATGTGTCTAATGGATGATCGTGAGTCCATTTTTGAGGTGTTCATGTGGTAGTTGTTGAGGGACTGAAGTAGCAGAGTTGATGTCTCTTGACGAAGATGGTTCTGATGAAGATTCAGGAGCAAATATGTTTTCAAACGGAGCATCTTCAGGAGTAGCAAAGGGATTAACTCATCATTGGAAGCAGAAACAGTTCCATTATGTACATTTGAAGAATGATGATTTGTTGATGAGACTGAAGGATCAGCAGCAGGTGCTTCTTGACTTAAAGATATTGAGACTGAGGGATTGACTTCATTCACTGGAATATGAGCAGCCTCTGTTGTAGGGATCAACACCTCATTAGTACTCGGATCATAAAGTTCATCAAACATAGGATCAAATAATTTCTTTAAATCATCTTCAGATGGAGGTACATATGGAGTTTCTTGAGAAGAGTTGAGAAGAGTTTGGAACAAGGGATGAACCAATTGGACTGTTTGAAGTGCGGGTCAGAACTGAATGTTCAGGAAGCCGTTTGACGGTCAGCTCATCAAACGTAACGTGAATTGTTTCCATGATGTTTCGGGTTCTTTTGTTGTAGATTCGGTATCCCTTTTTGTTTGGGGCATACCCTACAAATACTCCAATGTCTGCTTTAGCTCTAAGTTTGCCTAAGTCTTGACCCTCATTAGTTGGATAGCACAATGCTCCAAACACACGAAGGAAAGAGATTAGGTTTTCTGTTGTGGACAAGTTCATATGGTGTCTTTCCATGAACAGTGGGAATCAGGGAACGATTTGTGTGTAGCATGCAGTGGCAATAGCTTCAGCCCAGAGAAACATTGGAACTTTTGAGTAAATCAGCATTGTTCTAGCGGCTTCTACAAGAGTTCGATTTCGCCTTTCAACTACACCGTTTCTGTGCGGAGTTGGTGGACACTTCTTTGATGGCTGATTCCAAGCTTTCATAAAATTCACTAAGTTGTTGTTAACAAACTCAGTTCCATTACTGTCCAGATAATTCTGACGGTTTTGTTAAGTCGAAACTGCAGCGTTTGTGATGTTTGATGATGATCAGGAGTTTCACCCTTTGTCCTTAAGAACTTGACCCAGGGGAATCTAGAGTAATCATCAACTACAACTAACACATATTTCTTCCCAAAGAGATTCTGCACTCTCATTGGTCCACATAAATCCATATGAATTGTATGAAGAACTTCTGTGACAGAGTTAGGGTTGGGTTATGGGCATACTTCATGATTTTTCCCAATTGACATGCTGAACAAAGATGATCCTTTTCATACTTTAGTCGAGGTAAACCTACAACTAAGTCCTTTCTGGAGAGAGATCATGTGGTGCCGAAGTTCAAGTGATTGAGACGTCGATGCCATAACCATGACTTTGTTTTGGAAGCCTTTGACAGCAAGCAAATTGGAGAAGACTTCATCATATCTTCTATAGAGATGGTGTAAAGATTTGAACCACGAGTTCCTCTAATAAGTTCCTTACCATCAAGTTCTCTAACAAAACAAGTATGTTTTCTGAAGGCTACTTCTAGATCAGAGCCACAGAATTGACCGACAGAGAACAGATTATGACCAAGACCTTCCACATAGTATACTCTAGAGATAACACTATCACCAACAACATAATCACCATAACCCATAATTGCACCGAAATGATCATTACGAATCTAACTGTCTCAATGAATTTTCTCACAAAGTTCATGAGCCGCGACCGGTCTAAGTCATATGTTGGAACAGCCGAGTCCAGGACCAGACGATTTGAACGATCTGCAGTTGAACCAGACAAGAATGGATAACTGGATAATTGGGATCCCCATGCAAGAATGGGTTCCACTGGTTAGTAACAGTAATTGGAACACCCACATCAGAAATAGAAACATCCATATCAGAAGAGAAGCAATGGAATTATTGGGAATAGATGCAATGCTGGTGTTTGTATTTGACCTATTCAAAGTATGTTCACTTCTTAAGGGAATAGTTCTACCAGTAGGCATCCATTTTCTAGTGGGAATAATCTTAGCAGTTTGAGAACAAAACTGATTATTCTTATGGCCAAACGGTATCCAATAATAACCTATCTTTATAAAAGTTCTTCCTGTGGGTTTCCACTTTTTTCGAACAATCTTTCGTTTTTGCCTTTTTGCCTTATTTGCACGATTATTAGCATTAATAATTTAATTTTGGCATGGGCATTGACAGCATTAGACAAAGCATTCACACCACATTCATGATTAGCAACAGAATTCAAGCGACATAATTACAAGGTTTGCAAATAGTATCAGAATTCAAATTAATTACAGTACGCCTAAGGCTAATACTAGAATCAACACGATTCGTTTTATTCAACACAAGCTTAAAGATCCTAAGTTGGTCTTCTACTTTCTTCCAATGCACATTTTTAGCTTGCGAGGTCCTATCATTCCTTGTATTGTCTTGAGACTTTGACAGCTTGCTTTAATGTCACTAATTACTCCAGTAGAGGGAATTATGGGAACATTAGTTGGTTGATCTACTTTTTGCATTCCGGAACTAGACGTGCAAGGATCTATACTAGACGACACATTGATGTATACTTTCTTAAAACTGGGCCTAGAATGGTTTGAGGGCTCAGCACTAGGCATAGAACAAGGCATCACAGCTTTGCCTTTTGCACCTAAGGTTAAGGATTTGGGACATGTTGCAATTACACATTCTAGCAACTCTTGAGATCGTTTGGCCTGGAGGCAAGCAAACCTAATTTCACTATCAAGAGGTTTGTTAATGAAATCCTCTTCGAAAATCTCACGGAGACATTCTAGACTATCCTTAAGGTGAGCACAGTATTCATGAAAAGCATGTTCATTATTCCTAAGATGAGGAGAATATATTTAAGTCACTGTGTATTTGCAGTCCTAAGGGTGACTTGAGACAACATTCTTGTTGAAAACAAGTGGCAGTTTCCCATTTCCCTGACTTCTCAGATTCTCAATTTCCTTTTGTAAAGACGTTATTTTTTCGATGTTTTGGTCACGGGTGACTTTTATTGAATCATATAACTCTTTAAAATGTCGTTTAACTTTTTCATTTTCTTCTAGAAAACTCTCGTTTTCTTTTTGTAAGGCATCAACTAAGTTTTGAAGATGAAAAGTTTGAGAATTCTGAGAATCTAAAGGAGGAGGCATTTGGGAGCCTGTCATATTGTTCGTTTGACCCTTTAATTGAGAGATTTGGGCTTTCAACTTTCTGATCGTGTTGAACTGAGCTTGAATCTGTTCATCACGTTTGTTAATTTGAAAAACTGCATCAAACTCTGGAGCATCTGAGGATGTCTTGATATTTGAAGTTTTGACATTTTCTTTAAGATGTTGATATTTTAGTTGTAAATTAAAATGCTCAACTTCCAGTTTAGAAAAATGTTTAACCAAATTGTCGTGATCATCCGGTTCAATTTTCTCGTTTAGTTCAGAATTAGTTTTTTCAAGCTCAATGACACGATCATGGGAGACTTTCAGTACAACCGATAATTCATGAAATTTGGAAGCATTAATGGAACAATTTGTAGCAGTGAAAAACACATCTGAGTAATACATTCAGAGATCAGGTTCTCATTTAGTGTATGCAAGTTCTTCCTCTCAATCTCATTATATTTTAGTGCTCGCTCATAGTCACTAACTTCAACTATCATTGCATCAAATTCCTTTTCCATTCCTTAATATCGGTTCAATCCCTTTTAAGACTCTCAAAGTGATCTTTTAGAAGTTTAAAGAAAGGCATGACCTCGGTTAAATAACATTCTTTCATTTGCTCAAAACCCTTTCTCCTTTTAATACCAGGGGTGTGATCCTTTTTTTTGCAAGTTTTCTCAAAATCAACAAATAGTTGAAGTATAACATATTGGCTAATTAAGGTCTTGCTTTTAGTGGCAATTGTTCTAGGAACAAGATGCATTGGTGTATTAGGAGGATACACAGTCGCTCTAGGCATTTTCCAAAGAGGAGGGTTTGTTTCAACAATATTTTTGACAGCTTCTGCTTATCTAAACCCATTTTCCAGAAAACTTGTTCGGGAGTCAACAATGTCTGAGGTTTAAACATGTTCAAGGAAATCCAGTTTTCCTTCTTGTAATCATGGGTGTGATCTTTATTTTCTTCTCTCTACATTTAGGATCATCTAATTTCTTGTTCATCTTTTCCCTAGTGACTTCATCGGATTTCTTATCTTCCTCAGTGCACTCAACGCAACTAGGTTTCTGTCTAGGTTTAAGGATTTCATTGCCATCATAAAGAACCTTATGAGCATTTCTAGCCCTTTTAATGACCTCTGGATTTGGTTCCTTAACAAGGGGAATGCTATGCTTATCGCTTAGGACCCTATGCTTAGTGATCATGTGCGCAGTCTGAATGGTGTTCCCTTGTATGTACAACTTGTTTTCAAGTTTGTTTTTCAAAGTTTTCGGATTAGAAAAATCTTTCAAGAGTTTTGATTCCTTTGCATTAAATTCTTGCTTAAGCATTTTCACATTTTCTTGAAGTTCTTGTTTTTGCTTAGCAGTTTTAGAAAGCTTTTCTTGCAAGGAATTTAACTCTTGTTTTAATACTTCTTCTCTAAAATTACTTTTCTAATGATTGTACGCACTTGGTCATCCATTTCCTGCTCACGAGTGGTCAACTCAAATTTAGCACGTTGTTCATAAATAGCAACACGTCCTTTATAGGCATTTAATTGAATTACGGACTCATCAGAGGGCACAGGCGGTGTATTCATCAAAAATATAGTCATTGTTGACTGCAGGAGATGCATCACTTGGTACAACTTCACTTTCACTTTGTTTCACATATTGATCATATGGGACAACATTGATATTACCCATATTTTCAATATTTGATACAAAGGTTTCAGTTGATAGTACTTTGTCATGCATCTTTTGCACATCAGCATCATCGTATAGTTTTAGTACCTTTGAGATGAGTTTGTCTTTGGATGGGCCAGCTTGTGGTGAAGAGGAGACCTTGGGAGAAACCATTGGAGAAATGCTAGCCATAAAGATTGTGTGTGCAGAGGGTCCATCATCCACATCGAGTCGTATGCATCACATCGGCTGACTTGAAAGGCATTCTGATGATTGTGACCTATCTCCTGAATAGGCTGATCATCCACATCTGCATCATAGGTCTTGGCATTGCCCTCAGCTAGAAACAACAATTCCTCTTCATCCAAAGCAGCACCATTATCCGAGCTTGCACAAGAAACATCTTATCTCTGAAGTAATCAGCATTCTTCGTGGACGCTGGAGATGTGCAGTTCCTTGCAATGTGTCCTCACCACCACAATTATAACATTTGATCAGCTTGCTTCACCTTGATTACTATTCCTTCCTCGATTCTGATTACCAACATAACCTCTACCAGCTCCACCTCTTCCCCGATCATACTGCGTCTTTCCTGAAACGGTTGCACCACGATCCTCCCATCTTTAACAGTAGCTTGATTGTGTGGGTTAGATGCGGTTCTGAGGTTGTTATTGGTTTGTGGGAGAGAATTCATGTTTTGACTAATCAGAAGAGCTAGTTGATTAATGAAATTACCCGTGTGCATCACATCGCTTGTTTGAACATAAGATCAGGAATTAGTTTGTGATTACCATTTCCCATGGGTATGACTTGTGAGGCTTTGGTTGTGATTCCGATGTTTGAGTAGAAGGCGGTTGAGTCATTAGACGAGCTTGTCTCTCCCTGGTTGGTTTTGAACTGATTAAGAACCAATTTTTCAAACATAGCATGTCTCTCATTCTGAAGGAGGAAGGCATAGAGTTGCTCATAGTTTGTATTCTTCAATCCTTTAGTGAGCTTCACAGAGGTGACAAACTTGTGCCATCCGGGATTCATGTTGTTCACAAATTTTGAGTTCACCTGAATGTTAGGCATAGTCATTCTGATGTTCCTCATGTCATTCACCAACTTATGAAATCTCACATAGTACTCATAGACACTCTCATCTGGTTTCATCTTGAAGTGTTCAAATTCGTCATAGAGTTGTGATTCTCTCTCTTCCATAGTTAATTTGAACCCGAGAAGCATCTTGACATTATCCCATACGCATTTGCTTCGTGTTGTGATTGATCAGCTTGTAGATGTCTTTAGGAAGACCTTGAAGAACAATGTTTGAAGCCCGATATCACATCGAATCTCTTTTTCTCCTTATCATCAAGCTCATCATACATCTTTGGTGCGTCCATTCCGTGAAATCGAGTTCCATCTTCAGCAGTATCAAGTACATCTCTAGTCGTCTCTACTCGATACGGTCCTTCATCAATGGATTTGAGAATGTTGACACCATTTTCCTTTCCAAGGCACTACAATCTGATTCGTTGAGCCCAAGAATCATAGTCTGTTCTGTCAAGCATGGGTGGACGAGTATCTGAACCAGTGCTTGAACATCCCGGCAACAGCTGGAGATGATAGTAGGACGCTTTGTAGACATATTTCAAGCTCTACGGGATTTTGCAATTTTTTGATTAAACCGGGAAATTGATTCTTTCACGGGATTTTACTAAACCAAAAGAACAACCGTAAGAACGTAACACGAAGAAGAAAAGGGTCTAAATGAACAAGTCGCTAAACACACAACTCGCATAAGCAGTCAACTCGCTAACACACTCAACTCGCTTAATTAATCAAGTCGCTAAATAGCCAACTCGCTTTAGTCTCAACTCGCAACACAATAAACTCGCTTGAACACTAAGTCGCTTAAGTTAACTCGCTAACGTTACAACTCGCTAAGTAGCAAGTCGCTTTAGATCTCAAGTCGCTTAAGAAACAACTCGCTTAGAACCTAAGTAGCATAAATATCAACTCGCTAAACATTAAGTCGCGTACCAACTCGCTTTAAATAACAAAGCAACTCGCATTGAAGAAACACAAGTCCGAGACACAACTCGCTTAGTCCTTTTTTCAAAAATAACCACTTTATCAATCCAAAACAACCAAACCACAATGATTTAAGGCTTCCAATTCAAAACATAAACACATATGATGATCCTAAACACAAAAGTACAAGCAAAATTCAAACTTTAACACAAGAATTTGTCCAAATGAATCAAACTCTCCTAAACCCTTAATACTCCAAAACCTTATGAAATCCACCAAAACAAAGAGCATGAAAGATGAGTGATCAAACCATGGCTCTTGATACCAATTGTTGGATATTGGATTTCACAAACACTCTAAACCATGATCAAAGTAGGCGTATAAGAATGTTAGAGAGAGAGAGAGTTCTAGTGAGAGAAAGAAAGAGAGTTGGGAACTATAGTGAGAGAAAGAAAATATTATTATGAGCTCCAACTCTCTACCTTGGGAGGTAGAGAGTATTTATAGTCTTACATAAAACGCCACACAACGGGCTGTGGATCAGGCATACAGTGGGTAAAGACCCGTCCGTCCTCCACGGTGTTACTTAACAAAATACTACTTAACATAAAATAACTATGACTACGAGCTTTCTAACGATTACATATACTTGAGGTGACCGACTCTTTAATACCTGGAATTTCTAATTCCTAACACTAGGGACGAACCTCACATTTTTGGGGTGGAATTTGAGTGGTAAAGGGTTTTTTGTGCTTGTCATATAACTCCTATCCATGAGACGTTTTATTATGACTAAAGACCCACTGTGACAAGCCAAGTGAAAATTTTTAAATTTGGTGCTAAATTACCGCTAAGATATTTCTAATGATATTTTTGGTATTACACAAATGAAATAGGACAAGACAAATAGTCAAGGATAAGCATAGTTTCAAAGTTCTCATTTTATTCTCCCACCCTACACTTAAACTGAACATTGTCCCCAATGTTCCCCGAAAGTATCAAAGTTATGATAACGGAAGGTAATTTAAAAGAGAAAGAAATTAGTACTCCCCTGATTAGCTCGGTAGCATCCGTGTGAAGTAGTGGTTAAATTCTTCTCCAAGAAGAATGTATGCATGATAAGCTCCATCCAGTCTTATGTTTCTTCTTCTTGATAAATAAAACCTGCACACTTTAAGAAAATAGATGAAACCTTCACGTAAAATCGGCGGTAAAACTACATATGACTCTACTAAACTAGGATATAATGCTGTGGGAATGGATGTTTGCGTGTTTTCTAGAAAATTAAGACCTGAGAAATTCCAAAAATTTATAAGTAGTACAGAAAACGAGAGAAAGTTAGATAAGTTGTTTTCGCTTCCTCCTGACGCTGTCGTTTGTCAATCCCGACGCCAAGGTTATCCCTGACAGAAACAGTCACTGCTTTTTCGGAAAATTTACATCTTTAGAATCGAAAATTCCTTCAAAACGTCCATTATGACTCGATACAAGCATTTGACTCTAACAAACACACATATATATCTTTTCAATAATCGTATTTCTCATGTTCACGTTCTTTTAAAAACGTGTGTAATCTTCCCTACACTTATCCTTTTTGTAAAATACCTTTATATGTAATTAAGACGAGGTTAAAGACAAAATAAAGCATTTTCACAAATTCAAACATGAGAATAAACAATCAATGAAAAGATATATTACAAACAAACAAGCAAACAATTAAGCATGGGTTGCCTCCCACGAAGTGCTTTTCTTTATTTATGAGTCTTGTAGCTAGACTCGAAATCGTGCCCCTACGTGACTTCATCTCCGTCACCTTCTTCCTCATGATGGTCTCTATTGGGGTTTTCCATGTTATAGTAGTGCCCTATTATGCACCTTTCTAAGAAGTCACCTTCTCCCCAATCGGTTCTATATTCCAGTCCTAGTTTCAAGCAATCCTTATAGAACCCGAAAATCTTATCCATCACATAATCTACTCCCTTCTCCTTATCCTCCTCATTCCTATAGTAGACCGATAGCTTAAGTTCTTTTTCATCAATGGATAATGATGAAAATTTCTCAATCTTAAACGGCATTTGGTAAGCTATGTCATCGGTCTCATCCTTGAATCTTACTATTCCTAACGACGGATCATAAGTCATCCCTATGTTCTCTATGAAAGGCTTTCCTAGAATTACGTGGGACAAGCTAGTATCTATGGCCGTACTAATATCATCCACAATTATGAAATCCGTAGGATACATGAAAGTACCTACATAGACATGCAATCCCTTAACTCTACCAAGGAAATTACAACTAACTCTAGGATTATCGGGATCTTGCCTAGTTGGGATAGGCTTTTTCATCACCCAATTATAGTAGGTGCTAGTCATGATGTTTATCGGGGACTTGCGATCAATGTAAGCCTTTGCCACGAAAAGATGTCCTATGCAACATTGTATGTTAAGATTCCAAGGGTTCCCAAACTTGATCCTAGGGCTTTTCCTAACATACATGTGACGGAGGTCGCGCACTAAATGTGGGTGGCGAGAGAGTTCCTCTTCCGTAGGAAACTTATTGAAATAGTTATCACCTACTTCATTTACTTCATCGGTAGATTCATTCTTAGGAGTCTTACTAACCTCAAGTATCGTCTCATGGTTCGCTTCGTCATTAGTCCTAATAGGTTTCACTAAGGTGATGGTATTGACGAATTGAACGTGCTTGGCTAACTTACTTGGGTCCTTAATTTCCACACCGGAAGCTTTAGGAGAATGAGTCGAGATGGCATTAACCTTTTTGATGGTCTTCCTATCACTATTGGTCATGGCTTTCAAAAGGTTATCTATCTTCCTATCCATATCGGCTTGTTGTTGGTTAAAGCGGTCTGAAAGCTTGGCTATTTGAGCTTCTTGGGATGTAACTAAGTGTTGCAACATCCCTTCTATGTTTTGTTGGCTAGGGCCGTGAGAGGGGGCCATGAGAAATCATTAGAGGTAAATTCTTTGGTTTGTCCCCAATAGAAGTCGAGTTTGCACCTCCATGCTTCTCGGGCATCATTGAAAGTCCTAGGTCCGGGTGTTCTAGGGAATCTTCCTCCCATTCCATTGGTACGCGAGCATGCATAGTCAACGGAAGCTTGTTCGGGGAGTCTTATGCAAATACGAGTGTCATGTGTACCACTACATAGCTCACACAAGGAAGAGACTTTGTTCACTTGGCGTGAAGACTTAGGATTTTCGTAGGAGCTCATTAGGAATTTGACTTGATCTTCAAGTTTGAGCATCCTACGATTGGAAGTTTGTGAGTTAATGGGAGGCAAGGAGATTGCCTTTACGGTTTTGGGCAACTCACGGGGGTCATTCCAACTTTCGTTGTCATAGAGAGCAAGGTCCTCTATTGTACCCCACGATTCTTCCGTGGTGAGATCACTAAGTTTGCCACCGGCCGCTTGGTCGATGGATTGCTTAGTTGGGAAGTTGACATGATCGTAAAAGATTTGGACTTGAAGCCAAAGATCGATGCCGTGATGAGGGACTTTATGGAGCAAGTCCTTGAATCGAGTCCATGCTTCGGGGGAGATTCACCTTGACGTTGTTGGAACATCAAGATTTCATTCCTAAGCTTAGTAGTTCTCCCGGTGGGAAAAATTGGGCAAGGAAACAAGTAGTGAGATCATCCCAACTTGAGATGGAGCCGGCGGGAAGTCGCTCAAGCCATTACTAGCTTGGTCCCGTAGAGAGAATTGGAAGAGACGCAAGTGCGTGGTCTCCCGAGTAGTAGCATCAAGGTCGATGGAATCGACTATTTTAAGGAAATCCTTAAGATGCTTATTAGGATCTTCGGAACGAAGTCCATGGAATGCACATCCATTTTGCACCAAAGGAATGGTGTCGGATCGCAGGGCCGTAGTTTGAGCTTGATTGGGGAGCTCAATGGTGTTCCTATAGCCTAGGTGGCTTGGTCTAGAGTATTCACTAAGAGTGCAGCCTCTTGGCGGGTCATTTGGTGGTGGGTTGATGAGTGGTGGTTGATTATCACCTTCCATAATGAAAAGTGATGGGATTTACGAACAAAGTCACAAAGAAGGGGGATAGACTACGATGAAGCTAAAATTGAGAAAAAATCTTACTTGATAGGAATCAAGCAAGGGAACCTAAACGAGATAGAAATCTAACTAGCTATTTTATTCCCCGACAACGGCGCCAAAACCTTGATACGCGTACAACGCGCGTTCGGGGTCAAAGGAAAGTTTCTTTTCTTCGACCAAGTTTTTCAACCGCCTAGGCAGTGAACCTAATCGTTGTAGTGTAGTATTAGGGTAAGCCTCGGGGATTGATATCGTTCTCTAGGGGAATAGGAATGCTAGTGAGAAATTACTACGCTAAGATTGAGGAAGGTTATTTTTTATCTTTTTTATATTTTTTTAAGGAGCTAAAGGTAAAATCTCGGGATTTGGATTTAGGGGGTGGTACTTCTACCGATTACTCTACTTATCTAATTATCTAAGCTAAGGGGTAGTCTATGTCTATTGAAGTGTGCTCGTATGATGATTAAAGACGTGTCTACCTAGATACTATTACTCCCTAGTTATCTTTTATTGGTGGTTGAATTGTCACGTCCTTATTCTTAACACGTTGTGTTTTCTAAGGTCGTAGGGTGTGCTTTTATCCCTAACTCTTTGAAGCTACCTAAGGGTAATGACTACGAAATCTCTAGGATTCATAAACTTAACACTAAGGTTATCTTTGGATGTTTAGCCTACAATTCCACTAGTAATTATAAACTAATGTTCAACAAAGATTAATCAAGCATTAAAAACACAACGATGGCTTCATGTACTCCTAAGCTAATTATAATTAACATAAGAGACAACCAATCAATAATTAATAACTATGTTTCATAGATCTAAGCAAACACACAAGTAAATTAGCCGGACATGTTAAACATGCAAGCATACATACATTCAATTGAAGACATAATGAAATCAAGGGAATAAATAACTTATCTCGATGTAAAATAGGGTATTAGAACTCTATAATACTGTTCAAACCAGACTACAATCATTTTAGGTTTTTACTCCACAAGTCTACCTCTCTAAAAGTCTGAAAATCGAATTCTATATATAGTTTTACAACTGCGACGGCGTCACCTTTTAATTGTGACGCCGTCAGATCGCCGCCATTAGGGTTTCGTCTTGGCCAAGTCAACTTTGGGATGGTGTCACGTTGTGATTGTGACGCCATCAGCTTCAGCTCTGATGTCGTCTGAATCCGGATCTAAGCCGTCTGAGGAGAAAAGTCTTCGTGACGCCCTACTCTTTAAAGCCTGACGCCGTCAGGTGTAAAATAGCAATTTCGCTACTGTGTCGTCACAAAATCAGGGACGACGTCGTCCTTTGTTTAGGACGTCGTCAGGTGCATTTCCAGCAGCTTGAGTGTCTTGATCTTGACATTAGCCATTTTCTTCACATATTCACTCCTTTTCGTCCAAATAAGCATCATTCCAGCATTTTGCCTTCAAGAGACCTAAAAAGTGAAAAGGAACGAAATTAAGCAGTAACAGATATAAAAGTGGGCGATTAAGGGCTTAAATGACCCCTTAAAAGTGTACGTTTTAAATCCTTATCATATACTTTATAAGAAGTACTTTCTATTAAACGTGTATAATCATGAGTGACTGATACGCGTACAACGCGCGTTCGGGGTCAAAGGAAACTTCCTTTTCTTCGTGCAAGTTTTTCAACCACCTAGGCAGTGAACCTAATCGTTGTAGTGTAGTATTAGGGTAAGCCTCGGGATTGATATCGTTCTCTAGGGGAATATGAATGCTAGTGAGAAATTACTACGCTAAGGTTGGGGTTGTGGAAGATTATTTTTATCTTTTATATATTTTTTAGAAAATTGAAAGGTACGAATCTCGGGGTATTGGATTTGGGGTGGTATTTCTACCGATTACTCTACTATTATCTAGTCTAATTAACTAAGCTAAGGGGTAGTCTATGTCTAATTGATGTGTACTCGTATGATGATTAAAAATGTGTCTACCTAGATGCTATTACTCCCTAGTTATCTTTTATTGATGGTTGAATTGTCACGTCCTTATTCTTAACGCGTTGTGTCTTCTAAGATCGTAGGGTATGCTTTTTTCCCTAACTCTTTGAGGATACCTTAAGGTTATTGCCTATAAAATCTCTAGGATTTATAAACTAACTCTAAGGTTATCTTTGGATTTTTAGCCTACAACAACTCTAGGAGATTATAAACTAATGTTCACAAAGATTACTCAAGCATTAAAAACACAACGATGGCCTATTGCAATCATAAGCCAATTACAATTAAGATAAGAGACAACCAATCAATATTCAATAACTAGGTTTCATAGATCTAGGCAAACACACAAATAAATTAGCCAGACATGGTAAACATGCAAGCATACACACATACAATCGAAGACATAATGAAATCAATGAAGTAGATTACTTATCTTGATGTACAATAGGGTATGAGAACCCTACGATACTGCCCAAGACAACCAAAAATCGTTTTAGGGTTTTACTCCACAATTCTACCTCTCTAAAAGTCTAAAAATTTGAATTCTATATATAGAGTTACAACTGCGACGACGTCACTCTTTAATTGTGACGCCGTCGGATCGCTGCCCTTAGGGTTTCGTCTTGGCCAAGTCAACTTTGTGACGGCGTTACATTGGGGTTGTGACGCCGTCTGCTTCATCTTCTGATGCCGTCTGAATCAGGATCTAGGTCGTCTGAGTTGTGACGCCCTACTCTTTAAAGCCTAACGCCGTCAGGTACAAAATAGCAATTTCACTTCTGAGCCGTCGCAATTAGAGGGACGACGTCGCCCTTTATTTTTGACACTGTCGGGTGCGTTTCTAGCAGCTTGGGTGTCTTGATCTTGACTTTAGCCATTTTCTTCACATATTCACGCCTTTTCGTCTGAATAAGCATCATTCCAGCATTTTGCCTTCAAGAGACCTAAAAAATGAAAAGGAACGAAATTAAGCAGTAACGGATATAAAAGTGGTCGATTTAGGGCTTAAATGACCCCTCAAAAGTGTACCTTTTAAATCCTTATTAAATATCCCTACACTTGGTATTTGCTTGTCCTCAAGCAAATGTGCTTTTAGCCAATTAATTTTATAAGTTAGGGGGCATGAAGCATTGGTTTAAAACAATTCACAACAAGTATAAGCCCCGAAAAAGTCAAAACAAGCACGGAAATTACATACTAGCACCTCACAAGTAGTGTTTGGATACTCTCATCTCTCGGGTGTATATGAAATATATCAAATTGGAAATGAAAGATAAACACTCATTAACCGGTCCTAGTACATAGATTATCATAGGCTTGAGACTAGATCAAACCTCCATCGCTTTGGCGTGAGCACCTAGGAGAAACTATCTAAGAGGTCTTTTAAAGGGTTGTAATGTTAGGCTTACGGTAAGGAAACAAAGGGTTTGGTGGATAGGCGATTTAGTGGTGGCAAGTCAAAAATCTTTATGTTACAAGTATGAGAAGAATGGCATTGCTAAGGCAAGACTCGACACTCTAAACTCTAGATAACTTTGTAACAAACATACATAAATTAAAAGATAGATGTAGGATGGTAGCCCGTATGTAATTTTTATTTTTTTTTATTATTTTTTTTTCAACACTGTTTTTTTCGATTTTTTTTTTCATACACTTTTACTCTACCATCCTCTACGATAACATCAAAATATAAGGGATTTATAGGCACATCCCTACACTTGAGTTTTTATTACTCTAACACTAATTTGACCCGAATTGAAAAGATCAAAACACTTGGAGTACATTATTACGTAAATAAAGGGAATTTGAATTTAACGTTCTTTCCTGTCACTTCATAAAATTTAACTTTTCCCATGAGTCCCAATCGTCCCAAAATTGTGTACAAAGGATATGACTCGACTTAGCAACTTATGCAAGCAACTAGATAATTGAACTAGGGGTTTTGTATGATAACAATTATGCACTAAAAGTGAGTGCATACAAGGTAGGCTAAGGCGATTTGGGTGTACATTTGGGGATGGATTGTAAACAATGCTCTTCATTGATATTCCAGAAAACCGAAACATCACGAGAACCGCGAAAAGGATAGGCTCTGAGGGATTAACTAGGGGTATCGTGTACTAAAGATGAGTACAACGCAAGGGTGTGGGGTAATTACTCAACCGATGTGGAACAAGTAATTATAATACGGGTATCAAACAAGGGTTATCCTAATGCCTCTTATCATTTAGTTATTCCTAACTACACAAGTGTAGTCTCACTAGCGATCTCGGGATGCATCACAAAACAAGTTCTAGAATCTATTATACTACCGGTACACTCTCGAAGCATTAAAGGTGAGTGCTTTAATTCCTACAAATCTAGGGGCGAACCTCACATTTTTGGGGTGGAATTTGAGTGGTAAAGGGTTTTGTGCTAGTCATATAACTTCCTATCCATGAGACGATTTATTAAGACTAATGGCCCACTCCTACATGTCATGAAAGATTTTAAATTTGGTGCCAAAATTACACTAACCGATATTTCTCATGATTTATTACACAAATGAAATTGGACAAGACAAATAATCAAGGATAAGCATAGTTTCAAAGTTCCCGTTTTATTTTCCCTCCCTGCACTTAAACTGAACATTGTCCCCAATGTTCCCCGAAAGTATCAAAGTTATGATAATGGAAGGTAACTAAAAGCGAAAGAAACTAATACTCCCCGGATTAGCTCGGTAGGATCCGTGTGAAGTAGTGGTTAAATTCTTCTTCAAGAAGAATGTATGCGTGAAAAGCTCCATCCAATCTTATGTATCTTCTTCTTGATAAATAAAACCTGCACACTTAAGAAAACAGACGAAACCTTCGCGTAAAATCGCCTGTAAAACTATATATGACTCAACTATACTAGGATATAATGCTTGTGGAATGGATTTTTACATGTTTTCTGGAAAATTAAGACCATAGAATTTCCAAAAATTTATAAGTAGCACAGAAAACGAGAGATAGTTAGATAAGAGGTTTCTGCTCCTCCTGACACCGTCAGGTAGCGAGTCTGACGCCGTCAGGTTATCCTGACAGAAATTGGTCTGCGATTTTCTGGAAAATTTATATCTTTAGAATCTGGAAAAATTCCTGCTAAACATCCATTATGACTCGATACAAGCATTTGATTCTAACAAACACACATATATATCAATTTCTCTAATTGTAATTCTCATGTTCACGTTCTTTTAAAAAACGTGTGTAATCCTCCCTACACTTATCCTTTTTGTAAAATACCTTTATATGTAATTAAGACGAGGTAATAGACAAAATAAAGCATTTTCACAAATTCAAACATGAGAACATACAATAATGAAAAGATATATGACACACAAATAAAAATGAAAAACAAATACACATGGGTTGCCTCCCAAGAAGCGCTTGTTTTTGTTCGAGTCACGAGCTTGACTCTACCCTTATTTAACGGATAAAGGGGAAGTTTTTCCTACAATTAAGCTTAAGTGCGGGTGATAGTAGCGATACACACCCTTAGGGTGGAAATTTTCTACGTGAGGAGAGGGTGATGGGTGATTTATATGCTCAAAGGAGGGTGCTCCATTCATTATAACCTTACCTAATTCTATTGGTATAGCGGGTGAATCAAATCTCTCTCCTAAAAATGGATCATCTTCTATCAACTTCAAAAGATTCTTAGTTAAGGATCCATCTTGACCTAATAAACCCGGTTTAAACCCATAATGTTTCTTGTTATCAACCATGAATGGGTGATATAAGTGTGTAAGGTCATGGGTTACTCCTATATTAGCTTCCACTCTACATGGCCTATAGTCTACCACCTTTATCAAGCAACTACCCGGACTATTTATTTTGATGGGTGGATTGGGGCCTAATTCAATTCCAAGATTCACATCTAAAGACGGAAAATTGGGTTAGGTTTTTGGTTGAGGCTCCGGTTCATCAAAATTAGGAACTTCCCCAGGACTAAGAGAGAGGTCATGACAACAAGCATCTAAACCTACATTCTCTAGTCGCATTTAGTCCAAAGGTTCTATATCAATCGGGGTTCCTATAGTCTCTTCTACATCTTCCGGGTAAGTTATAGGCGATGTGTGTTCCTCAAGTGATGGTAGGGCTTGCGGGCTTGGAGTTTCCACCTCATTATCCATTATATCAAGATCTCCTAAATTTTCATCATGTGTTTTAGTATGATCCAACCCAAATACACTCCTAAGCATCTCAAATCCTTCTTTAGCCATTTCAAATTCTTGGTCCGATTCATAAGAATCATTCTCAAAAATTTGATCACTATGTTCTATTTGCCTAAAGGATTCCTCATGCGTGTCATATGTTTTGAAATCTATCCCACACATGCAAATAGGTGGTTCAACTCGAACCATCTCACAATCTTGTTCGGGTTTAGGTTCCATGTTCTTAAAAACTAGGTCTTTTTTATCATGGTGCCTAAGATCATTCAACTGATGGTTTATGCTTAGGAGGCTCTTCTCAAAAAATTTCCAGATGGTCTTACTAAAAGGAGTTGATTCTAACAATGATTGTTGAATAGAAGCCACACAAGCACAAAATTTATCAAATCCATCCAACCTTACACCTGTCTCCTTTTGGATATCTCTAATATCACTCACAAATTCATTAGAACAATAGAAAGCCATCCAATTTGTGAAATTCAATTATTCCTCATTTTTTAATGATTCAAATGAAATTTCACTTGCCATAGTGAGAAATGAAAAGGGTTTTACGAACACAAACACAAAGAAGGGGGATAGACTACAAGGAAGCTAAAAATGAGAAAAAATCTTACTTGATAGGAATCAAGAAAGGGAACCTAAACGAGATAAAGATCTAACTAGCTATTCTATTCCCCGGCAGCGGCGCCAAAAACTTGATACGCGTACAACGTGCGTTCGGGGTCAAAGGAAACTTCCTTTTCTTCGAGCAAGTTTTTCAACCACCTAGGTAGTGAACCTAATTGTTGTGTATAGTATTAGGGTAAGCCTCGGGATTGATATCGTTCTCTAGGGGAATAGGAATGCTAGTAAAAAATTACTACGCTAAGGTTGGGGTTGAGGAAGATTATTTTTTATCTTTTTTATATTTTTTAGAAAATTTAAAGGTACGAATCTCGGGGTATTGGATTTGGGGGGTGGTATTTCTACCGATTACTCTACTATTATCTAGTCTAATTAACTAAGCTAAGGGGTAGTCTATGTCTAATTGATGTGTGCTCGTATGATGATTAAAAATGTGTCTACCTAGATGCTATTACTCGCTAGTTATCTTTTATTGATGGTTGAATTGTCACGTCCATATTCTTAACGCGTTGTGTCTTCTAAGGTCGTAGGGTATGCTTTTTTCCCTAACTCTTTGAGGATACCTTAAGGTTATTGCCTACAAAAAAACTAACTCTAAGGTTATCTTTGGATTTTTAGCCTACAGCAACTCTAGGCGATTATAAACTAATGTTCACAAAGATTACTCAAGCATTAAAAACACAACGATGGCCTATTGCAATCTTAAGACAATTACAATTAAGATAAGAGACAACTAATCAATATTCAGTAACTAGGTTTCATAGATCTAGGCAAACACACAAATAAATTAGCCGGACATGGTAAACATGCAAGCATACACACATACAATCGAAGACATAATGAAATCAATGAAGTAAATTACTTATCTTGATGTACAATAGGGTATGAGAACCCTAAGATACTGCCCAAGACAACCAAAAATCGTTTTAGGGTTTTACTCCACAATTCTACCTCTCTAAAAGTATGAAAATTCGAATTCTATATATAGAGTTACAACTGCGACGACGTCACTCTTTAATTGTGACCCCGTCGGATCACCGCCATTAGGTTTTCGTCTAGGCCAAGTCAACTTTGTGACGGCGTCACGTTGGGGTAGTGACGCTGTCGGCTTCATCTTCTGACGCCGCCTGAATCTGGATCTAGGCTGTCTGAGTTGTGACGCCCTACTCTTTAAAGCCTGACGCCGTCAGGTACAAAATAGCAATTTCACTTCTGAGCCGTCGCAATTAGAGGGATGACGTCGCCCTTTATTTGTGACGTCGTCGGGTGCGTTTCCAGCAGCTTGAGTGTCTTGATCTTGACTTTAGCCATTTTCTTCGCATATTCACGCCTTTTCATCCGAATAAGCATCATTCCAACATTTTGCCTTCAAGAGACCTAAAAAATAAAAAGGAACGAAATTAAGCAGTAACGGATATAAAAGTGGTCGATTAAGGGCTTAAATAACCCCTCAAAAGTGTACCTTTTAAATCCTTATCAGTGACGATTATGAAACCTTCATTAATTGAGCGATAAATGGAACTTATCTTTTATTATTAACATGTACGTTTGGGATTATTGGGTAAAGTACCGAAGCTTACTAATTGACCTATTTATATTATATAAATAGTTGTTGTCATTCCTAGTCTTTGACTAGCTTAAGTATTGTCAGTATTTCTTGACTTTATCAACGTCTTTTCCGTTTTGGCGTGCGTTTTAGTTAGTATGTCTCAACTATGTCGACGTCTTCTCTTTTTTTGCGTGAGTTGTACGTCGTGTCTATGTTTCTTACCACCACACGAAACATTAAAACTAAACTTTTGAGATATAAATTATAAACTTTTGGGAACGATAATGGACTTTTGAAAGTAACGCCATGAATGATCCGCGAAAACTACAACACATTACTTTCTATTGACTTCTTTATCATATGAGCCGTATTTTGAGATAATCGTATACGCATTAGGTTGTGTCACTTCTATTCTATGGTACTCGTCGTACATTCTTCTGGATGACGTGGAGATTAGCTTTAGATGCCAATCATGTCAATAGTGAATAGTGCATTGTTGTGGCTAAGGTGAGTTCATAGCCCCTACTTTACTTGTTTTGAAACACTTTTGGGGGAGAATACATGCTGCTTTTTAATGAACCATAACTGAATATGTGAATATCATTTGAGAATGACTATTGTTTGGTATATTTGATTTGTGAATCGATATCTTATGTGTTTATGTGAATGCAAACTATTTCTTGGGCCTGCCACTATTCTTTTGAATTGCTAATGTGTTGACTAGGAAAGGTTAGACATGCGACAATTGTTGACTTAGACTAGCGTAGCATATCTATGCTATAACGCGATGCCTAGCTAAGAATAGATCGACTTAGACCAGGGTAGCTTGTGTTCTAGGCCTTGCTACGACTGCGCTGGCTAGAGTCGCTCGGGGCCCTGCATGGAGATCTCAAACGTATTGTAGATTATTGATTGGATGATTATCGATTGGATTGATTACGGATTGGATTGATTGTTGATTGGAATGTGTATTATAGATCTTCATTAGTCGCACCTAGCAATTAAACTCTATCAGGTCCACTGCTACATTTTGTAACTAAACTCTATGAACTCACCAGCGTAAGCTGACCTTTTTAGCATGTGTTCTCAGGTTTAAGGCGATAGCTCACTATTGGAAGACGCTTGGCAAGGGGCATGGTCATAGGAGACTCTGATGAATAAACGGGACCGCTTTAATTATCTTTTGGGCCTATTTCCGCACTACTTTCATTAATGTAAACTTATGGTTTTCAATTAATGAATCTTATTCTAAATAAATGAGATAAAAACCATTCTTTGTACCTTATGTTGTGATACCAATATTGTGGCACCCAAAGGTTCGTATGCTTCCACTAGACCATATTTTCGGGGTGTTAATACCATGACAATCATAATTAAACACAATAAACATCAAGTACACATGCCGAAGCGTATAGGAACAGATAATGAATAATTAATTAACATAAACATAAAAGTATGCGTACCTTTTGATTCTAGCTAAACAAGAATCATTTCCAAGCTAGCAATTGAGATGAACCCTGATTAGGGTTTATAAGGATTATAAGAATTGCCCCTTACAATTTTTGCAATTCAATCCAAGATACTAACGATAGTGTGTTAGTACCACGTTCTTGTACACGCGTACTATAACAAGTTAAAGTAAATGCTAGTTTAAGAACACAAAATGTTTTGCTAATGGAAAAAACAAGGTAATCGACCCTTAGGGTATAGGGACGGTCGGTTTGGACTAAAACAAGAGAAAACACAAGCTTAGGTTTAGGTTATGTGTACAAGAAGTGAATAACGATGAACCTAAGCCTTGTATATATAGTATGCAAAACTTATAGAGCAAGTTGGACATGGATTGGGTTATAAAACCCTATGGCCGATCGGTTTACATAATCCCTTGGGGATTCTAGAACCTTCTTATTCTCTATTTTCATCTATAGTTATTTCCTTTAACATTTAACAACCGTTAGTCCATTACGTTTAATTACTTAACATTCATTAGTCGTTTTGTGTATAATTAATAACTAAATACAACATTTTATATTTAATTATTAAACTTTAATTCTCATACGTAAAGTGTGAAATCCCGTGGTCTCGAGTTCAATCCTAACTCACGACTACTAATTTATGTCCATTAAACTAACAGCTCCCACTTGGACATATCTTAATAGTGTGATGACATCGGTTAGCGTCTAGCAACACTTCGATGCCTCTAGTATGAGTCGAGTAAGGCTCCTGGAAAAACCTTTTAATGATTCATCATCATTATTATCCTTTTGTTTCTAATACCATGTTAAATAAAGATATGGATTTAAGTCATTCTTTATTCAACTATTTTGTTTCTCGTTTTAAGTGATTGAGCAAGATTACCAAATCTTCTGAACATATTCAGGGGAGATCTTGGGTCCGGCCGCATAAACATCTTATCAACCATACGAGGGGCCTAGTAGTATTAAACTCCAAAATAAATTTGAAGGAACAAATTCTATCTTGCTATAAGCATAACTCACAAACTTTGCAACACTTCTGAAAACAACCCTTATGACTACCAGTTACGTTTAGTGTTAAGTTGTTCCACATAGGTGCACTACATTCATGACACTTATCTAGTATCTCAATTCTGAAGATAACTATTCATGATTTACTTAATAACAATATCCATAAAGTAAAATCATGTAGTTGGGATAAGTTCTATATTCAATTCACTGAATATCATCTAAAATGGTATGAAACACATCAATATACATTCAAGTATATTCTGCCAAATCACTCAGATTTGTCTCAGTTTAATGATATTCCCATGTCATTAATTGACAACGGATGATTTAGAATAACTAAGTTATTCACGGATTAAACATGCAAATATATGACAACAATATTAGGAATGAACATAAACATAACAAATACTTTTTTTTCATTAAAAATAATAAATGTTTATAATATCCTTTATCCAAACACTAATCACAGTTATGCATGAAACTTTTAGCCAAACGAAGTCCAATGCCATTTGCAAGTTCGGTAAGCTTTTCTCTAGGTAAAGCCTTAGTGAAAGGATCAGCTAAATTGTCATCTGTGTGAACTTTCAGTATTTTTATTTTACCTTCGCAGACTTGTTCCCGAACATAGTGATACTTCCATAGAAAATGTCCGGTGTCCTTCATGACTCTAGGTTCATTGGCAAATATGATTGCAACAGAATTGTCGCAATACATATCAATAGGCGATTCAATTGAAGGCATAACACTAAGCCCTGAAATGAATTTCCTTATCCAATCAGCCTCTAGTGAAGCTTTCGAAATAGCTATGTATCCAGCTTCTATTGCAGACATCGCAATTGTACTCTGCTTCTTGCTCTTCCAGTCTACTGCTCCTCCATTAATGATAAAGACAAAACCCGTCTGAGACTTCGTATCATCTTCATCACATTGCTAGGATGCATCAGAGAAACTTGTAACATTGATAACATCAAATAATCCTAAATATTAAGTGTCAATTTCCCCCGATAATGCTTGTAATTTATATCATTTATATGGATTTATGCTTGTTTTCCATTGTTTTCCACTTTCAGGTAAATTACGAGCATTGAGACGCGGAATTGGAGAATTATTAAAGATTTATCAGAGTATGCTCACTTTGAAGAAGTTACGGCGTAACTCCTCTCTCACATTACGCCGTAACTAAAGCGTGACTCGGAAAGCCAACTCATCAGAAGGTTACGGCGTAACTCTCCTAAAAGACTATGACGTAACTATATTAGGTAAAATGAGGTTCCACGCCGCTGATAACTACGCCGTAACTCTTGCATAAACAACGGCCTAACCATGAAATATTGAAGATACGGCGTAACCACTTCTAAGGTTATGCCGTAACCAGTAGATCTAGTGCAAATTACGAAGAAATTGAGGAATAGGCGTAACTATTCTATTGGTTACGCCGTAACCCAGATCTGGCCTATAAATACCCAACGATTTCCAGCATTTCAAAGCATCCCATTTCACACACCACAACCAAAGAACGTGGGAAGAAGCCAAAGGCAGGTCTAGAGGAGCATACGGAGCCATCCCCAAGGGAGAAATCACTCCCCTACGATAAGCATTAGCATTTTATCTTTTCTTTACTTTCGATTCATGTATTTCGTAACACTGAATATTGAATTGATTTGTATGGTTAATATGAGCGGCTAAGCACCTCTAGGTGCTGGCCTAGTTATGATTCCTTAATTAGTTTGTTTACATTTATATTACTTCCGTACAATTATTTCTAAGTGTATGCATGCATAGTTTATTGGTAGCTACCCTTGTTTCGGTAGTTTTGAATGGCGGTAGAGGCCAATTGCCTAGGAGATATGACCAACTGAACCTAGTTAAGTGGACTGAGACAGGAAGGGTAAGATATGACCAATTGACGACCCTTTCTACTTGTGCGATTTGACCAACTGATCACCTACCGTTTGGATGAAATTAAGAATTAGGGGGTGAGTGTTAAAGTTGCTAACGCCCGGGCACTCACTATTATAAATCTAGCATGTAGCGTAATTTAATGACTTGGCTTAGGGGACCAGGAAAAACTGGACTTATGAAGGGACACCTGACTTCTCCAGTGGTGGCATCTTTGCTGATAGGTTAGGGCGAATTGACCAAATTTTGACTTCTCGACTTTGACCCCACCTGAAGTAATTGGAAGTAATTAGACGTAGATATTACTAGATAGGATGATTAACTAGGTTAGCACGACTCTCCTCTATTGATTGAACCTTTACCTTTATTTTATTTTATATGCTTTAGTAGTTTATTAATTAATTCCTTATCAAAATCATATTTAAATCTGTGACACCTAGACTTAGTAATAATCCAACACACATAGCTCTTGGGATGAATGATAACATCAAATAGTCCTGAATATTAAGTGTCAATTTCCCCCGATAATGCTTGTAATTTATATCATTTATATGGATTTACGCTTGTTTTCCATTGTTTTCCACTTTCAGGTAAATTACGAGCATTTGAGCTAAAGCGACGTGGAACTGGAGAAATATCAAAAGATTTATCACAGTATGCTACTTTGAAGAAGTTACGGCGTAACTCATCTCTCACATTACGCCTTAACTAAAGCGTGACTCAGAAAACCAACTCATCAGAAGGTTACGGCGTAACTCTTCCCAAAGGCTACGACGTAACTATATTAGGTCAAATGAAGTTTCACGCCGCTCATAACTACGCCGTAACTATTGCATTAACTACGGCGTAACCAAGTTTATTGAAGACTACGGCATAACCACTAATAAGGTTACGCCATAACTAGCAGATCTAGTGCAAAATACGAAGGAATTGAAGGTTACGGCGTAACTCTTGTTAGGGTTACGCCGTATCTGACCTATAAATACCCCACGAATTCCAGCATTTCTAATCATCCCATTCCACACACAACAACCAGAGGACATGGGAAAAAGCTAAAGGCAGGTCTAGAGGAGCATACGGAGCTGTCTCCAAGGGAGAAATCACTCCTCTACGATAAGCATTAGCATTTTATCTTTTATTTACTTTCGATTCATGTATTTCGTACCTTTGAATATTGAATTGATTTATATGGTTAATATGAGCGACTAAGCACCTCTTGGTGCTGGCCTAGTTATGATTCCTTAATTGTTTTGTTTACGTTTATATTACTTCCGTGCAATTATTTCTAAGTGTATGCATGCATAGTTTATTGGTAGCTACCCTTGTTTTGGTAGTTTTGAATGGCGGTAGAGGCCAATTGCCTAGGAGATATGACCAACTAAACCTAGTTAAGCGGACTGAGACGGGAAGGGTAAGATATGACCAACTGACGACCCTTTCTACTTGTGCGATTTGACCAACTGATCACCTACCGTTTGGATGAACTTAAGGATTAGGGGGTGAGCGTTTAAGTTGCTAGCGCCCGGGCACTCACTATTATAAATCTAGCGTGTAGCGGTACTTAATGACTTTGCTTAGGGGACCAGGAACAACAGGAATTATGAGGGGACACCTGACTTCTCCTGTGGTGGCATCTTTGCTGATAGGTTAGGGCGAATTGACCAAATGTTATCCTCTCGACTTTGACCCCACCTGAAGTAATTGGAAGTAAGTAGACGTAGACATAACTAGCTAGGAGGAATAACTAGGTTAGCACCACTATCCTCTATTGATTTATCCTTAGCCTTTATTTGCTATTTTCTGCTTTAGTAGTTAATTAATTAATTCCTTATCGAAACCATTATTAAATATTGTGACACCCAGACTTAGTAATAATCCAACACACATAGCTCTTGGGACGACCTTGGCTTTACCGAATACTACACTACACGCGACCGGGTACACTGCCCGTTAGAGCACTAGGGTAGACCATAGGTATAACGAGACTTTATAAATATTAAAACCTGGTCAGTAAAACCTGCATCAAGTTTTTGGATCCGCTGCCGGGGAGTTATATTAGGATTTTTATTTAAGTATTTAGTTTTGTTCTAATATCATGTCTCTCACTATGAATGATTATCTCACCACCTCTAAAAGTAAACAGGGAATCACCATTCCAGCTCTTGAAGAAAATGTAAAATTCGAATTCTGGGGACTCTGTCTTGAAGAACTAAAAAGATGCTGCTTTTATGGAACCAAAGATGAAGAAGCACACGAGCACATCGCAAAAGTATGTGAGATCGCCGATTTATTCCACGCGCCTGGGGTCTCCAGAGATCATGTTATGATGAGGGCATTTCCTTTTACCCTAAAAGGAAGAGCTAGAGATTGGTTAAAGAAACTTCCATCTGGATCTATCACAACGTGGAGTGCATTTAAGAAGGCCTTTCTTAAGGAATATCGAACCCCTGCAAAAATCATCCAGCAAGTTGATGAAATTAGGAGGTTTAGCCTATTCAATGATGAGCCACTGTTTACAGCTTGGGAAAGATTCAACGAAGCTATCCTCAAGTGCCCCGAGCATAAACTCAACAAGCATGAGCAACTGAAAACATTTTACAACGGGTTAAACATAAAAACTCGGCAATTATTAGACTCAAAAGAACCTATCCCGTTGATGACTGCTGATAAAGGATGGACAAGAGTTGAAGAAGTAGCTCTCCACTCATCATCTTGGAATGAAGACCCTATCGAGATACAATCGGTAATAAAGAATCTAGAGGAATTTGAAGTAGATATGCAATCCCTTACTGAAGAAGTCAAAATGGTTAAACACAAGTTCGATAAACCCATTGATGGGAGAGTAACAGATCTGGAAAAGGCTGTGAAGATGCTTGTCAAGGAGTCCAGCAGAAAACAAGAAGAGAACAAAAAATTGGTTTGGAATATCAAGCAAGATTACGACCATGTGCTGAGAACACAAGCAGCTGCTATAAGAAGACTTGAAAATCAAGTCGGAAAGCTCGCAGAATCTATCAGAATGAGAGATGAAGGAGAACTACCTAGCACAACTGAACCAAATCCTCGAGATCTAGCTCATGCTATTACAACCAGAAGTGGATTAAACTATAAGGAACCAGCCTACCCTTCAAACTCGAATGATCTGACTGAAGAAACGCCTCAAGACAACAACAAAGAAACCGAGGAGGCTCAACCTACTGTCGAGAAAGTCCGTCCCTACATTCCACCAATACCATTTCCAGGAAGAATTAAGAAGGAACAAGAACGAGTGTTATTTCAAAAATTCATGGAGAAATTACAACAACTCAGCATTAATATTCCTCTAGTTGAAGCCCTTGAGCAAATGCCCAAATATGCTAAATTCATGAAGGATCTCCTTACCCATAGAAGACTTTCTGATCGGATGCAGGTAACTTTAAATCAAAGGTGCTCTTCCGCCCTTCTAAAAGATATGCCTCTCAAAGAAGAAGATCCAGGGAGTTTCACCTTACCTTGCACAATCGGGGGAATTTTGTTCAACAAGGCCCTTGCCGATCTTGGGGCAAGCATAAGTCTTATGCCATTCTCTCTCTATTCGCGTCTGGAATTGGGGGAACTGAAACCAACTAGAATGTGCATTGAGCTCGCCAATAAAACAACTCAATATCCTAAAGGAATCGCTGAAAATGTTCTCTTTAAGATCGATAAATTTGACTTCCCCGTCAACTTCGTAGTCCTTGAAATGGAAGAAGATGATATCCCAATTTTGCTTGGGAGCCCCTTTCTTGCCACCGCACACGCTATGATTGATGTCTTTAACAAAAAGATTTCGTTGGAGATTGGGAGCAATAAGATTACCTTCGATCTTGAAAAATCAATGAGATACGCTTCTTTTACTGACGACAACCTTGATGATATCGACCTTATCGAAGCTAACACTCATAAACATGACCAAGAATGCTTTCTGCCCGACCCTTTGAAATCATTAAAATTCAAAGATAATGATGGGACATCTAGCGATGGAGAAAGCGAAATGGAAGAACTGGCCGTAAACAATCAAACGCTATGTTCAGAAAATACCTCGGAAGAAGCTGATACTACCCCAAAACTCAAGGAGCTCCCTCCTCATTTAGAATATGCATTCATTAATGAGGATCGTAATTTTCCTGTTGTAATTTCTTCTCTGTTATCTGACGATGAAAAGGAGTCGCTATTGCAGGTTTTAAGTAAGCACAAGGGGGCAATTGCATGGAAAGTCTCTGATATAAAAGGGATCAACCCTTCATACTGCTCTCACAAGATACTTATGGAAGATGATTTTAAACCTGTAGTATAGCCACATAGGAGATTAAACCCAAAAGTCCAAGACGTGGTAAAAGACGAAATCATTAAGCTTCTGGATGCATGTCTAATTTATGATATTTTCGATAGTCCGTGGGTCAGTCCTATTCATGTTGTGCCTAAGAAAGGAGGAATGACAGTAGTCACTAATAAAGATAACGAGCTAATACCTACTAGAACAGTCACTGGCTGGAGGGTGTGCATCGATTACAGGAAATTAAATGACGCAACACGAAAGGATCACTTCCCCCTTCCATTTATTGATCAGATGCTAGAAAGACTCTCTGGACATGAGTATTATTGTTTTCTTGATGGATTTTCGGGATACTTTCAAATTCCGATCGCCCTGGAGGATCAAGAAAAGACTACTTTCACCTGCCCTTACGGAACATTCGCCTACCGAAGGATGCCTTTCGGACTATGCAACGCTCCTGCCACATTCCAACAGTGCATGACTGCAATATTATCATATATGTGTCAAGATTTTATGGAAGTCTTTATGGACGACTTCTCGGTTTTCTGTAACTCTTTTTCGTCTTGTCTTAATAATTTATCTAAAATGCTTGCCAGATGTGAAGAAACCAACCTTGTCCTTAACTGGGAGAAATGTCATTTTATGGTAAAAGAAGGGATTGTTTTGGGGCATAAGATTTCCCAAACAGGGATCGAAGTTGATAAAGCTAAGGTTGACGTTATTTCTCGACTTCCTTATCCAACCAATCTAAAAGGAATTAGGAGTTTTCTTGGGCACGCTGGATTTTATAGAAGATTTATAAAAGATTTTTCCAAAACTGCCAAACCTATGACCCAACTCCTCATGAAAGATGCAAAATTTGATTTTAACGACGATTGCAAAAAAGCTTTTGATATTTTAAAAGAAAAACTGACTACTGCCCCTGTTATTGTTGCTCTTGATTGGGGGAATGATTTTGAACTTATGTGCGATGCTAGTGATTATGTTGTGGGTGCTGTTTTAGGACAAAGGGTGGACAAAAAATTTAAACCCATTTATTACGCTAGTAAAACCTTAAATGAGGCACAAGAGCATTACACAACCACTGAAAAGGAACTCCTGGCTGTGGTTTATGCCTTTGATAAATTCAGATCTTATTTAGTAATGTCAAAACTGCTGTCTACACTGACCATTCTGCTTTGAAGTACTTATTCAATAAATAGGATGCCAAACCAAGATTGATAAGATGGGTGCTGCTGCTGCAAGAATTTAAAATTGAAATCAAGGATAAGAAAGGGGCAGAAAACTTAGCAGCTGATCACCTCTCACGATTAGAAAACCCTGAGCTTGAAGAACTTGACAAAGAAACTATTCGGGACTCCTTCCCCGACGAGCATCTCATGGCAGTAAGAATTAAGGATTCCAGTTCCGAACCATGGTACGCAGATTTCGCTAATTACCTCGCGGCCAGAGTATTACCGAGCAACAAAACTTATGATCAAAAGAAAAAGTTCTTCTCAGATCTTAAATATTACTTCTGGGATGATCCTTTTCCATTTTAAATCATGCCGTGATGGTATTATTCGGAGATGCGTATTTGGAAATGAGCAAAAACAGATTCTGGAACATTGTCACAACGGACCTGCAGGAGGACACTATGGGGCCGATAATACTGCTCGGAAGGTTTATGAGGCCGGATTCTTTTGGCCTAGCATTTTCAAAGATGCCGCAAAACATGTAAGGGACTGTGACGCTTGTCAGAGGGCAGGGAACATCTCTTCTCGAAATCAGATGCCACTCAACAACATTATGGTATGTGAGGTTTTTGATGTATGGGGGATCGATTTTATGGGACCTTTCACTCCGTCAAAGAATAAAAGTTATATCCTTGTAGTTGTCGATTACATTTCAAAGTGGGTCGAAGCTGAAGCTCTACAAACATGTGATTCTAGAAGTGTCATTCGTTTTTTGAAAATATTATTCTCCAGGTTTGGGATCCCTAAGACCATCATAAGTGATCGAGGGACACACTTTTGTAATGCTATTATGGAGAAAGTTCTCAACAGATATGGGGTACTCCACCGAATGTCTACACCTTATCACCCACAAACTAAAGGGCAAACTGAAAAAACCAATAGGGCACTCAAGCGAATTTTAGGAAAATCAGTCAGCAGTAAAAGAAAAGATTAGTCCGACAAACTCGACGAAGCGTTATGGGCATTCAGAACAGCTTTCAAAACTCCTATTAGAAGCACTCCTTTTAAGATTATTTACGGAAAAGCATGTCATCTTCCCATGGAATTGGAACATAAAGCATATTGGGCTCTCAAGAATGCTAATTTAGAGGCTTATGTAATTAAGGAACACCGATTTTCCCAAATAAATCGTTTAGCTGAATTACGAGACGAAGCATACGATCATGCCAAAGCATACAAAGACAGGACCAAAAGATGGCACGATAAGCGAATTAAGGATAAAAGATTTGAAGTAGGACAGGAGGTTCTCATTTTTAACTCAAGACTTAAATTATTCCTTGGAAAAATGAGATCTCGTTGGGTTGGCCCTTACACAGTTAGTAAGGTGTTTCCTTATGGGACTATTGAGGTTCATAACAAGGAAGGAGTATATTTCAAGGTAAATGGACACCGTGCAAAAATTTATTATGGGCAAGATGTTAGAAAGCTTTCGGGAGATGAGTTCTTCGCCCCTGCCTAGAGCCACACGGCTCTGAGTCTAACTTAAAGACTCGTAAATAAAGAAAAGTGCTCTTTCGGGAGACAACCCGAATTATCCCTTTCTTTTGTTTTATTTCCATTTCTGTTGGGTTTTGTGTTTTAACCATTTTTGCAGGAAACGAGGAAGAGATTGCTGCTTCTGTTGCTGATCTGATCCTAGTTACGGCTTAACTCATCCTTGTGGTTAGGCTGTAACCAACCTTTTGCAGCAGAATTATTAGACGCATTACCAATTACGGCGTAATACCATCTAAGTGGTTACGCCGTAACCATTCGCTTTGCAGCCTATATCAGGTTCTGCCAGTTACGGCGTAACTCCTTCAAAGAGTTACGACGTAACCTTCCTCTACTTTAATTCTTTCATTTTAAAACACAATAAACTTGTATTAGTTTTTTTAAATGAACTTTGTGGGTGTGTTCCCTGTAAACCCTCACGAGACTTCACTCGTCCACTTGGGACACCAAGTGGTTTAAAAAGCTTGTTGCATATGCTAAATGCAACCGTGATTCCTACGAAAGTGAGTTAGGTTTGTTTTTCATTTTTCATTTTTTCTTTTTAGAATTCTGCTTGTCGGTAGTGTGATTTCAGGGATTGAAGTTTGTTCATGATGCTTATACGAAGGCACGTCTCTTTTTCGTGGGCCTTCTTTCTTTTTTGAGCAAATTTCAGGGAAGTTCTCGCTCTAATTCTACTTTTCTCTTCACCTTTATTTAATGCTTAGTATAAAAGGGACTTTGTACAATTCAAGTGGGGGGAACAGGAGTAGAACTATCTCTTGAACATTATTTTGCCCTCGTTTTTCTAGTTTATTTTGAAAAACTATGCCATTTTTTAAAATTTTGACATGTTTTTCTTAACCTAACTAGATTAGACCTTAGCCGAGCACATACAACCCTTGATATATTATGGTGAGATTAGCCTTATCCGTTTCCAATATTTTACCCCAAATCCACCAAATTATGAGTGTGCCGGTAGCTTGTAAACTTTAGAACTTGGCATTTGCATCATTTCGAGACCATAGACGAGGTATGCTGAGTTAGCTCGATGTATTTGGACTTTTCAGTTTTAGAAGGCAATATTATAGGATTATCACCCAAATAGCCTACCATTGTGTGTCTATCGATTAGTCACCTCAACTTCTTGACCCCCATGTGAAACCCTTTTGTTACACTCATCTTTAGTGCAAGATACCCCTAGATACACCCATCTGAGCCATTCCTTTCATTTTGTTAACCCAATATATTGTTTCGATACACCTATACACCTTAGCCTACCATGTAGTCTTTATTTGTGATTGAGAAGTCATCATTTGCCTAAGTTCAAGGTTCAAGTGGAAAGGTTCAGAAATCACGCTTTCATCGACAACATATTCCTGAAGATCATTGAAGACCCCCCAAATTCCCATTGTTCATCTCAAGTGGGGGATATTATGTTGAGTTATCATTGTTATGTTGGAAAAAAAATAAAAAAAAAATAAAAAATAAAAAATTTGTTATGTTATTTAGTTATTGTAAAGTGCGATGTTATAAGCACTATGATATGAGCTTTATATATTTAGTATCGAGGAGGCCACCTCGGTCACATTTGAAGATTGGAGTTGGTAATTATGCCAACAGTTGAAGAAAAGGTAGTGTGCCCATCACGACGTCCTCTAATGACACATCTACCTTGTATTTCATGATCCGGTTTCTTGACTTCAAAGCTTGAACTTTGGGCGGACGGTAAGTGGTGATGACTTGGTTATAGATTTAGACTATCTGCTTGTTTTTTTATTTTACACCATTTATATATCCCATGTCTTATCCTACCATTTAGTCATGAAGCGTGTCTAGGTGATGCAGCGAGCAATCTTTGGTGTCTTGGCCATGGATTTGGTCATGTATCATTGATTTTGTCCACTTCGCCGTGACATGTTAGTAATGACAAGTCACCCCTTAACCTTTGTCATGTCTACCCATATTGCCTACGAGAATTGTTTAGCCCTTAACTCTAGTGGTGGAGATTTGTATAACCGCCAAGCTTAAGATAGAATACATGCTATGACTGCGCGATTGAGTGATCACCCTGAAATTGACACTTAGAATAGTTAAGAGATTTGAGTGTTTTGTTCCCCTTTCGTGAGGTGTTCGGCTTTGTTTTATTCTAGCATAAGGGATTTGTAAACTTATATTTTCCAGGTTTTGGGAGATATCTTTTTAGGAATCTTTCTAACAAGGTCTACTTGAGGGCAAGTAGAGTTCAAGTGGGGGGATATTTGATAACATCAAATAGTCCTGAATATTAAGTGTCAATTTCCCCCGATAATGCTTGTAATTTATATCATTTATATGGATTTACGCTTGTTTTCCATTGTTTTCCACTTTCAAGTAAATTACGAGCATTAGAGCTAAAGAGACGCGGAACTGGAGAAATATCAAAACATTTATCATAGTATGCTACTTTGAAGAAGTTACGGTGTAACTTATCTCTCACATTACGTCGTAACTAAAGCGTGACTCAGAAAACCAACTCATCAGAAGGTTACGGCGTAACTCTTCCCAAATGCTACGATGTAACTATATTAGGTCAAATGAGCTTCCACGCCACTGATAACTACGTCGTAACTATTGCATCAACTACGGCGTAACCAAGTTTATTGAAGACTACGGCTTAACCACTAATAAGGTTACGCCGTAACTAGCAGATCTAGTGCAAAATACGAAGGAATTGAAGGTTACGGCGTAACTCTTGTTAGGGTTACGCCGTAACCCAGATCTGGCTTATAAATACCCCACGAATTCCATCATTTCTAATCATCCCATTCCACACACAACAACCAGAAAACGTGGGAAAAAACTAAAGGCAGGTCTAGAGGAGCATACGGAGCTGTCTCCAAGGGAGAAATCACTCCCCTACGATAAGAATTAGCATTTTATCTTTTCTTTACTTTTGATTCATGTATTTCGTACCTTTGAATATTGAATTGATTTGTATGGTTAATATGAGCGGCTAAGCACCTCTTGGTGCTGGCCTAGTTATGATTCCTTAATTGTTTTGTTTACGTTTATCTTACTTCCGTACAATTATTTCTAAGTGTATGCATGCATAGTTTATTGGTAGCTTCCCTTGTTTCGGTAGTTTTGAATGGCGGTAGAGGCCAATTGCCTAGGAGATATGACCAACTGACCCTAGGTGAGCGGACTGATACGGGAAGGGTAAGATATGACCAACTGACGACCCTTTCTACTTGTGCGATTTGACCAACTGATCACCTACCATTTGGATGAACTTAAGAATTAGGGGGTGAGTGTTTAAGTTGCTAACGCTCGGGCACTCACTATTATAAATCTAGCATGTAGCGGTACTTAATGACTTGGCTTAGGGGACCAGAAACAACAGGACTTATGAAGGGACACTTGACTTCTCCTGTGGTGGCATCTTTGCTGATAGGTTAGGGCGAATTGACCAAATGTTGTCCTCTCGACTTTGACCCCACCTGAAGTAATTGGAAGTAAGTAGACGTAGACATAACTAGCTAGGAGGAATAACTAGGTTAGCACCACTATCCTCTATTGATTTATCCTTTGCCTTTATTTGCTATTTTCTGCTTTAGTAGTTAATTAATTAATTCCTTATCGAAACCATTATTAAATATTGTGACACCTAGACTTAGTAATAATCCAACACACATAGCTCTTGGGACGACCTCGGCTTTACCGAATACTACACTACACGCGACCGGGTACACTGCCCGTTAGTGCACTAGGGTAGACCATAGGTATAACGAGACTTTATAAATATTAAAACCTGGTCAGTAAAACCTGCATCAACGACCTCGGTTTTACCAAATAATACACTACACACGACCGGGTACACTCCCCGTTAGTGCATTAGGGTAGACCAAAGGTATAACGAGACAATATAAATATTAAAACCTGGTCAGTAAAACCCGCATCAAGTTTTTTGGCGCCACTGCCGGGGAGATATATTAGGATTGCTATTAAGTCTTTCATTTTTGTTTTGTTTTAAAATTTCTCAAATTCTCACGATTACTATTCAAGTTTTCAGGTACCATAGAAGTTGTTAACATTGATGACCTCACTCTTGAGGAATATTTGGCGTTGACAAGAGCAGAACAAGGGCTGGGTCTTGTAAGACCGGCGATTGGAGCTGATGTTCGTTTCGAGATAAAAGTCCAATTTATGAGGGAGCTTCGTGCTAACCCTTTTTCTGGAAACAGGGACGAGGATGCATATGAGCACGTTGAAAATGTCCTATACATCGCAAGCCTTTTCAACATTCCGGGCGTGTCTCATGATGCTGTTATGCTAAGGTATTCCCCATGGCTCTTACTGGGGCTTCCAGAAGATGGATTGAAAGATTGCCCTCCGGGGCAGTTAATACTTGGGCTCTACTAAAAAAAACACTTCATTCAGAGGTATTGTCCTCCGTCGAAGATTTCTAACCAGCTCTTGGAGATCCATAATTTCAAGCAAGATGACGATGAAACGTTGTATCAAGCCTGGGATAGATACAACGATCTCCTTTACAAATGTCCTACACATGATCTGAACAACCAGCAAAAGGTCAACATCTTCTACAAAGGAATCAACGTGACCACAAGACAGATGCTGGACTATCAAGGACCAATCCCGAACATGACTCCTACTCTAGCAATTGAAGCCATTCAAAAAATGGCATGATGGAGGAAGCAAAAGAAACCAAGGCGGAAGTTTTGACGGAATCGCAGCCATCGCTAGTGATTCGCTCGGGAAACCAATAATAGAAGTTTGCAGTATGTTGGGTAACTCAAACGTGTTAGGTTTGAACACCGAGATCGTTCCGAACGAGGGTTGAATGGAATTTTCAACTCACGTCGCGATTATCGGGATTCGAATGGGAAAAGGGGATAATTGGGATTTCTAAACTACGGGGCAAGGGAAGCATAAAAGGGAAATTACACTACGGGGAATCCTAAATACGCGAATAAAACTAAAATGTAATAAATGAAACGTAAATAAAATGCAACTACGTCTAATCTAAATCCTAAATATGATCTAAAATTATTTTTAAAATAAAAATGATATTTGAAAACTATTTAAGAATTAAAACTAATTTTTCGGATTTTTCTTGAATTTATTTGAATTAAAAACTAATTTCTAAATTTAAAATTAAACTAAATAACTAAAAAGTGTGAAAACAAGTGGGAAAATTATGAAACTATTTTTAAAAAACATAAAATAACTGAGAAGACTTTTCAAAATTGAATTTGTATTTTTCTGAACTATCTACTAATTTCTATGATTTAAAAACTATTTAAAACTAATTAAATTGCTAAAAATTACTATTTGAACTAAGAAAATAATGGAAAAATATTTTTTTGGCTTTTTATATTTTACTTAATCTAGGAAAAATGAAAATTTATTTTTTAGAACTTTTTCTGATTTATTTGTATTAAATGCTAATTAAAAATGCTTAAAACTCAATTTAAATGCAGAAAAATATAAAAAAAGCATGGAAAAATATGAAAACTTCCAGAAAATTCTAAAATAATATTGAGATGCAGGGAAAAATAACAAAAATGACTTTGGAGATCAGGAACTATGATTTGGACACACAACTTAAATGAATAAGCACAAGAAATTAAGCTAAAAGCCTCAATAAGCTACCATAAGCTACCATAACCTAAAACTGATCTAAACTATCCAAGTTTAAGCTACTGCAACTGAATAGACCCTAATAAGCACAAGCTAGAGGGTATTAAGCAACAAAATAGGTACTAGCTCTACTATGCCAAACGGCCCTACTGGTCCTACTTTGAGCACCAATTCAAGTGGCTTATAAAAATCCTAAAAATAAAATAAAAATACCCTGTTAACCACAACCAACCAAAGTTATAGAATCCAAAATTTCATGATCATTGAACTAGAAATGAAAAAGTTATAAATTCAGAAAGAGCAGCTCTAAACATGAACACTTAATTTTGACTTCTTATGACAGATTTGAAATTGTTGACTTAAGTGAGATTTGAATGCCTAAATCTGAATGAAAGTGATAAGATAAGATGAACTATGACTGAGATAAGCTAGATAATCTAATTCTAAAACCTAAATGCAAACATTGAACTCCTATTCATATCTGATGTGAGAATGGTAACAGAAAACATATGAATTTGACTTTTGGTGAAAGTAGATGCAAAATTATGACTGATTTTGACTAATTAATACTAAATACTATTGCAACCACTAAAACATATCACTATGCAAGCCTCAAACTCAGAATAATAAGCAAATCCAAACACTAGTTAAGAGACTAAAATGCAAATGTCTGATTCAAATCTCAAATCCAAGCCTAGCTATCCTTCAAATCAGATTCAAATATTCTAATTACCACTAAATGAAGCATAACATGCAGCTAAATCTTACTAAACTAACATGATCTAAATGATGCTGATTAAACAGTACTGATGCAAATCTGAATCAAATAATGCAAGTACAAATAGAAATGAAGCAGTGATTACTTATGATTACACAATGATATCTACTAAACAAACAAGCTGAAATCAACAACTAATGCTACATTAAACATTAACAAGCAACAGTCTAAAATTATACTACTTATTAAGAACTTGAAACAGAATTGGACTTACATTAGTCCTGCCACTATGGCACGCCTTTGAAACCAATGAAACCACTAATCTAATGCAGTTCTAAACCCAAATCGAATACAATCTCAACCCTTATCCAGCTCCATATCAGCAGAACAACATCATTTGATTATTATGATTCTGAATTTGAATTATATAGACTAAGAAATATCTAAGAGTAGAATCTGAGTAATTATAAGATAAGCTATCAGAAAACTTTATAAGGATTTGTAAATCATTAATTAACAACTGAAATTAAACTCAAAACAGAAATTAACAAAATGAGATTTTAAACTGAAAATTACTTCATTAATGAAACTTGAGTACAAGAAATTCAAATACAGAATTTAAACATTAAAACAATTAAAAACTACCCAGAACTACTCCTACACTACTCCTACACTACTTGAATACAACAGTGAAATAAAGGGTCCTATTTATAGGAAAAGCTTGAGCTGAAAGAAGGAACCAGAAGGCCATTTGTGCTTCTTTTGAACGCGTTTCCACCATCAGATCAAATCCCAACTATCACCAATTCATTTCATCCCTTGGAGCATATTTGACACGCACCTTGGACCAATCAGAGGAGAGGATTTGATGGAATGACACACGGATTTCCAAGCTGGCATCCGTGTGTCAGTATATTTCAGACGAAAGTACACATTTGCCCTTAATTGTGGCAATTTGGATCAATTAGGCAAGGGGCATTCTAGGGTTCTTACCTGGGTTTGTTTGGGGGGAAATAAGCAGGAAAGGGTTTTTTTAATGTATTTCATTTTTAATTGTTGACCGGGTTTTCACCTGGGTAAAGGGGTTTGCTGGGAATTGGTTTTGGACCGGGTATGGGTTGTGGGGATTGGGCTTGGTATTATTTGTTGAGATTGGGCCTAAGGTTGTGATAGTACTAGTTTAGGACTCATTTAGTGATCCATTTAGCATTTAAGGGATTAAAGGTGTACAATTTGAAACTTCTGGGATCAAGGCTGTAAATTCTGAAAATGATTCAAGGGCTTTTCTTGTCAACCTTCAAATAATCCAAGGGCTGAATTTGTAAATTCTGAAACTTCAAGGGCTAAAATTGCCATCTTGAGAATTGATTGTCCAAACTTGCAAATTCCTTTCCTAGCCTCGGCTTTTTGCATTCTTCTTTCTCTCATGCTCGGGTTTTTGTCAGATTTGGTTGTCTTTTGTGTGTTTTATCATATCCGTACCTGCACAAGCAAAAACTCAAGAAAACAGCAAATATTAGCAATTAACGGCTCTTTCTTGGTTATTTTGGGTCTGATTTGATAAAGAAATGTTATGTGTTTTTGCACATATCAAAATACCCCAGACGAGACCATTGTCGTGTCCTCACGCAATGCAATCAACTCACGCTTCTAAAACCAAGGATTTCAATCTCTTTCTACTAAACCTATGAAAAGTAGCAAAGATTCCTCAAAAGAGATTAAGAAACCTTAATTCTAAAAACGCCCCGTTTACCTTTTATTTCACATATAGATATTACGATTAAGCACTTTCCGGTTATGAGTGACGGTTTGTTGAACTTTCATGTCGATCAATAACTCCAACATTTTTCAAACGACATGTTAGGATCACGGAGTAGGAAACACAACACAGCGTGAAGTGACCATACAGATAGAATACATCGTCCTTGATTTTTCACAAGTCCCCAAACTAAGCGTAAAATCGAAATCATTGTTAAGTATGATTCTAAATGCTAACACTATCCATGGAAGTTACTTATGTAATTACCTTTTGCTCCCATTTTCCTATTTTCCTCTAGATTTTTTTATTTTTGTGAGAAATGAATTTCTTCAAATTTCTCGTTTCGATAACTTTTATTCCGATAAAGATATAAAGCTAAGTCGCTAATTAGTTATCCATCTTCCCTCGAAAACCATTGCACACAAGAATGAGGTCCACATCAAGGTCCTAATTTTGCATGATTTAGGGAGAAATCTCCCGGATTCAAAGTTTGGCTTAACACTTATTTCAGCACATTTGCATTTTTGCAATTTAGGCCCTTGGTCTTTTCAACCACTAACTCAACGGGATTACCGTTTTATCGGAAGTCTTATTATGACTTTGGATTTTCCTCAACCTTTTAGAAGTCCATGACAACGGGGGTACCGTCGGACATAGAAAACTTTTATGGCTTTGGATTTTTCAACTATAATACATTTGGGCTTTATTTCATGTTAATTTTTGTGCCAAACTCCGAATCCTACGGCTTTTATAACAATAGAAACAATAGCAGCAATGATGAGTGTCTAAATACTCATAATTTTTATACTATTTAAAATGCCAAAAACATCTGAAAACACTCAGAAATGCATCAAAATAATGAAAATATCACAAATAAGTGTTTTATGTGTTTTAAATGCAAAAATATCAAAATCAGATGAAAAACGTATCAAGTTTGCATAATTGGCAGTTTTAGTCCCTCAAGTTTCAAAAGTTGTCAAAAACAGTCCCTGGTAAATCAAAATAAAGAAAAATGTTATTCAAGGTCCCTGAAATATTCTAAGTTGTCAAAAATGGTCCTTGAATAAATCTTTGGCAAAATTACAACTTAGGTCCCTAAACTTTTAAAATTGTCATAAATGGTCCTTGGATATTTAAAAATAGAAAATAATCAACTATGGTCCTTGTACTATTTAAGAATGGCAATAATGGTCCTTGTGTTAACTTTGGAATATTTACAGGTTTGGTCCCTTAACTTTGGCAGAATTACATCTTTAGTCCTTATATTAAAACAAGCCAATTGGACCCCTTTTGTGTATTTAGAACCCAGCCAACCAAAAAGACCCCTGCCATTTATCCCTTGACCCCCCCCCATTTTGGACCCCCGCTTATAATATCCCAAAGTCAAATCCGGTCAATACGCGCCCAAACCACCAACACTGTTCACCTTCCTCTTCCCCACCTGAAATCCAAAACCAGAGGTGGTTTTTTCCACCTTTTCACCTTTCCACCTCACTTATACACCTGTTACCAACTCCTTAACACATCCACAAAGTCCAAATTGCATTAATTTAGAAAAACCTGCTCAAAAGAAAAATGGCGCCAAAATTGCCATTTGGCAATTGTGATGAGTTGGATGATTTCAATGGTCAAGATAAGGTGGGATTTGCTCAGAGATGTCGACTAAGATTGAAAATATCAATAAAAGGGAGCTTGGTGCAAGAGAGCAAAGTAACTAGTGTAAAATTTAGTTTACTTATGTCGTTTTAGCTTAAACTTAAATTCCAGTGTATGTTTTAGCTTTTGAGCTTTGTATTTCAAGTTTCCTGTATATAATAAAGCTTTTGTGATAATCAATTTCAAGTTTAAGTCTTATCTTCTGTTTATGCAAAATCTTACTTTTGTTCAAAATCTCAATGTGTTCTAATGATGTTGTTAGTTGTTATTAAGGACTGTTAAGCTCACTTAAGCTCCTAGATAGCTTCTAAAAGCTATTAGAAACCTTAAAACTCATTCTAGTACCAAAAAGAGAAAAATACCAAAAATACTGAAAAATTAGTTGAAAAATAAAAATTCCATGGTGAAGGTTATCAAGAAGCTGGCGCAGGGTTGATATTGGATGGCCTTGGTATAGAGCTTCTTGGGAAGCTATAGGAAGTGTAATTTGGCCTTTGGTTCTCTGTTTTGTACTTGTACTCAAATTGTAAGCTATTTTCTCATAATTTGCAATTTTTAGTTTAAGTGTTCAAAGTATGTTAATTTCAGTTTGATTCTGTCTAAAAATAGTTAGTATAAGTTAATCACTTGATTTCTTGGCTTAAACATCTGTTTTAGTGCTTAAAACATCAAAACAGTTAAGTTAAGGAGTGTTTGGTTTTACCTGGTTAACTGAGTTAGAGGTTGTTCTAGTCATTATTCTTGTTTGGTGCATATTTCATTAGTTCATAATAACTCATAGAAGCAAGAAAAACCAGTCCTTACTTTGTAAAAAGTCAAAATCTTTTGTAATCTCACATTTCTAGTTCACTGTTAGGCTTTATCTTGTAAAACTCATCATATTAGTTTAAAACTTGGTAACTTAGCTTAAATCCACCTTATTATAGCTTAATATATCATAATCAGTGCTTAGGATTGAATTAAAATTCATTTTAGTCAACTTTAGAGTCTAATTTAAAAAGTCAAATTTTCAGTTTGGTCGTTTTTAAATAAACTAGAAACTTTTATATAGGACTTAATATTAGTTTTCAAGATTTGAGCTTTTGGGTTATTAAAATTTAGTTGCTCATCTTTATCACTGTATTTTTTATATTTTCTAGATAGCTTGTTTAATAGCTTATTTTTCATCTTCTTTTGAGTCCTTGTCTGAATATGTGCCCTGTGCACAGTTTTATGGCCATTTTCACAAGCTTGGCAAAAGCTCATTAGTGAGCTTTAGCTTGTGAAACTTAGCTTTTTGTGTAGCTGACCTAGCCATTTTGAGGTCCCAAGCTTCATATTCCACTTTGTAGCTTGTTTGCTAGGGCTGCATGTAGCTTAAACTTTGTCCCATTTCTGTCTTAGAAACAAAGAAGCCAAGTGCTTATCTGCTTATTCCTAGCTTTTCAGTATGCTTCTTTATGTCTTTTAGCTTCATTTGAGTAGCTTGTAGCTTGTTTTATCTTATTTCAGTCCTGGTTTCAACTTACATGCTTATTTGAGCTTAAACATCAAATAAGCTCATAAACTTACAATGTTGAGCTTTTAAGCTCTTAAATAGCTTATTTTTTAAGTTTGAAAATTTTTGACTTTATTAAAGTAGCTTAATATCAGTAGTTAAATATTTTTCAAAAAGAAAAACCACAAAAACATCATTTTTAATATAGTGATAGCGTTTATTTAATAGAAATTAGCTTTTTGATTTTTCTTTTCAGCTTATTATTAAGCACATCTTGTTTTTATAATTTTCTTAGCTTTCTGTCATCATAAGATATTTTTAGAAAAAGTTTCATAATTTTCTCTGTTTGTTTAGTATTTATTATAATTTTAAATAGTTAAAAGTCTTAAATAATTAGTAATAAATAATTAAAAAGCATAAAAAATATATTTTTAGTTCTAAAATTAGTTTTATAATATTCTAGATTTTTATAAGTTAAAATTTTATTTTTCCAGGTTAATTTTATATTTTCTTGTATTTAAGTGTATTTTAAATAGTAATTAATTAGTAATAAATAGATAAAAAGTGTAAAAAAATATATTTTTAGTTTTAAAATAAGTTTTATAATATTTTAGATTTTATTAAGTCATAATTTCATTTTTCTAGCCTTATTTCATATTTTATCATATTTTAGGTTATTAATAAATAGTTAAAAATAGTTTTTAATTAATAATAATTAAATAAATAGTTATAAAATAATTTTATTTTTCCAATCATTTTCTTTTATTTTTAGGATTCCAAAAATATCATTTTCATATTTTTAGGTCTTTTATTTCTTAGATCTCATTTTTAATTTTGTACGTTTACGTAGTTTAATTAACGTAGGTATTTACGTATCTTTATCTGATTGTTGTGTTTTACAATTCTGTATTCAATATCCATTCCAATCAATCAGTAGTGTAATTATTCATCAAAATCCTTACTGATCACTATCCTTAGTGATTATTCGACATCTGAATTTGTTCAAACACCATTCATCCTCCGTGGGACTTAACGACCCAGGAATCCACTATATTCCTCTGATCTTAATTGCATTTGTTTCTGAGCTGTTTTAAGTTTATTACGGTTGACCATTCACAAGTGGTCAGCTTGTGTGATTAAACTTAACTGTTCAGGAGCGAATCAAATTTTGGCGCCGCTGCCGGGGAGGCTGTAAGCGTGTTTTAAGCAGTTTTCAGACCCGTACTTGCACATATACCATCTTTTGTAAAAAGTTTTTTGTAAAGTTATCAGAAAATCCAAAAAGTTCATTAACACTTTTCCTAAAGTGTTAACAACACCAAAAAAAATATAAAACAACAAAACAATCGTAACGTTTTCTAGCTTGTGTTTCCTTTAAGGTGATTCTTAAAGAAATACGATTTGGTTAAACGAGACGATTCCAAAAATATTGTCCAAAAGTTTTTAAACCCTTTGCACAAATCTATACCTACGTCTTTTCAGTGGTACTTAATATATACATAAAAATCAACCACCGCAAATCAAGGCAGTACACCTACCAACTGGGGGTGTGACCATAATAAGTTTCCGAACAACAGATTTAAAACTTACCTTTGTGTCCTTGTGATTTGGTGTACCTTTTTCAAAGAAGCCATTTCATTTGTGATTATTGGTTAAGTTCACTTGTCGTTTTGCCTCGCATTTGTTTTGAAAATTGATTTTTAAACTTAGTGCATGCGCACTCGTTCTTCCAGCTCTACAAGTCCACTTTCTGAGCTTGCAAATATTCCTCGTAGACGTAGAGGACGTTCTGCTCCTTCAGCCGTGACTGAGGAACGTCTAGCACAACCACCCCCTGTCGTAATGGCAGAAGACAAGCCGATGAATGAGCTTCTCCAAGCACCCATCGAGGGTTACGGAGATGCCATTGTTGTCCCAGCCATCGTGGCTGATACCTTTGAGCTCAAAACCGGGTTGCTTAATCTTGTAACCCAAAGCCAATTCTATGGTTTTGAGCGGGATGATCCTCATGCACATATTCGATGGTTTAACAAGATTGCATCTACCATCAAATACAAGAATGTCCCACATGAAGCAATTAAGCTTCTTCTGTTCCCATTTTCTCTAGAGGGACAAGCCCGGAATTGGCTTGAGAAACAACCCCCTCGTTCCATTGAGACATGGGAGGATCTAGTCACCAAGTTTGTTAACGAATTCTATCCTCCATCCCGAACTACAAGTCTTAAGAATGAGATAATGAAATTTTCTCAAAGATTTGATGAATCATTCGGGGAGGCATGGGATCGTTACAAAGAATTGCTCCGCAAGTGTCCGCATCATGGTTTTACCGAGTTAATGCAAATGGATACTTTCTACAATGGTCTGAGACAAGCTGACCAAGACTCTCTAAATGCCTCCGCGGGAGGTAATTTCTTGAGCAAGACCACAAAAGAAGCCTTGCAAATCATTGAAAACAAGTCCCAGGTCCGTCCTTTCCGCACAAAGACATATCAGACTCAGTCTAATGCTGGACCTTCTACTTCATCTCCCGTGAGTACATCTAGCACCGATGCTAAGATTGATAAACTCACGGATATTGTTCAGGCTTTGGTTCTTGCTAACCAAAAGAAAGTCACTTTCACACAAACACCATCACATGGTGAAGTGAAGAAAGTTGAAGTTTGTGTTACTTGTGGTGGTCCTCATGCATACTACAACTGTACTGCCACCGATGGTAGTCCGTTTGAAGCTAATGCTATAGCCGGTACTTCACATCAAGGAGGTAATCAATACCGTCCTCAAAATGAACCAAACTACCGTGCTAACACTTATCAGGCACCACCCTGTTTTAGCCAGAATCCTAACATACAGAACCGGAATCAAAACCAACCTAGAATGAACCAAGGTTATCAAAACCAAGGTAATTTCTATCCCGGACCCAATCAAGGTTTCCAACATCAAGGAAACCTTAATCAAAACAATTTCAATCGAGGGAATCAATTTCAGGGGAATGTGAATCCTAACCAAGGGAATTTTCAACAACAAGGTCATAATCAAAACATCCGACCTCAAAATTTCCCTCCACATCCTCCAGTACCATCATCTGATGAGTTATTGAAGCAATTCATGAAATCCCAAGATGAAATGAACAGGTTGTTGGTCAGTCAGATCGCTGATCTTAAGAAATCTTTAAATGATCAACCCTCGGGCTCAGGAAAACTTCCGAGCAACACGATCGCTAACCCGAGGGGCGATGCAAAGGCGATCACAACCAGAAGTGGTGTTTCATACAATGGACCCGCTATTCCTACTACCTCTTCTTCTTCTTCTCTCCCGAAGGTAGTGGAAAGTGAACCTGAGGCTACAAAGGACAAGGAACTTCCTACTAATAACGGAGGTACCAACAATGTCCAACCTCAAGTTGTCCAGAAACCCAAATCCAATCCAGGAGTTGTTTTTGAATCTCCTGTAGCTCCTGTTGAAAACCAGAAATCTAAATCTTCTATTCCTTACCCATCACGTTTGAATGAGCAGAAGCTCCGTGAAAAAGCCAGTCATCAAATGGACAAATTTTTTCAAATTTTCCAAGAACTACATTTTGACATAAGCTTTGCGGATGCTATCATGCTGATGCTCAAGTTTGCATCAACTCTCAAACACATGTTAAGCAACAAGGAAAAGCTGTTTGAAATGGCAAAAACTCCTCTGAACGAAAACTGCTCAGTAGTTATCTTGAAAAAGCTTCCAGAAAAGCTTGGAGATCCTGGAAAATTTCTCTTACCTTGTGTATTTCCAGGAATGGTTGAATGCTTTGCCTTAGCAGACCTTGGTGCAAGCATTAACCTGATGCCTCATTCAGTATGGAAGAAACTTTCTCTTCCGGACCTTATTCCTACATGCATGACTCTCGAGCTTGCAGATCGTACAATATCCCGTCCACTTGGCATTGCCGAGGACGTATTTGTGAAAGTAGGAAAGTTCCATTTTCCAGTTGACTTTGTAGTTGTTGATTTCGATGCTGATCCACGGGTTCCTCTCATTGTTGGACGAGGATTCCTAAGAATGGGCCGTGCTCTCATTGATGTATTTGAGCAAGAAATCACACTACGTGTGGGTAATGAAGCTGTCACCTTTAACCTTGATCAAACTTCGAGGTACTCCGCAAACTATGATTCTGAATCGGTTAACCGAATAGATATCATTGATGTTGCTTCTGAAGAGTACTCTCAAGAAGTTCTTGGTTATGTTCATAATTCTTCGAGTGATAATCTCACTCATTCATCTCAACCCATCATCGCCAATTCTACTCCTTCTCTCACTCCGTTTGAGGAAAGTGACTTCATCTTGGAAGAGATTGAAGCATACTTGTCCAGTGATTCAATTCCATGGGAAATTGATCACGCTCCCATCGACATCGAGGGGGACATACTTCTCATTGAGAAGTTGCTTAATGATGATCCATCATCATCACTCCCTCCCGTCGAACTTCATAACAAGGAAGTCAAGTCAGTTGAGAAAACTGAAGAATTTCCTGAAGTCGAACTTAAGGACTTACCACCTCATCTCGAGTATGCATTTCTTGAGGGTGATGATAAATTACCCGTCATTATTGCTCGAGATTTGAGTAAAGATGAAAACACTGCTCTCATAAAGATCTTGAAGTCACACAAGCAGGCAATTGCTTGGAAACTCTCCGACATAAAGGGTATCAACCCTGAGTTTTGTACTCACAAAATCTTGATGGAGGATGACTTCAAGCCAGCAGTTCAACATCAGAGAAGGGTGAATCCTAAAATCCATGATGTTATCAAACAGGAGGTTATCAAACTTCTTGATGCAGGATTGATTTACCCAATCTCAGATAGTCCTTGGGTTAGCCCAATTCATTGTGTTCCTAAAAAGGGTGGCATAACTGTTGTCACAAATGAAGATAACGAGTTAATTCCAACTCGGCTGGTTACGGGATGGCGTGTTTGCATTGACTATCGTAAGTTGAATGACGCCACCCGTAAAGACCATTTTCCTCTACCCTTCATGGACCAAATGCTTGAGAGATTAGCAGGGAATGAGTACTATTGTTTCCTTGATGGTTTCTCAGGTTACTTTTAGATCCCCATTGATCCACAGGATCAAGAGAAGACCACATTCACCTGCCCATACGGAACTTTTGCCTACAGACGTATGCCTTTTGGCTTATGTAATGCTCCTGGCACGTTTCAACGATGTATGATGGCCATATTCCACGACATGATCGGGGAAACAATGGAGGTGTTTATGGATGACTTCTCGGTCATTGGGGACTCGTTTCAAACATGTCTCTCCCATTTAGAAAAAATGCTCAAATGGTGTGAAGACACCAATCTTTGTCTAAATTGGGAGAAGAGCCACTTTATGGTCAAAGAAGGCATAGTCCTTGGCCATAAGATTTCCAAAAATGGGATTGAGGTCGATAGAGCAAAAGTCGATGTTATTGCTAAACTGCCTCATCCTACTACCGTCAAAGGTATTAGGAGTTTTTTAGGTCATGCCGGTTTTATCGCAGATTCATACAAGATTTTTCTAAAATCGCCCGGCCTATGACCCATCTTCTTGAAAAAGATGCTCCTTTTATCTTCTCCCCTGAGTGCATCAAAGCTTTTGAAACGTTAAAGAAAAAGCTTACTGAAGCACCCATTCTCGTTGCTCCCGACTGGGATTTACCCTTTGAGTTCATGTGCGATGCAAGTGATTTTGCTATCGGTGCAGTCCTAGGGCAACGTAGATCCAAACATTTTCAGCCTATCCACTACGCAAGCAAAACTATGACTGAAGCTCAAACTCATTACACCACCACAGAAAAAGAGCTATTAGCCGTGGTGTATGCGTTTGAGAAGTTTCGGCCGTACTTAATCTTGACCAAATGCGTGGTATATACGGATCACTCGGCTCTCAAATATCTCTTTGCAAAACAAGATGCAAAGCCGAGATTGCTCCGTTGGGTTCTCCTCCTCCAAGAATTTGATATCATTATACGTGATAAAAAAGGAGCTGAGAACCTGGCTGCTGATCATCTGTCCCGTCTAGAAAACCCTCACCAAGATGTTTTCGAGAAAAAAGAAATAAATGAAACATTTCCTCTCGAGACACTCAATGCGGTTTCTTTTCGTGGAAACTCTACCACCCCATGGTTTGCTGACTTCGCAAATTACCATGCGGGTAACTTCATAGTGAAAGGGATGTCGACCCAACAGAAGAACAAATTCTTCAAGGATGTTAAACATTACTTCTGGGACGACCCCTACTTATTCAAAATATGTGCGGATCAAGTCATCCGGCGGTGTGTTTATGGACAGGAAGCTATTGACATTCTCAAAGCTTGCCATGCTGGACCTACCGGGGGCCATCATAGTCCAAACTACACCGCCAAAAAGGTGTTTGATTCCGGGTTTTATTGGCCCACAATTTACAAAGATGCCCATGAATTTGTCAAAACATGTGACGCTTGTCAACGTCACGGAAATATCTCTCAAAGAAATGAAATGCCACAAAATGCCATTCAAGTTTGTGAGATCTTTGACATATGGGGTATTGATTTTATGGGGCCATTTCCATCTTCTCGAGGTAACAAATACATACTCGTGGCTGTTGACTATTTGTCAAAATGGGTTGAAGCGAAAGCTTTACCTATAAATGATGCCCGAGTTGTTGTGAAATTTTTAAAATCTCTTTTTGCTAGGTTTGGAACTCCACGTGCTATAATCAGTGATCGTGGTACGCATTTCTGTAATGACCAATTTGATCGTGTCATGCAAAAATATGGTGTAACCCACCGTCTCTCTACTGCGTACCACCCTCAAACAAGTGGGCAAGTGGAAGTCTCCAACCGTGGTATTAAAAGAATTTTAGAAAGGACAGTAGGCGAAAACCGTGCATCCTGGTCGGATAAACTGGATGACGCACTCTGGGCCTTTCGTACAGCTTACAAAACACCAATCGGGTGTACTCCTTACAAGCTAGTGTATGGAAAGGCATGTCATCTTCCGATTGAGCTTGAGCACAAGGCATACTGGGCCTTAAAACATGCCAATTTCGATATTCAGACAGCTGGTGATCACAGAAAAGTTCAAATGAATGAATTAAATGAACTCCGTGATCAAGCATACGAGAACTCTTTGATCTACAAACAAAAGACAAAGAAGATTCATGACTCTAAAATCAAGAACCGCGTTTTCAACGTTGGTGATCGAGTCCTTCTTTTCAATTCACGATTGAAGATTTTCTCGGGAAAGCTCAAGTCCCGTTGGTCTGGTCCATTTACTATCACTAAGGTTTATCCTTATGGCACCATTGAGTTATCTCAACCTGATGGTCCAAATTTTAAAGTGAATGGACATCGATTGAAGCATTATTTTGGAGAGGACATTCCACCCGTGATTGTCCCGGATCTACAAACTTTCCCCATGAACCAATGAATGCGGGGATCGAGTCAAGCTAGCGACTCGATAATCAAAAACAGTAGCACCACATGGGTTTTCACCCATGAGTACCACCCTAGTGTGGGGGAGTTGCCCCCCGCTGTTGAATATAAGCTCTCTAAAAAAAAATGTGTATATATCAAAAACAAAATAATGGCCGTAGTATTTCCCTTTTATGTTCTATGTTTCGGCATAACCGTCGGTACTTTGAATATTGAGGGCAATATTCATTTCTAAGTGTGGGGGGGAATTCTCACGAATTTTATCATGTAATTATTCCACCCTATTCCCCCGTTTTTGGCCAAAAAAAATTTTTTTTTTTGGAGTAAGTGTTTTTCACTTACTCAGCAAATGGCAATCAGTCCGCCATGTCTAACCCACATAAGGATTGGCTAATCCAGGAGCAAACGGATCTTGGTAAAGATTTCTCAAATCCGTTGATGGCTTGCAATTTGCCCAAAATTGTATGGTGTTCAGCTCACCATATCCTTAAAAGTGAAGAGTTGGCTAGCCCGCAAGTTTATGGCTTGTGGTAAAGGCAGTTGGAAATCCATAATTGGTAATCGACTCACCAAAGATAATATTGATAATTTATCTAAGAGTTGGCTAGTCCAGAAGCAAACGGCTTCTGGTAAAGACAAATCAAATCCGTTTACAGCTTATGATTTGCTCAAAATCATTTGGTTATCATTGTACCAAGGTTCTTACTTGAACTAAAACAATTGGCTACTCCAGAAGTAATGGGTTTTGGTAAAGAGATTGAAATCCATTAATTTTTATCAAAACATTGCTAGAGACTAGCAATATCTTAGTGTGGGGGATTGATGAGTGTCTAAATACTCATCATTTTTATACTATTTAGAATGCCAAAAACATCTGAAAACACTCAGAAATGCATCAAAATAATGAAAATATCACAAATAAGTGTTTTATGTGTTTTAAATGCAAAAATATCAAAATCAGATGAAAAACGTATCAAGTTTGCATAATTGGCAGTTTTAGTCCCTCAAGTTTCAAAAGTTGTCAAAAACAGTCCCTGGTAAATCAAAATAAAGAAAAATTTTATTCAAGGTCCCTGAAATATTCTAAGTTGTCAAAAATGGTCCTTGAATAAATCTTTGGCAAAATTACAACTTAGGTCCTTAAACTTTTAAAATTGTCATAAATGGTCCTTGGATATTTAAAAATAGAAAATAATCAACTATGGTCCTTGTACTATTTAAGAATGGCAATAATGGTCCTTGTGTTAACTTTGGAATATTTACAGGTTTGGTCCCTTAACTTTGGCAGAATTACATCTTTAGTCCTTATATTAAAACAAGCCAATTGGACCCCTTTTGTGTATTTAGAACCCAGCCAACCAAAAAGACCCCTGCCATTTATCCCTTGACCCCCCCCACCCCCCGCTTATAATATCCCAAAGTTAAATCCGGTCAATACGCGCCCAAACCACCAACACTGTTCACCTTCATCTTCCCCACCTGAAATCCAAAACCAGAGGTGGTTTTTTCCACCTTTTCACCTTTCCACCTCACTTATACACCTGTTACCAACTCCTTAACACATCCACAAAGTCCAAATTGCATTAATTTAGAAAAACATGCTCAAAAGAAAAATGGCGCCAAAATTGCCATTTGGCAATTGTGATGAGTTAGATGATTTCAATGGTCAAGATAAGGTGGGATTTGCTCAGAGATGTCGACTAAGATTGAAAATATCAATAAAAGGGAGCTTGGTGCAAGAGAGCAAAGTAACTAGTGTAAAATTTAGTTTACTTATGTCGTTTTAGCTTAAACTTAAATTCTAGTGTATGTTTTAGCTTTTGAGCTTTGTATTTCAAGTTTCCTGTGTATAATAAAGCTTTTGTGATAATCAATTTCAAGTTTAAGTCTTATCTTCTGTTTATGCAAAATCTTACTTTTGTTCAAAATCTCAATGTGTTCTAATGATGTTGTTAGTTGTTATTAAGGACTGTTAAGCTCACTTAAGCTCCTAGATAGCTTCTAAAAGCTATTAGAAACCTTAAAACTCATTCTAGTACCAAAAAGAGAAAAATACCAAAAATACTGAAAAATTAGTTTAAAAATAAAAATTCCATGGTGAAGGTTATCAAGAAGCTGGAGCAGGGTTGATATTGGATGGCCTTGGTATAGAGCTTCTTGGGAAGCTATAGGAAGTGTAATTTGGCCTTTGGTTCTCTGTTTTGTACTTGTACTCAAATTGTAAGCTATTTTCTCATAATTTGCAATTTTTAGTTTAAGTGTTCAAAGTATGTTAATTTCAGTTTGATACTGTCTAAAAATAGTTAGTATAAGTTAATCACTTGATTTCTTGGCTTAAACATCTGTTTTAGTGCTTAAAACATCAAAACAGTTAAGTTAAGGAGTGTTTGGTTTTACCTGGTTAACTGAGTTAGAGGTTGTTCTAGTCATTATTCTTGTTTGGTGCATATTTCATTAGTTCATAATAACTCATAGAAGCAAGAAAAAACCAGTCCTTACTTTGTAAAAAGTCAAAATCTTTTGTAATCTCACATTTCTAGTTCACTGTTAGGCTTTATCTTGTAAAACTCATCATATTAGTTTAAAACTTGGTAACTTAGCTTAAATCCACCTTATTATAGCTTAATATATCATAATCAGTGCTTAGGATTGATTTAAAGTTCACTTTAGTCAACTTTAGAGTCTAATTTAAAAAGTCAAATTTTCAGTTTGGTCGTTTTTAAATAAACTAGAAACTTTTATATAGGACTTAATATTAGTTTTCAAGATTTGAGCTTTTGGGTTATTAAAATTTAGTTGCTCATCTTTATCACTGTATTTTTTATATTTTCTAGATAGCTTGTTTAATAGCTTATTTTTCATCTTCTTTTGAGTCCTTGTCTGAATATGTGCCCTGTGCACAGTTTTATGGCCATTTTCACAAGCTTGGCAAAAGCTCATTAGTGAGCTTTAGCTTGTGAAACTTAGCTTTTTGTGTAGCTGACCTAGCCATCTTGAGGTCCCAAGCTTCATATTCCACTTTGTAGCTTGTTTGCTAGGGCTGCATGTAGCTTAAACTTTGTCCCATTTCTGTCTTAGAAACAAAGAAGCCAAGTGCTTATCTGCTTATTCCTAGCTTTTCAGTATGCTTCTTTATGTCTTTTAGCTTCATTTGAGTAGCTTGTAGCTTGTTTTATCTTATTTCAGTCCTGGTTTCAACTTACATGCTTATTTGAGCTTAAACATCAAATAAGCTCATAAACTTACACTGTTGAGCTTTTAAGCTCTTAAATAGCTTATTTTTTAAGTTTGAAAATTTTTGTCTTTATTAAAGTAGCTTAATATCAGTAGTTAAATAGTTTTCAAAAAGAAAAACCACAAAAACATCATTTTTAATATAGTGATAGCGTTTATTTAATAGAAATTAGCTTTTTGATTTTTCTTTTCAGCTTATTATTAAGCACATCTTGTTTTTATAATTTTCTTAGCTTTCTGTCATCATAAGATATTTTTAGAAAAAGTTTCATAATTTTCTCTGTTTGTTTAGTATTTATTATAATTTTAAATAGTTAAAAGTCTTAAATAATTAGTAATAAATAATTAAAAAGCATAAAAAATATCTTTTCAGTTCTAAAATTAGTTTTATAATATTCTAGATTTTTCTAAGTTAAAATTTTATTTTTCCAGGTTAATTTTATATTTTCTTGTATTTAAGTGTATTTTAAATAGTAATTAATTAGTAATAAATAGATAAAAATTGTAAAAAATATATTTTTAGTTTTAAAATAAGTTTTATAATATTTTAGATTTTATTAAGTCATAATTTCATTTTTCTAGCCGTATTTCATATTTTATCATATTTTAGGTTATTAATAAATAGATAAAAATAGTTTTTAATTAATAATAATTAAATAAATAGTTATAAAAATAATTTTATTTTTCCAATCATTTTCTTTTATTTTTAGGATTCCAAAAATATCATTTTCATATTTTTAGGTCTTTTATTTCTTAGATCTCATTTTTTATTTTGTACGTTTACGTAGTTTAATAAACGTACGTATTTACGTTTCTTTTATCTGATTGTTGTGCTTTACAATTCTGTATTCAATATCCATTCCAATCAATCAGTAGTGTAATTATTCATCAAAATCCTTACTGATCACTATCCTTAGTGATTATTCGACATCTGAATTTGTTCAAACACCATTAAGCCTCCGTGGGACTTAACGACCCAGGAATCCACTATATTCCTTTGATCTTAATTGCATTTGTTTCTGAGCTGTTTTAAGTTTATTATGGTTGACCATTCACAAGTGGTCAGCTTGTGTGATTAAACTTGACTGTTCAGGAGCGGATCAAGCAAACTATCAGGAATCAGTTGTCTATTACACCGCAACACTGACAGTACCTTGATGTGTACCCAACTCTCATGGGCAAGGATTCTCTAAAGAAGAATAAAGAACTAACTATCGCCAAAAACTCAACATCTTTAATTATTTATACACAGATATGGGGTGAAACAATTTTGTGGGAACAAAAAGCCACAAGTACCTTCGATGGGCTCTAAAGAGAACCAGCTACTCCACGCTTAGCATCTAAACTCATAAGTAACTCTATCATTCATCGATCTCCGAAAATTTAAAATCTCAAATAATGAGATCCGCGGATGCTTAGCCGTTAATTTTTAGATTATCTATGGTTAAGGGAACAAGCTAGGGCTCAACACGCCCGGTCAAGTCAGAATTCCATTCCTACACTCACCAGCGGAAAGTCAACAAGGTGTAAAAACATATATTAACTTAGCTAATGCTTCGTCAAATAATCTCAAGTCTCGCATTTTTAAAGTCACTTATTAGAAACTAGCAACTTCTTGTTTAAGCTTCGCTTATTTAAAATCACTTAGGGAAGCTTGCAAATTCTTGGCCTTGTGAGCTAGAATCGCATTTTATAGCCTCTTGTCTAAGCAATTAGCAAAGGCTATTTCAAGAAAACGCATATTTAAAGTAACTTCTAAGAGACTAACAAGAACTTTTCAATCATAAAACTAGCAAAAGCTTACAAAAATTTTAAATTTTCACTTTTTTGCACAATTTTTTTCATTTTCTAAGGAAAAACGGGGTTGCGAGAGAAACACGACAAAAAATCAGCAAGTGCGGTTAAATCAAATCGAAGATTACCCACCCCAGACTAAAACGAAACATTGTCCTCAATGTTTAAAGGCAAGGGTATCAACGAAAATCTAAAAGCCGTTTATTAAGTATGCTAGAAGATAAACGTTAGTCGATAAGATTTCGGATATTGGATTTCCATCAGCATCGATCATGAAACTAAAGTGGAGAAAAAACAACTTCGAGCACGAGAGTCTTCATATCGGGAACATCCTAAACACAACATCACAAACAACCAAACACGAGAAATCGAAGAGGCTAACCCCTTCACGTCACTTATTAGAAAAAAGAAAGAAGATAGAGATAAGCATGGGGTGCCTCCCACGAAGCGCTACTGTTTTTGATCACCGAGTCGCTAGCCTGACTCGTCCTCGAATTCATTTGTCCTTGGGGAAACAAGCGGAAGGGATACCAGGGTCAAAAACGGTGTCCTCATTCCCGAAAGAATGAGACTGGGTGGGTTGGGTGGAGAAGAAAATGGGTGGATAAGGCATATCATGAAAGAAGGATCCATCATCCGGTGGTTTTGCGGATGGACGAAAGAATGACGGATCAATAAGAGAAAACTCCAAGAAAGACGGGAGCTTAGGGTAAGATATCATACGTGTAGGCTCAATAACGAAGGCATCCAACGGAGGATCCTTATCTCGAACAACGGTTTTAACAAAGAACTCATCAATGAATATCCCGGGTTTAAAGATTTTGTCTTCACATGAGGGCTCAACGGGATAAGTAAGTGTCGTCTCAACAGAGGAATGAGAATCATCATCAAGTAACAACGTATCCACCTCGGGATCATTCACAACATCCTCAATACCCGGTGGTATCAAGTCATCAATAGCATTCTCAATGATTGGGTCATTCACCGGAGTATCGGAAATCCCATTCAAAAACTTGCTCATATCAACATCAAAGTAGAATCGCTCAAGAATCGGAGGATAAACATCAGCAATAGTCGGACTGCCACTAATCTCTTCATCAAATATGAAAGTCTCAAGTTCGGGCAAGAAGTCGCTATCTTTAACAGAGATAGGATGCGAACTTGAATTATCTTTTAGGGCTTCAATCTTGGAAATGAGAAGATAAACATTCGACAATGTTTCTTGTAATACTTCATCCTCGATCTGAATATCATCGGGCTCAATCTCTTCATCTTGCGGCTCAAAATAATTATCTTCTTTTATGTGGACGGGCTCAGAAGGTAAATCGTCGACAAAGTCGATGTCTCCATAAGAATCGTCATCGGAATCGGAGGACATCTCAACATGATCATTCGAAATATCAAGAGAAGGCTCATCACAAATATCATCAACAACCTCGGACTCCCTTGGGCTTGGAATAAGGATCTCAACATTAGACAATTATGTTTCCGGAATGATACTAAGATGCTCATCCCCCATTATGAGAGAGTCAACGGGTGCAATAATGACTGTAGAAATATGATCATCGACCTCTTCCAAAATGACGTCACTTCGCTCAACCGGTGTGAGTGAAGGGGAAGGGTTGGAAATGAAAGGCTCAGAAACGGGAGTGGGATTGCCACTCGAAGGAGTATAATCATCATCAGAATCAGAATCGTAAACGAAAGGTCTCCGGTAAGTAATTTTAGCGGCTTGCTCTTCAGCGAGTAATTCACCATAAGTTTTTTGAGGAGGATCTTCTTTTCCGTGGGTAATTTTATCAAGAAGATTCTTAAGATCAATCATTGCTTCCAGAAATTTTGGATTAGACATTAGTGAAGGTTGTGGTTGAACTTCTTGGTATTGTGGAGGTGGGTTATAAGGATAGTCGTAATTGTTACAAGGAACTTGCTCGTAAACAATCGGATTTTGCATCTGACAATCGGGATTAACTTGTGGACCTCCACAATACTCACAACAGTACGATGGTTGTGACGAATAAGGGTAAGGTTCATAATCAAAGGTCGAATTGTTAAATTGAACTTGACATTGAAAACCTTGGTGAGGACCACCACAGTACTCACAAGAGTATGATTTCGGCTCATGGTACAGAGGTTGGTTAGGGAAATCGGTTGTCTCATTGTAAGGATTGTGATGAAACTCGGTTCCTGATTTTCCATTGCTACAAGCGGGACAATTCCCACCATATTCGGGTCCTCTACACCATAAGCACATGAGCTGATAAACCGAAGAATTATCCGGATAAGAGTTAGCGATATTCTCCATTTCCGTGATAGGCTCTGGTTCTTGAACGGGAATCACCTCAGGCTTAGAAACATATTCCATTTCCCTCACCGGAGAAGGAGTAGGAATCGAGGGTTCTTCAAGTAAATTCTTCCACCATGCTATTATATCATCATCATTATGAAGAGTGCCCTTTTGTTCTAGACGTGCATAAAGACGAGCGAGATCTGAATTTGGATTAATAAAATTCTGGCATACATTACCAAATCCATCTCGACAATTATTTCCGCACCAGTCGCAAATACATTTCAAACATCGAAATTGATTTTCTTCCATACGGTTTTGGCAATGAAAACAATGACGATAATCGATCGTATCCATGAGAATTAAACGTATAGAGGGTTAAGAAGAAAGAATTATCGGTTTAGAGGATAAAGAAGAATCTTTTTGGTTTTTTAGAAAACATATTTTGAAAAGGAAAATCTTTTTGGGTTTTTATAATTAAGAAAATTTTGAAAACACAATATTTTTGTAACCACTTCGCGTCAACGGTGCTGGTAGCTCCCAAAAGTCGCGCAGAGCAGGAACGAAGAGTGGATCGTTCTTCAGTCTGCAATTTAATGTCAAGACTTAGTTTACCCGTGTATAGGTTGTACTTCTAAGGTGAGCCGGCGTAACAATTGGCGTTCGGGTTTGTTTTGTTGGTTTTATACTTTTTATGGTTTTGTAAACACTCTAGGAAGAATGTTTTGGTGTTTTTAGATGTTTTTGGGTTTTTGAAAAAGATATATATACAAAAACGACGGTAACTTCACTCGGGGAAGGATCTTCAAATGCACGCGATTCGAGACGGAATACGAAAACTCACTACATGCCTTCCCCGGCAGCGGTGCCAAAAATTGATTCACTCGGGAAACCAATAATAGAAGTTTGTAGTATGTTGGGTAACTCAAATGTGTTAGGTTTGAGCACCGAGATCGTTCCGAACGAGGGTTGAATGGAATTTTTAACTCACGTCGCGATTATCGGGATTCGAATGGGAAAAGGGGATAATTGGGATGTTTTCTAAACTACGGGGCAAGGGAAGCATAAAAGCGAAATTACACTACGGGGAATCCTAAATACGCGAATAAAACTAAAATGTAATAAATGAAACGTAAATAAAATGCAACTATGTCTAATCTAAATCCTAAATATGATCTAAAATTATTTTTAAACTAAAAATGATATTTGAAAACTATTTAAGAATTAAAACTAATTTTTTAGATTTTTCTTGAATTTATTTGAATTAAAAACTAATTTCTAAATTTAAAAATAGAACTAAATAACTAAAAAGTGTGAAAACAAGTGGGAAAATTATGAAACTATTTTTCAAAAATCTAAAATAACTGAGAAGACTTTTTAAAATTGAATTTGTATTTTTCTGAACTATCTACTAATTTCTATGATTTAAAAACTATTTAAAACTAATTAAATTGCTAAAAATTACTATTTGAACTAAGAAAATAATGGAAAAATATTTTTTTGGCTTTTTATATTTTACTTAATCTATGAAAAATGAAAATTTATTTTTTAGAACTTTTTCTGATTTATCTGTATTAAATACTAATTAAAAATGCTTAAAACTCAATTTAAATGCAGAAAAATATCAAAAGAGCATGGAAAAATATGAAAAATTCCAAAAAATTCTAAAATAATATTGAGATGCAGGGAAAAATAACAAAAATGACTTTGGAGATCAGGAACTATGATTTGGACACACAACTTAAATGAATAAGCACAAGAAATTAAGCTAAAAGCCTCAATAAGCTACCATAAGCTACCACAACCTAAAAATGATCTAAACTATCCAAGTTTAAGCTACTGCAACTGAATAGACCCTAATAAGCACAAGCTAGAGGGTATTAAGCAATAAAACAAGTACTAGCTCTACTATGCCAAACGGCCCTACTGGTCCTACTTTGAGCACCAATTCAAGTGGCTTATAAAAATTCTAAAAATAAAATAAAAATACCCTGTTAACCACAACCAACCAAAGTTATAGAATCCAAAATTTCATGATCATTGAACTAGAAATGAAAAAGTTATAAATTCGAAATAGCGACTCTAAACATGAACACTTAATTTTGACTTCTTATGACAGATTTGAAATTGTTGACTTAAGTGAGATTTGAATGCCTAAATCTGAATGAAAGTGATAAGATAAGATGAACTATGACTGAGATAAGCTAGATAATCTAATTCTAAAACCTAAATGCAAGCATTGAACTCTATTCATATCGATGTGAGAATGGTAACAGAAAACATATGAATTTGACTTTTGGTGAAAGTAGATGCAAAATTATGACTGATTTTGACTAATTAATACTAAATACTATTGCAACCACTAAAACATATCACTATGCAAGCCTCAAACTCAGAATAATAAGCAAATCCAAACACTAGTTAAGAGACTAAAATGCAAATGTCTGATTCAAATCTCAAATCCAAGCCTAGCTATCCTTCAAATCAGATTCAAATATTCTAATTACCACTAAATGAAGCATAACATGCAGCTAAATCTTACTAAACTAACATGATCTAAATGATGTGATTAAACAAGTCTGATGCAAATCTGAATCAAATAATGCAAGTACAAATAGAAATGAAGCAGTGATTACTTATGACTAAACAATGATATCTACTAAACAAACAAGCTGAAATCAACAACTACTGCTACATTAAACATTAACAAGCAACAGTCTACAATTATACCACTTATTAAGAACTTGAAACAGATTTTGACTTACATAATTCTTGCCACTATAGCACGCCTTTGAAACCAATGAAACCACTAATCTAATGCAGTTCTTAACCTAAATCTAATACAATCTCAACCCTTATCCAGCTCCATATCAGCAGAACAACATCATTTGATTATTATGATTCTGAATTTGAATTATATAGACTGAGTAATATTTAAGAGTAGAATCTGAGTAATTATAAGATAAGCTATCAGAAAAATTTATAAGGATTTGTAAATCATTAATTAACAACTGAAATTAAACTCAAAACAGAAATTAACAAATGAGATTTTAAACTGAAAATTACTTCATTAATGAAACTTGCGTACAAGAAATTCAAATACAGAAATTAAACATTAAAACAATTAAAAACTACCCAGAACTACTCCTACACTACTCCTAATCTACATGAATACAACAAGATGAAATAAAGGGTCCTATTTATAGGAAAAGCTTGAAATTGAAAGAAGGATCCAGAAGGCCATTTGTGCTTCTTTTGAACGCGTTTCCACCATCAGATCAAATCCCAACTATCACCAATTCATTTCGTCCCTTGGATCATATTTGACACGCACCTTGGACCAATCAGAGGAGAGGATTTGATGGAATGACACACGGATTGCCAAGCTGGCATCCGTATGTCAGTATATGTCAGACGAAAGTACACATTTGCCCTTAATTGTGGCAATTTGGATCAATTAGGCAAGGGGCATTCTAGGGTTCTTACCTGGGTTTGTTTGGGGGGAAAATAAGCGGGAAAGGGTTTTTTTAATGTATTTCGTTTTTAATTGTTGACCGGGTTTTAACCTGGGTAAAGGGGTTTGCTGGGAATTGGTTTTGGACCGGGTATGGGTTGTGGGGATTGGGCTTGGTATTATTTGTTGAGATTGGGCCTAAGGTTGTGATAGTACTAGTTTAGGACTCATTTAGTGATCCATTTAGCATTTAAGGGATTAAAGGTGTACAATTTGAAACTTCAGGGATCAAGGTTGTAAATTCTGAAAATTATTCAAGGGCTTTTCTTGTCAACCTTCAAATAATCCAAGGGCTGAATTTGTAAATTCTGAAACTTCAAGGGCTAAAATTGCCATCTTGAGAATTGATTGTCCAAACTTGCAAATTCCTTTCCTAGCCTCGGCTTTTTGCATTCTTCTTTCTCTCGTGCTCGGGTTTTTGTCAGATTTGGTTGTGTTTTGTGTGTTTTATCATATCCGTACCTGCACAAGCAAAAACTCAAGAAAACAGCAAATATTAGCAATTAACGGCTCTTTCTTGGTTATTTTGGGTCTGATTTGATAAAGAAATGTTATGTGTTTTTGCACATATCAGCTAGCAAAATTGAAAATCTATGTCGAGATATGCTGAAAGTCAGAGAAACCATTCATGCCGTCCAAGTGGGGTGTGAAAGCTATGGGAGAGGACATCTCACAAAGAATTGTCCTCACATTGACAAAGAAAATATAATCGAAGAGGCCAAATATGGAGAAAATCGACCGTTTCCGAAGATAATCAAAATAGTAACGGATATCGTGGAAATTACAACCGTGGGCCTTATGGAAAGCCCAACCTTGAAGAGACAATAAACAAATTCCTGGAAAATTCAGCCCAAAGACAAAAGGAACAAGATGAGTGGCTAAAAGAATTCCAGGAAAACACTGACAAAAGTCTTTCCAATCACAACACAACCCTAAAAAACCTTGAATCCATGGTGGGAAAGCTTAGTGAGAATGCAAGGATGAATAACACTAAACCAGAAGGATCAAAACCCACAATGGAATGTAAAGTGATTTTTGCTAATAATAACTCAAAGATTCAGGCCAATTCTCACGCTGATGATACTGATTATAGTGAAAATTCCGTCGACAGGTCGGAGTTACGCCGTAACCTTACTAAGGAGTTACGGCATAACTATGTTTTCGACAACGATCGTAGAGTTATGGCAGATATTGATACGAACGATTCAAGCAAGTTACGCCGTAACCAAACATATGAGTTACGGCGTAACTGGGATACATGGGCAGACGAATTCCTCGAAGTGGACGAATCAGGAACTCAGGTAATTAACGGATGGTCCCACGACATTAATTTATGCCCTCTGTCCCAATCTAAAAAGAAATATCACTTGTGCAAAAAGATACCCGTAACTAAGGGGGACTGGTATGATTTATGGGCCTCGTGTGACCTGAGAAATGAAACTTGCGATGGAGGAAGCAATAAGGAAAGGGTCAAAAATAACAAATTCATGTGGGCAGAATATACTGATGATGAAAGATTGAAAAAACTCTCCTTCGAGGAAGAAGAGGAACCGGCTATCACTCACTGGTGTACTCCGATAATCATAACTGACGATGAATCCACACGAGCATGGCCTACGTGCGACCCTTTCCGCGAGTATTGCAACGGTGGTGATAGTTTGAAAGAAAAAGAATGGACATGCCCTCACGATCTTGAAAGACATAATATCAAATTCGGAGATTTAACATTTGATGATTGGTATGCGATACAATTCGGGAATGCTAAAATTAACCCGAATCTTCTTAAAAACCTCAAGATTGACTACGAGGATCATAATCAGAAAATGGAATTGGTTAATAATGACATCCACTATATGGAAGATCCTTTAAGCGGAACTGATAACAATGAAACCCGAAGCCATTGGTATGAAAAGATAAAATCTCCTGGGGAAGTCTTCTGGGCATCATGCAACCCTTATGAAGATAAATGTAACGGGGGAAGCAGCTTAATGAGGATAGGAGAGGATGAATTCTTTTGGACCTCGACCAACGATAAAGAAAGGACAAGTTTGCCTTGGTTAGACAACTTGGGGTTTGAAAGTTGGGTGAAGATCAAGTATGGACAAGTAGACACATTAACAAGGGAAAAGATTTGGAAAGAATACATGAGTAAAGAAAATTCAAATGACGAGAGTCCTAATAACCCGAGTGAAATAACAGTTGAGGATGACAATAAGTTGATAAGAAATGAGAAGGAAGAATGTAAACGTGTACTGGTAGAGAATTTGCTCTATGTGGAATGGTTTAAAGGTACCGAGTCTGACGACGATGGCATTGAGGGGATTCTAGATTACCTTGAGTTGCAAGGGAATGAGGAATTTACTGACCCCGATGATGAAGCATATGAGCAAGGGAGGTGAAAACTCCTTGGGATTCCCTACAAGAGACCGCCACCAATTATAGCCGAAAAATATGAGTTAACTCGATACCACTTGGGGTCGGAGGAAAAATTTTGCAAAATTCGGAAGATCGAGACTAAGGAATACCTCCGCACTACCACAAATGTCACTTGGGTCAGGCATAACTTAATGAAGGACATGGAAGAGGTGGGCCAAGTCCAAAGGCCACCATAAAGCCTCGCAGCTCTGAGTCTAACTTAGAGACTCGTAAATAAAGAAAAGTGCTCTTTCGGGAGACAACCCGAATTATCCCTTTATTTTGTTTTTCCATTTCTGTTGGGTTTTATGTTTTTAACCATTTTTGCAGGAAACTGGGAGTAATTCTCGCTGCAAAGACATCTTTGATCGACCAGATTTACGGCTTAACTCATCTCATTGGTTACACCGTAACCAACCCTTGCAGCGAATTTCAATGCATTACCAATTACGGCGGAATACCATCTCAATGGTTACGCCGTAGCTACACTCTTACAGCGTATGCCAGGTTTTGCCTAGTTACGGCGTAACCCCTCTTAAGAGTTACGACGTAACTTTTCTCTATTTTACTTCTTTCATTTTAAACACAATAACCTTGTATTAGTATTTTAAATGAACTTTGTGGGTGTGTTCCCTGTAAACCCTCACGAGACTTCACTCGTCCACTTGGGATACTAAGTGGTTTAAAAGGCTTGTTGCATATGCTAAATGCAACCGTGATTCCCACGAAAGTGAGTTAGTTTGTTTTTCATTTTTCATTTTTTTCTTTTTTATAATTATGCTTGTCGGTAGTGTGATTTCAGGGATTGAAGTTTGCTCATGGATGCTTATACGAAGGCACGACTCTTTTTCGTGGGCCTTCTTTCTTTTTGGAGCAAATTTCAGGGAAGTTCTCGCTCTAATTCTACTTTTCTCTTCACCTTTATTTAACGCTTAGTACAAAAGGGACTTTTTACAATTCAAGTGGGAGGAAGGGAGTAGAATTATCTTTTGAACTTTATTTTGCCCTCGTTTTTCTAGTTTATTTTGAAAAATTATGCCATTTTTATATTTTGACATGTTTTTCTTAACCTAACTAGATTAGACCTTAGCCGAGCACATACAACCCTTGATATTATATGGTGAGATTAGCCTTATCCGTTTCCAATATTTTACCCCAAATCCACCAAATTATGAGTGTGTCGGTAGCTTGTAAACTTTAGAACTTGGCCTTTGCATCATTTCGAGACCATAGACGAGGTATGTTGAGTTAGCTCAATGTATTTGGACCTTCCAGTTTAAGAAGGCAGTATTATAGGATTATCACCCAAAAAGCCTACCATTGTGTGTCTATCGATTAGTTACCTCGACTTCTCGACCCCCTTGTGAAACCCTTTTGTTGCACTCACCTTTAGTGCAAGATACCCCTAGATACACCCATCTAAGCCATTTCTTTCATTTTGTTAACCCAATATATTGTTTCGATACACCTATACACCTTAGCCTACCCTGTAGTCTTTATTTGTGATTGGGAAGTCATCATTTGCCTAAGTTCAAGGTTCAAGTGGAAAGGTTCGAAAATTATGCTTTCGTCGACGACATATTCTTAAAGATCATTGAAGACCCCCCGAATTCCCGTTGTTCATCTCAAGTGGGGAGATATTATGTTTAATTATTATTGTTATGTTGAAAAAAAAATGATGATTCGAAAGAAAAAAAAATTGTTATGTTATTTAGTTATTGTAATGTGCAATGTTATAAGCACTATGGTATGAGCTTTATATAGATTTAGTATCGAGGAGGCCACCTCGGTCACATTCGAACATTGGAGTTGGTAATTATGCCAACAGTTGGAGAAAAGGTAGTGTGCCCATCATGACGTCCTCTAATGACACATCTAGCTAGTATTTCATGATCCGGTTTCTTGACTTCAAAGCTTGAACTTTGGGCGAACGGTAAGTGGTGATGATTTGGTTATAGATTTAGACTACCTGCTTGATTTTTATTTTACACCATTTATATATCCCATGTCTTATCCTACCCTTTAGTCATGAAGCATGTCTAGGTGATGCAGCGAGCAATCTTTGGTGTGTTGAAACCTAAGACCTTGATAGATCTTTGAGCGCTCGTGGATCGATAGTAATGCTTATGTACTCACAAACACACTATAAGACAGTCTCTATAACTTGTATTCAAGCGGAAATTAAACACAAGAACAAACACAAATAACTAAGAACTCTTTGATCCTCTATGGATCATTTAATAATACTAAAAACTTGTTTTTCAACTCGTACATAATTCATACTATTGTGTTCCTTTTATACACAAGGAACCCTAAACCGTTTCCCAAGAAACGTATAAACATAAAACTAAATAAGATATACATTATCACTTCCTAATAAAGCTCATGCATATCCTAACTAACTATAGAATACGAAATATCTATCTCCTGAGAAACCAACTACACGGTTTCATTACTTAGTAATTAAGTCTTCGATTCCACAACTCTTAGTGAGAATCTTCAGATAACCTCAAAGATAATTCATACTTTAGTAGAATTCCCAACAATCCTCCCCTAAACTGGAATTTGACTAGGTTAAGTTCCAGTTTCTTGATAGATCTTTAACACAACAAAACAAGAGGATTGTAGTTGAACATCAACAACAAAGAACCAAAACAAGGACATTTCTATGATGATAAAACTTTGAAATTCCAGATCTTTGCAGCAACAAATGACAAAATGTACATCAAAACATATTAGTTTCATACTATTCTCATCACATCCAGGTGTGTTAACTTCTGTGAGAGGTGAATCATTGAAAATAATGGATTTGATGTCTCTTTACCAATAGCCATTACTACTGGAGTAGCGAAATGTTTGAGTTCGAAAACTATGGTACACTGATAACCATCTGATTTACTAGCAAATCAGCAACTATAAACGGCTTTGACATGTCTTTACCTGTAGCCGTTTGCTCAGGACTAGTCAATGCTTAGGTGGAAACAATCCCCTTGGTGAATTGATGACCAAATATGATATTCCACTGCCTTTACCACAAGCCATATACTTGTGGGCTAGCCAATTCTTGGATTCCAAAAATGAATAAACCATGGTGAATTGATGACCATACAATCCTCAGCAATTAAGCATGGGTGAGTTGCATACCCTATGATTTTGAGCAAACCATTACAGCTATCAACAGATTTGATGTGTCTTTACCAAACCTGTACCCTTTGGACTAGCCAACTCTTTGAGGTACACAAGGTACATCTGGTGAGTCGATAACCATAAACAGAGCCAGATACAACAATCATGAAAAAGTTAGACAAACAAAAATATACATGAATTTTTTTTAAACAAAGAAATGAAACAAAGAAATAAAGAAATAAATATTATAAAATACCAGAATCAAGAATAACCTTGGTGTTGCAGAAGCTGAGTCTTAACCAATCCAACCAGCTGTTCAGCATAAAGCATATCATTCCCCACTAGATCTGGAGGTACTTCCAATTTTCTTCTAAGCATTCGTTGCATCAAGTTCACAGACAAAGGATATAGCTTATCAGAAAACATACACACAGTCTCAACCTTCCATTTATGTGAATCCTTCCAAATGGAATACCCTTTACCATTTGGAGATTGAGAGTAAAAAAGAACTTAAAGATCTCCCAATAAGTATAACCCAGAACCTTGTGGAGTATTAGTAGCATAATATTGTGTGACTAGACCATGAAGAGTACTCAAATCTTGCCTATCCACCATATGAAGGATATCTTTCAAGAATGTAAACTGCATAGAAGAGTTATCCAACCTATAGATGGTGTTCAGCTGGTCATCAGTCAATGTCCATGTAGTCAACACACCATGAGACCCTTCAAGAAAAGTGTCAGAAGATCCCTCTTTAATAAAGGTTGACTCAGCAGCCTTTATGTAACATATTGGATTTCACAAACACATTAAACCATAATCAAAAGAGGCGTACAAGATGTTTTAGAGAGAGAAATAATTAGAGGTTTGGGAACTTAGTGAGAGAAAGTGAAAATCTTATTATGAGCTCCAACTCTCTACCTTGGGAGGTAGAGAGTATTTATAGTCATTACATAAATCGCCACCTACGGGCTGTGGATCAGGCATACAGTGGGTGAAGACCCGTCCGTCCTCCATGGTGATACTAAACTAAATACTACTTAACTTTAAATAGCTACGACTACGAGCTTTCTAACGATTACATATACTTGAGGTGACCCACACATTAATAACTGGATTTACTAAATCCTAACAATCTCCCCCTAAGGGAGGTCACCTCAAATTACAATGAATACAAACAGATATTACATTAGATTGTCCTTGGATTCTTGATTAAATTCTTAGATCAGTAGCTCGTAGTGCTTTATTCTTCATGTTCCGCATGTTTGGATAATTCTAGTGGAGGTCTTTAACTGATCCACGTGATAATGAGTTTTGAGCCAGCTTTAAGATCATCAGCTATCATAAATCTCTGACTCATCCATTGTGGTGTTGGTATTATGTGATGTTGTGACATTTGAACCGACATGCTCACATTTTGGATCATGATTTCTTCTCATCAGAGTAGCGGAAGCTTTCGTTGATTCATGATATTGGCAGCAGCGTAGCAGAAGCATGGAGTGAGAATATCAGAGTCATTGATGCACTAATCATGATTTCTTTTGAAATGAATGTGATGTGTGAGCATGCGGCTATGGATTGACCGCTTCATTCGATCAACAAACGTCGGTACACGCATACAACAGCTAGTAATAAAGCGCACGAAAGTGTCTTTGATCACTTTCGTTGAATTGAGGTACACGACCCATGGTTCCCGTTGATCAAGATACAAGTACTACCGTGATCGGTATAATTCGAAGAATTTCCTTGAGGGTTTCGCAAATGCTGCTCTAGCTGTTCTCAAACCGAAACGTCTCAAAGAAGATAACACGGAGTGAGTGAACCAGCGAATTGAGATTTACTGATTGATGAAAAGAGATTTGAAAAACAATCGTGTATCGCTCAATAGAAATTGTTTTTGCAATACAACGAAGGTTTTAATGAAAATCAATTATCAATCATAAACACCTTTTATTTTGAAATATGAGTACACAATCGATGTGCTAAAGAAAAGAGTTTTAAATCACAACGACCGGTTTTTCAAAGGTATCCGTCAATCCATAACCTGAACCAGGATTGAATCATAATTATGACTCGCCCCATTGTTTCTGTTCAGTTGTCACATGGTTGATCTATTGGATAGATCTCACATGCCACCCACCGAGAGCTTGTTTGATGTTGGCTCCAGAAGGCTTTCCATCTTCATTGTGAATATGTTTGCATATCACTCGATGTTCTCGCAATACCACAAGGATAATGCGTAGGACTCATAAGATATAATCTCTCTTTCCACATTGTGTGAAACAGAGAGTCTTCAATGACAGTGTCCTAAAGAGATTTATTTGATGATCTCGTGGCTCTAGACTCAATAGTGCACATTTGGTTCCTATGCCGGAGACTAGGGAGAGGGTCTCCTTCTTCAATATCAACAATCTCTAAGAGAAAGTCGATAGATTATGTAGGTTCCCCGTGAGAATGAAACAAGCCCTTTTAAGAGGAACTTGAGTAGCTTGGGAATTTTAGTGCAGTGCGTCACTGGGTCCATGACGTCTTGTCTTCAATACCGGCGTTACCTTGGTAACCACTAGTAGCATATGTATTGAACCCGATTTCTGCCCTAAGGTTGAGTAAATGGAGGGCTATTTCTTTTCACCCTTTTCTCATTTCATTTCTTTTTCATTCTTCAACCCCTTCAGTGCTTACCGAGACTTCATAACTAGAACCTTGTTGGGTTTATTCCAGTTCTAGCTTTATCTCAGTCCGCACTCTTCCCATATCTGACTTTTCTCCTTTTTTTTCATCATACCTAAGGACTTCTACACTATCAAATGGATTGTCCCTGGGTAGATCCCTCCGTTCTGGCGGATCATGGGAACAAATACCTAACCTTATCATCCTTATATCACCATACATAAAGTAAATTTGGTCGGTCTATTTGGTATTGTTCATCGCCATTGGAACCAATTGAAAACCATTTGAAAATCAATTCAGATACTTGTGATATATTATCAAAGCATTTTGTACCTGAATTGTTTTGATATTTTTAGAAACAGAGCTCCCCCTCAACATGTGCATCATGTATTTGAAATCATTTTGTCACACGGAGGCAAGAGGAAGAGTTATCTTCTTTGATTACCATTTTCTAAAGGATATCAACATCACTTCCCTGAACAAATCAAGTAGATAAAGCATATTGGGGAAGGATGAGGTTTTCATAAATTTGCTCCCCCTCAATATGTGCCTCGAGGTTTGAGAGAGTTTTGCACATATTAGAAGGAACCTGCACTTAGATACAAATCAATCACATTTCCATTCTTTGTGGTTTAAAAAAAGATGCCCCCCCTCAACATGTGCATGGAAATTTTGAAATCGTTTGGCACATGTGGGGAGGAAAGCTTGCTAAACACTTGTGAAACCATTTATTGAATCATCAGTTTAAATCTAATTTAAATCACAAATTCTCCCCCGATCACAATTTTCAAATGTTTGAGATTTGTGATCTCTATAGATTTAAATTGTTTTTGAGAGCTCTTAAGGAGAATTATGACTTGCTTATGAAAATATTTAACTGATAAGGATCACTTATGAGACTTTAAACTCCAATAACATGCATGAATATCTTTTGAAAACATGACAAATAACCTTTTGATTTAATTGAAATCATTCTCCCCCTCAATCAATGACATAAGTTGTTGATTGAGAGATCGATATTTTGACCGTTGTCAAGTCCAAGAGAATTTCAAAAAATTTAGTCCGAGTTTTTTTTTTTTAACGTTGTTTTCATTAGATAGCAAATATTTTTCAAAAATTTATAGAAGGAAAAATATTTGTGAAAGAATTTTTAGAATCAGAGCATGAGATTTGAAACATACGTTAAAGCATGGCTCTGTTTTTCTTTAAAAAGCGGGTTATAGACTGAAGTGACTATAAACCATTGTTTCTCTTTCTCCCAAATATATATATATATATATATATATATATATATATATATATATATATATATATATATATATATATATATATATATATATATATATATATATTTTAAACATTCGAACAACATCTAAAGACCCGTGTCATTCTTTGAATGACAGCACAAAGACCGTAGATATTATTGAATCGAGAAAAATATGACAAAATGACAAAATGACAATATTTTTTTGAGATTTTTCAAGATTTTTTTTCAAATTTTTTATGGATTTTTGAAAGTTTTATATTTTTCTATTTTCTTTTTGTGGGTTTTGTAATTTTGTATTTTGCTTTTCGAATAAATATTTACAATAGATAGATGAAGAAAGACCTTTACTCCTCGTCTTCCTCTTGAAGACGTTTGAGTGTTTCCGGTTGTAGACTCTTTAGACCAAGTCGTGGAAGGATAAACTCAAAACGTTCTCTAGGAAGAGCTTTAGTGAAGATGTCTGCTAATTGATATTCTGTCCTTACAAAATAGAGTTCCACCACACCGTTCTCTACTTGTTCCCTGATGAAATGATGTCGAATATCAATGTGCTTTGCTCTTGAGTGTTGAACGTTGTTGCATGAGAGAGCAATAGCACTTTTATTATCATAGTACAGAGGGATTTTGTTGAATTCAAAGCCATAGTCAGATAATTGGGATCTCATCCATAGGATTTGAGCACAACAAGATGACATGGCTATGTATTCAGCCTCGGTAGAGGAAATAGAAGTACTCATTTGTTTCTTTGAAGACCAGCTCACAAGCTTATCACCCAAAACGAGCACCTCCGCACTGCCGTCGTGTATTTTGACACCTGCATGATCAAAGATCTGCATAGGCCGTTAGTGACATACCGGAGTCCTTCGGATACCAAAGTCCCATATTGATGGTTCCTTGGAGATACCGAAATACCCTTTTAACCACTTCAAGGTGCTTTTTAGTAGGCTTGGCCTGATATCTAGCACACATGCATACAAATGTAATAAAATATACTGGTCTACTGGCTATGAGGTACATCAGGGATCCGATCATACTACGATATTTCATTTGGTCTACCATGATCCCTGAGTGGTCCTCATCCAGTTTGGTACGCTCTATCATGGGAGTGTCAACAGGGTCACAAGAATCAAATCCAAATTTCTTTAAAATCTCATTTGCATATTTAGATTGATTTATAAAAATGCCTCCGGGACTTTGTGAAATTTGTAATCCCAAGAAAATGACATTTGTCCCATCATTGACATTTGAAATTTGGAACCCATTTCAATTTGAAAAGCGATCACATTCATTGGGATCAGTCGAGGCAAAAATAATATCATCAACGTATATTTGAACGTGAATTAAATGTTTGCATGACTTTCTGGTGAACAATGTTGGATCAACTGCTCCTTTGCTGAATCCAGTAGATAGAAGAAATTTTGATAGCGTATCATACCATGCCCTTGGAACTTGCTTCAAGCCGTAAAGAGCCTTCTTCAAACGATAGACGTGAGTAGGATGCTCTGGATTCACAAAGCCTTCAGGTTTGCTGACGTATACGACTTCTTTAAGGTCACCGTTAAGAAAAGCCATCTTTACATCCATCTGATAGACTGCCATGTTCTTACTTGCAGCATTAGCCAAGAAGATTCTGATTGCCTCAATACGAGCAACAGGAGCAAATGATTCTTCAAAGTCAATACCCTCCTCTTGACGGTATCCTTTTGCAACCAATCGAGCCTTGTTCTTTAATACATCACCATGCTCATCAAGTTTTACTTTGAAGATCCACTTTAGAGCAATGATCATAGCACGCGGAGCGGTACTAATTCCCATACATCGAGACGATCAAACACATGAATTTCTTCTTGCATGGCATTGAACCAGCTATCTTCATTCATGGCAGTTTTAACATCTTTTGGTTCGATCTTAGAGAGTACAGAGTTGAAGAAGCACCATAAGGCATCGGTTGCAAGTTGTCGATTTGTGGATCTTGAATGAGAAGGGTTTCCAATGATGTTGTCCAATGGGTGATCATGTGTCCATTTCTAAGGTGTTCATGTGGTTGTTGTTGAGGAACAGACGTAGCGAGTCGATTTCTCGATGAAGATGGTTCTGATGATGATTCAGAGCAAATATATTTTCAAAAGGTTCATCTTCTGAAGGAGCAAAAGGATTTTCATCATCCGTAATGCAAACATTTCCATTATGTACACTTGATGATTGAGGCATTGATGATGATACCGAGTGATCAGCAGAAGGCGCTTCTTGACTTAGTGACATGGAAACTGAAGGGTTAACTTCATTGACAGGGATATGAGCAGCCTTTGTTGATGGAATTGACAGATCATTAGCCCTTGGCTCATAGTGTTCATCAAACAAAGGATCAAATAATTTCTTCAAATCATCTTCTGAAGGAGGTACATAATGAGTTGATGGTGAGGATTTGAAACGAGTAGAACCGATAGGACTACATGAAGAAAGTTGAGATGCGGGTCCGAGCTGGATTGTCCCGGAGCCATTTGACCGGTCAGCTCATCGAACGTAACGTGAATTGTTTCCATGATATTTCGGTTCTCTTGTTGTAGATTCGGTAACCCTTCTTGTTTGGTGCATAACCAACAAAACTCCAATATCTGCCTTTGCTCTTAATTTGCCTAAATCTTGACCGTCATTCATTGGATAGCACAAAGCACCAAACACACGAAGGTAGGAGAGATCAGGTTTTCATTTATGAACAAGTTCATATGGAGTTTTTCCATGAGAGGTATGAATAAGGGAACGATTTTGGGTGTAGAAAGCATTGGCAATGGCTTCAGCTCATAGAAACATTGGAACCTTTGAATAAATTAGCATTGTTCTTGCGGCTTCCACAAGAGTTTGATTTCGTCTTTCAACTACACCGTTCTGTTGAGGAGTTCGTGGAACACTTCTTTGATGACTGATTCCAACACTTTCATAG
>OU343216.1:68717588-68727750 GCA_910596185.1 Chrysanthemum makinoi | reverse complement strand
TTTAAATATACTCATCTTGTTTTTTGGATAAATCCTCCTCCTAAACATGTGCATTGTATATTTTACAAATCGTTGGCACATGGAAATGAGTGCCTTTAAGGACTAAAGCAGATTCCATTAAAAGCGATTTGAGATTTAAATCCACGATCTCTCCCCGATCAAAAATTTCAAACTTTGAGATTTGTGATGCCGTTGATTTAAATCATTTAGAAAAATTTTGGGGAAAAAGTGTAAGATTTAATTAGAAAGATGACATATAGAACGATTTAGACATTAAAGATTGTTAGTGTCATGTATGATATAGTTTAAGAGATCTTTAAGAGTAAAAAAAAACAATTTCACAATCAAACGAAGCGAGAAAAAATTTCATTTTGAAAGACCTTGATTCAAAGAAAAATCATACCATGACATAACATTAAATCTTTAGATCACCACTTTATTTCATACAAACGGACTTGATAGATGAAATATCATTTGAAAATATTTTATTTTAAATCACTCTCCCCTCATGATGGCCAGCGTAGTCGATGATTGAGTGACTTAAGTTTTGATAAAAAAAAATGAAGTCCGGTGATTTCTAAAATTAGACAAAATTTATTTTCAAAATTGTTTAAAAATGGTATCTTCACAAATCGTTAGGTGGTTGAGAAGCATGTTGATGCTATAGGGCTTGGAAGAAAAACATCATGTGATCATTGAGACTTCTTACGTTGCATTTTAATGCCAACTGAGGTCAAATTAAGCTCCGTTTCTTCAATCACTTAGAAGAAAAACATCTGCGATCGCAGTGAGACCTCTTCGTTGCATTATGCCAACTCTCCATAGAAGTCCAATTAAGCTTCGTTTCTTCATTTGTCAACCAAGATATAGTTACCCTTTCCTTTCGGCATCCAATCATCTTCAATTGTGGGATCGGATCGGGAACATTATTATATACCAATATACGCATGCGTTAGTGAACACACATACAGATATATGGTGGTGACACATCACAAACAGACAATGAATAATAAAAGTCAATGTAACATATCAATGAATCATTATAAATGTATGGGAATAATGTACATCAAAACAATCTAAATCAGAGCAATCATATCCTAGGCACCTAGTCCTTCAACATAGGTTAACATCATTTTTAATTATGCATATTAGGATAATAAAAAGCCCGATAGATGATATAAATTTGAAAAACATTCTCCCCCTCAATCAATGACTCATTTTTGAAAATTTAAAAGCCTGAAGTCATTGATTGAGTTTTTCAATTTAATAAAATTCAGAATGGATTGATTTTCAAGCAACTCATTTTACCACCATTTTTTAAAAACAAATATTTTTAAAGAGAATTTTAGGCGGAAAAATATTTGAGTAAGCAGCATCCTTGACATACTTTCCTCATTCTTGTTTTAGGATAAGTGCACGATATTTGAAAATAGGTTTAGGCAAACACTTTCCTTTCTTGAAGAGCGGGTTGCTATCTGAAATAATAGCAAGCCATAGTTAAAGCACGGGTTACAGATCTGAAGTAGCTATGAAGCCATTATTAGGCTAGCGGGTTTGATGCGAAATAACTTAAGCCATTTGATTTGTGACATGTTTAGAAAGATTATTTACCTCACCTTTCGAGACTTCATCTGGTCCCGTGCCATTATTGAATGACATTTCTGATTTTTTATGGGTTTTTGAAGGTTTTATATTTTTCTATTTTCTTTTGATGGTTTTCTATTTATGTATTTTGGTTTTTGATAAATATATACACAGATAGAGTAGATGATATAGTTTAAGAAGATGATGATCCGAGTACCGAGATAAGGATATCGAGCGTGCGTTAGAAGATAGAAGTCATCAACTCTTAAACATTCACCACCAAAGCTTTCAGTGCTCTTGAATCGAAGAAGAAATTGAACCAAGTGGTGAGACTTTGGCAGCTTCCCCTAAGCAGAAAATACTTTAGCTGAGCTGATTCAAAGCTTTCTTCAAGCTTCCCTTGCCAGGTGCACATAGAAACACACCATTATCATGTTGCACTCCTTTTTAAGAATAATCATCGTGATTCATCGTTCGGGGTTATATCATCAACAAGAAGAACAAAATCGTGCCATCCCACATATGAATATCTCTTCTCAAATTTCATTCGACTGAAGTCAAAAGCAATCCATTCCAAAAGGTGTCAAGAGATTACTTCCCCCGAGTAGTTGAATTGATGCAGCCCGTCTCTTAGAATAGAGCTCAAGAACTATCCCGAATACACATCATGCCCGAAAAGAAAACTCCTCCCCAATGTTTGTGGTAAACAATGGCTTTCTTCCTTGATGATCATGTATGAAGCTCAAGACCAAGTACACATTCCCCAAAGAGAACAACCGATAACATGGAAGAAGCGCGAATCAATGATTATCTCTGCGGATGAAAATCTCTGCGGATGTCAACTCCGAATAAGTGATTATATCTTAGAATCACTAATTAATCCCTCAAGTGAGACAGCTGAGCGCCCCCAATGTACACAATTATCTCTCCCCTGATGATTGCGATAACATCGAGATCATCACACACTAGTGTACCTCTTTTAATCTTCAGAAACTTTCTCTTACATCACTTCCCCCACGTCGTTGGAATAATAACACAAAACGCCATGAGTCAAACCTTGAGTTTCTCTGCGGTAATGACATTTGTCTTCCCGGGATATCTTCAATCACTTAGAAGTATTAAGTTCATCAAGTTTATTCGCGTTTAGATACGTGTCTCCTTCCCCACTTCTGGTTTTGACACGAGAATCAACAATCATATTATAAGCCCAAATACTTGAAATCTGTTGAGAGGATCGCTTGAAGTCTTTGTGAGAATCAACTTGCTGAAGAACAGAATGAGCAATTCTAATTGTGGATTAAATCAGACATTTCACTCTCCCCAAATTAGTGCTCTCCCTAACCGACAATCTTTAATAAATTCCCAGGTAAGAAGAAGTCTTTTGATAATCAAATGCAACTTCGTCTTTCAGTCTTAACATCTGTGAGAAAATGTAGAGCGGTATGGGCTTCGACCAACTTCTAAGATTGTCAGTTGGGGAATAGAAAGTCAACATCTTCAGTCCACCAAATGCATTCCGTTAACATACAAATAGCAAATCCCTTAACTCAAATCCTCCCAACAAACAAGAACGAGAAAGACGTGCATCAAGGAAATCCGCCTCGCAACTTGAAGCACTTTGTCATTAATCAAAATCAGCTCGTGTGAAGATGTCAACCAACGGCTCTTTGACGAAAAACTCCATGTGAAGATGACCCAATAAGAAGAAGCTCGATTCTTACATGAGTTTGGAGCCGTTTGACCATTTATTCTCATAAATCAATCGACCATGCAGTGAATTCACTTCTACCAGTATGCAATTACTTGATTAACAAGTGAATATCTTCAACAAATGTAATTCTATTCGCTTCCCCTTAAAATTAGCTCATGATGTCGCCATCGTCATTATAGTTGAGCAAGTGGAATAAGAAAACAATCAACTATAGCGGTTCACTTGATGGTGAAGCATGGAAAAAGCATGAAGCATGTTGATGAGAATGGTCATTAATGAGAAGATTTCTCTTCTTAGAAGATAAACACACGACACGTACACTTTTTCTTTTCTTAGAGCGAGGCATGAGCGATGTGTTCATACGTCATAATCTCTCTCTTTTCAACTCTCTTAGCAAAACATGTAATCATTCCCATTATCATTCTGGAGCCCTTTGTGGTGATAGGCGATGGAAAACCCAATATGATGAATTTGAACACTGAAGTAAACTAACGAACTTCGTGACTTAAACTTGCACATATGTAACAAAGAGCGGTGCCGAGATTTCATGCCCATTTGAATCTCTAAGTACTCTATACTCTTCAACCAACCAACCATCAAGTATAAGATGTACATCACCTTTTGAAAATCCACAATTATGTGACCTGAGCACTACAAGCGTAACTCCTTAAAGTGATAGTTATTTTTGTGGCAAAAAGAGCCCAATTTCCCCTCGTGGTAAAAGAAAAAGACTCCCAAAAATAACTAGATTTCCAAGTCTTAGTTTTTGATAATAAGCTCGAACAAGGATCATGAAGAATCTTCATCCATCCATCCCGATACCTTCAGATACTAAGTACACTTGCCCGTGATAATTCACTTCAATCTCAAATAAATATCTTGAATTCTTAGTTGTCACATCTTCGAGCCTCAAATTTAGCCTTCTTTGACATTTAAATGAGCTTTGATAATGGTTTCATTCCGACCATGGTTAAAAGCACGTAACCCCTTAAAACCATGTAATAACCAAGCTGCCATGACGAATATCACACATCCAATTCATGAAGTACACCCTTTTATCCCTTCTCGAAACCGAAATGGTAGCACCATCATCAAATAAGATCGAAATACATTTTCCTTTCTCCAAGATGGTTCCATCAATACGGGATTTTACAACTCTATGGTTTAAACCGAGAAACAGTTTCTTTCGCGGGATTTTGCAAAACCAAGAATAAACCATAAGATAGATCCGGAAATGCACTTTACTATTACAGGATGTTTCCATTGTCACGGGATTTTACAAGTCTATGATTTAAACCGAAATAATTTCTTTCGCGGGTTTTACAAAATCAAGACAAAACCGTAAACAATGTCAGCTTGAATGTGTTATGACAATTTTGGTTTCGGTGAATATCTGTTTTAGGGGAACATGTAGCGGTTCGAAAACGGTTCATAATCCAACATCAACGTCCAATCAACACTTTGGTAAACACATCATTCACGCATTCTGTCGGTTATTGTAGTAACCACATGGAGAAGTAAATCCGATATACCAAACTTGATCATGAAGTAAAATTCCCAGATTTGTTACTTAAACTTGTACTCATCCTTGTGAAGAAGAAATGGTGTACCCAATGTACAAAACCTCTTGACATATCCTCAATTGCGCGAGACACCGAAGTGATAGTTATGTTGTGAGATAAGCAAGAAAGAATCTCAAACGTAACTAAATAGCCAAGTCTTTATCACCCTCAATACGCAACAAGTCATCTTCGAGGAAGGGTAGAAAGAAAGAAGATGAAATAAGTAAACGTGCCCGGAAACCTTACTTCAAATCCAAATACGAAATATCGTCCAACCAATCCCGTAGTCAACATTTTACAAACATCAAAGCCGTGAAATAATATTCTCCGTGAATGAGTATACACCAAAGTACCAAAACAGCATATCCCAACAAATCATATCATTAACAAATCTCTACAACATAGCTCATTTTTATCCAACTCTCATAAAATCCAAATCTCATAAAATCACATATTGAGAGGCCCAACTGACCGTCATCCGAATCCAAGCTCCAAACGAAAAGTGTGTTTTTTTCATTCAAACTCCAAAGCCCAAGTGAGGTCACCTACAACAATGATCCTTTTCACAAAAATCAAGCTCAAACCGTGAATTCGTATTCTCCTTGAAAATTTATACCATACCACAATACCAACTTCTAAGCAATATATAAAAAATGTATCAATTTTTTTTTTTTTGAACACAAAAGTATTTTGATGATATACTTGCGTGTAGAAAACACTCAGCTCAACCAGCTTTTCACGGGCCCAATTTACAAATAAACACATGAGGCCCATGTCCAAGAATCAAACCTGTTTGGCCCATCCTTACCCGTAGCAGCTAAATAGAACGCACGCTAGGCCCATGGTATCACTTACTATCCTTAATAAACCTGGTATAAGACTCAACACATCACAACCCTAATCCCTAATCACACTTTCACTTATCACTTGCAACCCTAACACAAAATATGAGTCAATAGATGGATGCAAAGTCATAAGGCCCATTCGAATTCGAAACACAATGTCACAATCTGATCCAAAGACAAAACTTCACATTCAGTTATAATCCTAATACTACTCATCACATTATGTTTTTGTAGGTCCGATTCAACCAAGAAGGAAAGCCTAATCCATTCACAGTAAAAGTTATAACCGGATATTAAAGTGATACCTTAAAGATTAGGTCATATCATACCCTAATCTCACTCTTCACAAAGATTACGCCTCCCATATTCTCTCAAACCATACGCCTCTCCTATTTAAACCAGCTATCTCCATCTAGCTTAGGTCAAACTCATCCAATCCGAACATCAATCATCAAAAATCAGTTCTGAAGAACGAATCTCACAAACACCACCTAACTAATTTCATTTTGAATCAAGACTTGAATGTGACGCGGCTTCAAGATCATACATATGGTCTCGGGTAGGTTAAATGATGATGTGTATACGTTATCTTTTCCCTTTCATGAACGAATTAAAGAAACGAGATAACATTGTTGTTATACTCTTTCTATGTCTTCGAATAATATCACAAACAATCGATCAATGATGAGGATGGTTCGAAAAAAATCTTGAAAAGATTAACAACGAACCAAATCAGAGATGTTTCTTGTAATTAATTTCGTTTGAGTCTAGGTTTTGATGGAGGATGAGTAAGGTTAGATAGGGATTTTTTGAAGTTATAAGAGATTTGAGTATGGGACGGCTGTGATGTTTTTCGAATCTGAGTTCTTTGATTCATTTCTTTTTCTGTTGAACAAATAACATGGACCAATGATGTTATAAAACTGAGGTCTTGAATGAGTCGATTGGTATTTGGTATTGGTCAATGAGTCAATAACTCGCTTTCATTTTCCATTGAAAATAACTCGCATACAATTATGCGAGTACACAACTCGCATACAATTATGCGAGTACATAACTCGCATCTGTTTTGGTTAGCAACTCGCATACAGTGGCAAATCGCTCAAAAGCAAGAAGTGTGACAACTCGCTAAGAAGAATACCACAACTCGCTTCCAAGAAGTGACCAGATCAGATATTACGAACTGCTTCAAACCCACAAAAAAACGCTTCCAAGATACCCATTTTGACCATAATATTTTGACCACTTTTTCACGGAAATGGTACAAAACAAAAATCAGTCATAAGAATGATAGTACCAATATCTTTTTGGTTAAAAGATGACACAAGACAGTATTTGTAAACTTCAATAAAGCATTGGACTTTTTTGTTTTGACCATATTGGATATAATAAGAATGTAAAGCTGTTATCAAACAAATAGGAAAAAAAATTCTGTGCACAAAATTTTTAAAAAACAGCTTACACAAAGTGATTCGAACCACAAGAAATCGATAAACACAAACAACGAGGCTCTGATGCCAATTGTAGGATCGATAATATTATTGTGTTTATGATTCGGGTGGTCTTGGATGATCAAAATACATGTTAGACATTTTAGAGAGAGAAAGTAGAGAGATGGTGTTTTTGGTAGAGAGTTGGTTCAATAAAATATAAAAGGTTAGATTGCCAAGCCACACCCCTTCCATGGATGGAAGGGGTATTTATACTTGCAAACAATACGTCCTCATATGGTGTGGATGGCATCTGATGGGTAAAGACCCGTCCTTCCTCGACGGTGTTACACTAAACTAAACTACGCTACAAACTAACTAATAAGCTACTAAATAACGTAACTAACGACAAGTCTATGAGCTAAACTATGCTAGATAATATTTGGGGTGACCGACACTTTAACATGGAATTTCCAATTCCTAAAACAAAGGGATTAACTTCATCATTGATGCCAGAAACATTTCCATGATGTACACTCGATGATTGACGATTTGTTGATGAGATAGAGTGATCAGCAGCAGGCGCTTCTTGACTTAATGATACTGAAGGGTTGACTTCATTCACAGGGATAGGAAGCACCTCTGTTGATGGATTTGACATTTCATCAGCATTTGGTTCATAGTGTTCATCGAACATTAGATCGAACAATTTCCTTAAATCATCTTCTGATGGAGGTACATATGGAGTGGCGGAGAGGATTTGGTACAAGGGATGAACCAATGGGACTTGTTTTGAAGTGCGGGTCCAAAACTAGATTATCGGGAGCCATTTGACGGTCAGCTCATCAAGCGTGACGTGAATTGTTTCCATGATATTTTGGGTTCTCTTGTTGTAGATTGGTAACCTTTTTGCTTGGTGGATATCCAACAAATACTCCAATGTCCGCTTTAGCTTTCAATTTTCCTAAATCGGACCGTCATTAGTTGGATAACATAAGCACCAAAAACACGAAGGTATGATAGATCGGTTTTCGATTGGGACAAGTTCATATGGAGTCTTTCCATGAGATGTGTGAATTAGAGATCGATTTTGAGTGTAATATGCAGTGGCAATAGCTTCAGCCCATAAAAACATTAGAACCTTTGAGTAAATCAGCATTGTTCTTGCAGCTTCTACAAGAGTTCGATTTCGTCTTTCAACTACACCGTTCTGTTGAGGAGTTCGAGGAACACTTCTTTGAGGACTGATTCTAACATTTTCATAAAATTCATTGAGTTCTTTATTAACAACCTCAGTTTCATTATCAGTTCGGACGATTCGAACCATTTTGTTGAGTCGGATCTGAAGTTGTTTAATGAGTTTAATGATGACATCTGGAGTTTCATCCTTCGTCATCAAAAACTTAACCCAGTGAATAGGAAGTCATAAACCACTACAAGCACATATCTCTTCCCATTAATAGTTTGCACTCTCATTGGGCCACACAGATCCATGTGAAGGGTATGAAGAACTTCCATTACAGAGTTAGTTGGTTTTGGTTTGTGGGCATATTTCGTGCTTTTTCCCAATTGGCAAGCTGAACAAAGATGCTCTTTTTCATATTTTAATCTGGGTAAGCCTCTGACAAGATCCTTTCTGGAAAGGTTGTTTATGGTGCCAAAGTTCAAGTGATTGAGACGACGATGCCATAACCAAGACTTTGTTTTAGAAGCCTTTGACAACAAGCATATTGGAGAAGACTTCATCATGTCATCGATAGAGATGGTGTATAGGTTAGAACCACGAGTACCTCTTAATAATTCCACACCATTAAGTTCTCTAACGAAACAAGTATGTTTTCTAAAAGCCACTTCTAGATCGGAATCACAGAATTGACCAACAGAGAACAAGTTGTGACCAAGACCTTCCACATAATATACCCTGGAAATTACGCTTTTACCAACCACATAATCTCTGTAACCCATAATTGCTCCAAAATGGTCGTTCCCGTATCTAACTGTCCCGATGAATTTACTCACGAAGTTCATGAGCCGCGACCGATCTCAATCATATGCTTGGAACAGCCTGAGTCCAGGTACCACAGAACGATTTGAACGATCTGCAGTTGAAAACAGACAAGAATGGATAACTGGATAATTGGGAACCCCATGCAATAATGGGTTCCACTTGGTTAGTAACAGTGATTGGGACACCCATATCAGAAATAGAAACATCCATATCAGAAATAGAAGAAATGGAATCATTAGGAATAGATGCGGTGCTGGTGTCTGTATTTGACCTATTCAAAGTATGTTCACTTCTTAAAGGAATAGTTCTAACAGTAGGCATCCATTTTCTAGTGGGCATTGTCTTAGCAGATTGAGGGCAAACAGATTATCCTTATGGCCAAAAGGTATCCATTGATAACCTATCTTACTAAATGTTCTTCTGTGGGGTTTCCACTTGTTTTCTAACTTTCTTCGTTTTGCCTTTTAGCCTTCTTAGCATGAAATTTTTTATTAACACTTTTAACTGGGCACTTGACAGCATTAGACAAAACATTCACACCACATTCATGATTAGCAACGAGAATTCAAGCGACATCATTACATGGTTTGCAGATAGTATCGAATTGGAATTAATTATGTAGCAAAATTTAATACTAGAATCAACACGATTCGTTTATTCAACTCAAACATAAAGTTCTAGGATGGTCTTACACTCTCTTCCAATGCACATTCTTAGCTTGCGAGGTCCTATCTTGCTTGGTATTGCCTGGAGGCTTTGACCCGCTTGCTTTAATGTCCCTGATTACTCCTGTAGAGGAAATTATGGGAACATTAGTTGGTTGAACTACCTTTTGCATTCCTGAACTAGATGTGCAAGGATCTGAACTACTAGAAGGCACATTAGTGTTCACTCTCTTAAAACAAAGTATGGGATGGTTTGAATGCTTGGCACTAGGCATAGAACAAGGCATCACAGCTTTACCTTTGGTACCTAAGGATTTAGGACATGTTGCAATTAAACATTCTAGCAACTCCGAGATG